>VZRW01007857.1:90351-313419 GCA_013398125.1 Aegotheles bennettii | reverse complement strand
TGGGCACACTGCTGGCTCGTGTCCAGCCAGCTGTCTACCACAACCCCCAGATTCTTCTCTGCCAGGCAGCTCTCCAACCACCCTTCCCCAGGCATGTACCTTTGCATGGCGTTGTTGCGGCCCAGGTGCAGGACCCAGCACTTGGCCTTGTTGAAGCTCATGCAATTGGCTTCAGCCCATTGCTGCAGCCTGTCCAGGTCCCTCCGTAGTACCTTCTACCCTCAGGCAGATCAGTACTCCCACCCAACTTGGTGTCATCTGCAAATTTACTGATGGTGCATCCAATGTTTTCATTCAGATCATCGATAAAGATACTGAACAGAACTGGCCCCAGTACAGAGCCCTGGGGGACATTGTTGGTGACCTGTCTCCAACTGGATGTGACTCCATTTACCACCACTCCTTGTGCTCGGCCAGCCAGCCAGTTTTGGACCCAGCGAAGGGTACTCCCATCCAGGCCATGAGCAGCATGTTTCTTCAGAAGAATGATGTGCGAAATGGTATCAAATAGTTTACTGAGATCCAGATAGATGACGTCTACCACCTTCCCCTCATCTACCAGGTGGGTCACATTGTCATAGAAAGAGATCAGGTTGGTCAGACGGGACCTACCCTTCATAAAAAGGGAAAGTTCCTGCATTCTTGCAGGCTGCAGAAGTATCTAGTTATGTCTTCAATGTGTCTAGCCAATTTTTGTCTATCCAGCAATCAGTAAAGTCATTGCAGCATTTGTGAGAGCATTTGCTTGTTCTCTCAGAGTAAACATTAGCAATAAGATTTCTTTCAAGCTCATCTGGTGTTCTGGATAGTGACTATGGCAAGTAGTCAGATCTAGACAGTATCACACCTTCACAATTGCATTGCTACTGATAGCTGGGATGAGGCTAGTTGGTGAACATCTACACACATTAAAGTGTTGACATACTCCCAAGTGATACTGAATAGGAAAGAATTAATGTCTATTTGAAGGCCACAGAAATCACAAGGTCAAAGGAGAAGCAGACTAAATTACAACTCAGAGAATGAAAAATAGAAGATGCTTTTCCTGGAGGTACCAGTCTGATCTGTGAGAATCCTCATGTGAAGTGAAATCAATCTACACTGACACCTGATTCCTTTGGAGTAATCATTAGAATAACAAGTGGAGAGGCTAGAATGGAATGGAACCAAAGAGTCATTTCTGTTTCAAGCAATTGCCAAAATACCTATTTACCACCGAGACCAGAACAACTCTGAAGCAGCTGTTGTGCTCTTCTGGGTAAATAATATGTGCTAAAAAATGTATAAACATTTATACATGTTTACCTTTGAGACACCAGCTTCTCTGAAGCAGACACTTCCCTTGCTGCATACATAATACATGCTTTGTTTGAAAAACTGCCTAAATTCATAAAGGGAGAAAAACCTGTAGGGCACTGTATATGTACAGTGCTGTTATCTCTTGTAAATACAGAGGTAGTGGAGCCTTAGCATATCATACAGCCTTATATTCTGTGTTCAAAGTCTTCTGCAAGAAGCTCAAAGCATTCCTGTAAGTTAGGCAAGTACTGCTACCTACCCATTTCTAAGAAAGGTCAGGATTCTGAAAACTATTCACTGAACTGCAGGCCTTCTTTTGTCTAAGTCCAGTGTGAGCCACAGCAAAAGAAAGTGCAAACCTCCTCAACCAGTGGTGTTCAATAAAGGTTTAATCTCTTTTTCCATCACCATTAACATTAGGCACCTAGACTAGGCTAATGGTTGAGGTTCCCTCCACAGTCCACAAAGAACGAGAGATACACTGTGTGCAGAGCTAATATAGTAATAATCCATCATAAATATTATCACAAGTGGCTAGTTGATCTACCAGTGGGAAATTATCTTCAGTCAATATGTGTGTCCAGACATAAGTTCAACCCTAGTTGCTGACCTCTGAGCACTACCCCAGCTGATCAAGCTATAAAAGGGTATCTGATCGTCCAGACAGCAACTGGCTCCTTGACTACAGAAACTTGCATGGCATTACCTCTTTCAGTCAGATCAGACATCTTCACTCAGAAGAATCTCTGTGTCTCATTGCAATCCTGTTATGATCCACAAGTGCGAACAACTGTTATATAAAACTTGCACGGAGAGATATAATTCAGTTTTCCTTTGCATCATCTTACTTACTCTNTTAGACACTGAGCCATTGACCACAACTCTTTGAGCTTGACCATCCAGCCAATTCCTTATCCACTCAGTGGTCCATCCACCAAATCCATGCCTCTCTAACTTAGAGACAAGGATGTCATGTGGGACAGTATCAAATGCTTTGCACAGAAGTTACACAGAATGTAAAGAACATGAAATTAAAAACAATGTAACGGTCAAATTAAGAATTTAGCTTTAACTCTACACAAAGCAGCTAAAGAAAAACAAAACAACTTTCTTTTTTAAAGATGTAGTTAATTCATTTTCCACAGAGTTAATTAGAAATAAACAAATTATTTCAGTACTGAAATGGGTTCACTGAATTGCTAACACATGCACTTTATGTCTAAGGTATAGTTTCTTTTTGAANGTGATAATCACTATCAACTAATCACATATATATCATGTATGACTATATTAAGGTATAATTTCTTTTTGAGGTTGGTATAAAGATTTCATATTTTGGACCATTCTGGTCTCTGAAGAAATGAAAATTCTAGGATCTTTCTACAGCTGATGTAGTTTTTCTTAGTTTTGTTTGTGTTCAGTGTTGTTGGTCTTTCCTTTGTAGTACCTGAAAATCCTTTTTTAGTGTCAAAGGAGGCCAAGCAGAATGCATGGGCAGCAAGCATATCCTGACTCTGATCAGAGGAGTAATGGGAGACCTCTATTCTGCTGAGTTGCTGGCTAAAAAAAAATGCATTGCTTCCAGTGGTCAAACATGTCAGCTGCATGTGGTGGGAAATGAAGGAAATTATTCACTCTGGAATTATGGAAAGTTAAGACTTTCCTGACTATAAAAACTGACAGCTAATCTTCTCCTTCTATTCCAGGCTTTCTCCTCAGTGTTCTTTGTTAATAATCCTTCCTTAAATATCTCTCTCTCATGTTCAGGAGCTGAAATAAGACTGACTTTTTGTGGTAGCTCATCTCTGATAGTGCATAGGAGTCATAGAGATGCATTTAAATTCAAACTTGGCGTTGTGTTTGAAAGGCAGAATATTAATATGATAACTGGGCTAAAGGGAATTCAAATAACCATTTCCATCAAGTATTCTCTTATTATAGTCACATCTAATATTTCCCTAAAGCTGAAGCAAAGCTCATGAGAACAGGGGTAGAAGAAGAGGAGGTAAGGTAGGAGGAGCTGACAATTAGCCAGGTATCATGCTAAAGTGTCTGGGAAGCTGGGGAATATAAAAAAATAGCATTTTCTTGAAGCAGCTATATGTGCATGCTCCTTATATTTGAGAAAGCTGACTTTCACCTCCAGAATAAACTTGCAGTTTAAGGCAGTAATTCTATCCCTGAAGACAAAGATCACTTCACTCATACTGATGTAGCATGATTACACTGACCTATATCACAGACTAGGTAATTGTTTGGTTTACCAAGAATGTCTGCTAAACATGCTGAGAAATAGCAACAAACAATGAATGAGTTATCACATACTTGTTGCAAGAAGCAGGCATACTCTCTGAATGAAATCTGTAGACATCTTCTGTAAGAAGTGCATAATGTTTTAACCTGCTTACATATGTTACATCTCTATTAGGAACAAGAACTTGATTGGATATACATCATTTAGCTGGAGGCAGCAAGGACTTTCATAAGAAGCAAATATTACTTCTTCTGCCAGTCCTGTTCTGTGGGTCTGTAGCACTGGAACTGCACTCTTGTAATAATTTAGGAGATAATTGAAAGTGTGCTTAATAAGATTCATTACCCTTAAGCAGCACATTAGTTGTTATCGCTAATAAATAATCTATGAAGAAAAAAGAACTCAAAGAATTTATTCAGTTTTACATCCAACCTTTTTCCCTAAATGAAAATTTTATTAGTATAATTGAAGATAGCAGAAAGTACATGATACAAGACAGCTCCAAATATACAAATTTGGACATTATACAAGCTTGGTTTGACTTTAAATTGCCCACTTGAACATTGCATGTGCAAGTGCAAACTGCAGCCCTTATAATTTAAAATCTGAGTCACACTGATGAAGCTGAGTAGCTCTGCAGTGCAGGCTGGATGAATTTGAGCTTTCAGGAGCAGTCACATTATGGCTAGAGACATGATATTGCTTCTTCTCCACCATTTTGGAGAGTAGGAGTGAAAAAGATGTCTGTACTGTATCAGGTGCTATTTTCATACCTATTATTTTAGGTACAAAATTATCTCAGCATCTGATGATGAGACATTCTCTGGCTTCCAAAAACATCAAAAGCATCCATCTATGGCAAACCTAAAAGAGGCAACAAATCTCTGCAGCATATGCCACTAAGACTTTCTTTATTGTAAAAGTTTAATTTTCTCTTGGGAAAAGAAAATTGAGCTGTCCTCTTCCACCAGATAACCCTTGAAACCTCTCCTCACCAAAAAGATAAACATCCCCAATGTCACTGTTTTGTATATTGGATTCAAATTATTCCCCAATTGCTTTACTTCTTTTGAAGGTAAAGTTCTTCCTCCATCACTTCTATGCTAATCTCCCGTCACAGTTTCTTTTCATAGCCTTTTGTTTTCTAATTAGTTTCTTCTTTATACAATATAGCAACATCAATCTCTTTTTTTCCCTTTTCAGGATTTTATGTCTCTCAGCAGTCTGTCCCCTGCAGGCTGTTCAGCAGGAATCATAAGCTCAACAGAAGGTCAGTTTTCATGCAAGAGGCACAAAAACTTTTGCCCTGTGTGATTCACCCAGCAATTTAAAGACAAAAACTTCTTTACTGGAACAAGCTGTCCAGGGAGATTGTGGAGTCTCCTTCTCTGGAGACATTCAAAACCCTCCTGGATGTGATCCTGTGCTAACTGCTCTGGGTGAACCTGCTTTTGCAGGGGGGGTTGGACTGGGTGATCTCCAGAGGCCCCTTCCAACTCCCACCATTCTGTGATTCTGTGAATCAGTATTCTGCATGGACCAGCAGATGAGATCTTTTTGACAAATGACTGCAGAAGCTGTAAAAGTGACAGCAAAGCATAACAAAGTAAATTAATAGGGAAAAAATAACTAAAAGATATTTGCCAGAATGATGAACATGTCCAATAGCTCCATTTATTTTTAAGAATTCTGTGTCATGAAAACTTGTACGCAGATGTCCCATCTAAATCCACACATAACTTCAACATAAAATACTAATTATCAAATAACAAATTAACCTAAAGAAAAGAGGTTATTCCTTCCACTTCTGCCAATGAATGCACTTGAAAGATTGAAGGTTTCAAATGACCTCCAATGGGAGGACTCAAATCTAGAATACTTCTAGTTTGGTGTGTCTCTTCCTGAGAGAAAGAGATTCATATCTAATGCTGTTCCCTCCTTCTACAGTCATTTTTTTTAAGAATGACCCACATCTGCAAAGCTTCCATAGGAGATGTCTAAAGAGTTTACTTGCAGTAAAGCTGTGGTGCATAGATTTATTTCACTGGAAGATAAACACAAAAATATTGTCCCACCATAGTTTAGAACCATAAATTGGCTATTTAGTATTACATTGTTTTACAGCATGTGATGAGGATAAATGCATTAAAAATCATTACATGCTCCAATGTTCCAACAGAGGCCTAATAAGTTCTAAAGGAAATGAAGGTCCAGAGCTGTGGACCCTGCCAGGAGAACCCAAGTTTATGGGGATAAGGTTTAACTACACTTTGGAAATCAAGATCTGTGTCATAAACTGCCTCTCATAGACACAGCAAATGCACATGCATTTATAAAAGAAATTTTGAGTCCCCAAAAGTTTGTCCTTTACAGTGTCCCCATTTATATTTGCCAACCAATATAAGTGGCAGCCCGTATTTAATGGGCAAGCAGATGAAAAACAGGTTTCAGGTGTGATAAAATTGTGCAGCTGTTGATGTCTTGTTGTTGGCACTGGTTTCTGATACAGACACCTGAGGTGAAAAATGAGATTCAGTTTCAAAGACATGAATAAATTCTGATTGTGAATTATTCCATTCAGTTGCACAGAGGACATAGCCATGTGAGAAGGATGGTTTTTTGAAACTCCTTCTCATGGGCTTTGTTGCAACAAAATAAGTATATTTATATATTTTTTGAGATTGAAACAATTTTGGCAATTGTTCCATTTCTCCACTTCTAATTAAACAATACTCCAATTAAATTTCAATTGGATTGCTTCAGGTAAAATAAAATAAAAAAAAAACTTGAGCTCTGAAATGTAATTAATCTAAATGAGAATTTTTTATCTTTTCCCAGAGTTATAGGATGTTGTTCACAGGAATTATTCATCTAGTCTCCTGGTTATAAATCTTTTAAACTAACAAGGTCAAGAAAAAAAGATCCTTTCCCTTCCGTATTAGGAAAATAACTCACACTCATTCCTCCCTAACATCACTTATGAGACACTGAATTTTGAAAGCATAACTAACATATTTATGCAAATAGCAAAACACAGAAACTGAATTACAGCAAAATAGAGGAGCTTTACGAAGCTAGAGAATCTTTTCTTCAGCAATTCTGGCATTTGCAGTTTTTGAACAATACCTATCCAGTTTCACTTAAGTCTGCCATTACTTCAGAGAGAAAAACTACAAGACCTGGTACCGTGAGTAACCTGAACTGGTACCAGCAGGAATATAATGCATTCAGACCAGAAGGATCGTCATCTGGTTGAAAATTCAGAGGCATTAGCACATTAGCTCCTGGCTTTATAAAGGGGGACAGAAACACCAAAAACGTTCATTAGGTGTAAAAATTCAAACTAAGCAAAGACTAACCCTTGGCTGAGTGCTTCAAAATTCATAAAAGCAAAAGATTATGAAAAGCAAATATGATACAGTGACAAAGCAAATATGTGATCAAAGGACATGAGAAGCATCAGGCTGTGTAGAGGTGATTTCTGAGGTAATGGGGACAGCCACACCACCCAAGCTCAGATTTTCTTTGAAATGCATCACCTCTGTCCTGTACCATGTTAGCCCAATTTACCCTTTATGGTCTTATTTTGTGTATTGGGGGTAAGGAGCAATTAAAGCTCAGTGGAGAATAAAGCTGGCTCTACACTCAGATAAAATATGCAGTCATCCAAGAAGTGCGGGTTTGGAGGGTCTGTCTGTGAAGTGAAGAGCAGGAGCTAAGGTCCATTCTTTAGCCTTCAGGGAAAGCAACACAGGATGTATGGATCTATATAGATAAATTTTCTTCTTCTTAAATATGGTGACTTCACACATAACAGGTGCTAGGCCCAGGCAATTACACAAGACATGAGAGGGCACCCACTGGCAAGAAGCTAGTTGGCAAATGTGAAAATTGTCATGGAGCTTGATAACTAAATATGCTCCTCAACAGTTCCCCAGTCGGCAGCAAAAAGGATCTTCCCCACTGCCAAGCATAGCTGGGTCTTGTTTCAGGACTGGGATTTGCAGGTGGAATGCAAGTAAAAAATAAGGAGATATGTATCTTTTTAACAAACAAGCAAATTGTTTAGCAAATCAATCTCTCTCTGTGTCAAACATTCCTAATAGAACTTTCCTCTCTGGAAGAAATCTCTAGGCTCTTCTTGCTCCCAAAGAAATAAAACCAACAGTCACAAAATTTACAAAGGAAATACACTTCAGTTCCCTGGAGCATTGCAAAGTTACACCTACACACTCAAAAAGCTAAGGGAAACTATATAAAATAAAATTTCTCATATACAAAAGAATAGAAACGAGTGCAGGTACATTTTGTATTGTTTTTTGTGAGGAAATTCCCAAGAAGCAGAACAGTGATATTAAAAATCAGTGCAGAGCCAAACGTTTAAATACATGACAATGAGTCTGAATATGATACTTAAACAAAATATAGAGATAAAGATGAAACACTATATTTAAATCACAAAAATCTTACTGTATGACTACGCACAAGAAGATTTTATATCATCCAGAGCTTCATAACTGCTCCTATTGATGCATAAAATTTTGAATGCAACATATCTCTAATTTCAATGATTGACATTTTGTATGCAGCTCTAAATTCAAATTCATACTGTTCTATTTACTTCAGAAGATGACAGGTTTTTTTAACAGTTATTTTATATCTCATCATTAAAAGAAACAGCCTAAGCAATTTAATTTACAAAGGAATTAATGGCTGGTACAACTAACTGATAATACTAGCTGACATGCCCATGAAGTAAATTGAGAACATTTTTTCCCCACCATGTTAAAATGTGTCCTGTCTTTTAAATTAAGAGTTTGAAACATTTTCAAATTATTCAAAGCTGTCTCCACTGATGCATCTTCTTATCCAGTCCATAGAATTAAATCTAAATTGAATTTTGAACTTGGATTAGGTTGGATCAATTCTCATGCTTTTACGTGCAGCTCCTTAAGACTGGGAGGGGGACTGCGAGGAGGACATCCCTCTTTGCTTTTAACTCATGTCACCATTACAAGTTTATATATTGCAGTAAGAAATAGAAATGTAGCACTTCATTCCTTTGAAGAAATACCTTTGTGGTCATCATAAGTAGGAGCTCTGACAAAGAGCAGCAGAAGAATTCTAAGATTTTTAAGGAAAAAAAAAAGATCCCTTTTTCTAGGAGTGGTTTTCCCTTTTTTTGTACACTACATCGTTACAGTTGCCAAGTTTAAATCAGGATTTTGTTCTAGTAGTTTCTTCTGGTTGGGCTTCTGAGGTTTAAGATTAATGAGTGTTTCCAGTAGAGTCATTCTTAATGTACTTCTCATCAACAGCTCTACTGGAGAGAATCCAGACGCAAGTGAACAATACATCATAACTGTTGTACAAACATCTTCTCTTGATTTTTTTATAAGTTTGTGCCAATATACCCCCTCTTAGCTGAGGAGTTAACGTGACTTCTGATATGGGTGTTAAAATGGCAATAAACACTTTCAGCAAATACAGGACATGCATGAGAGGTGTTAATATAAGGCCCTCAGCCTTCTATGAAGAACCTAGTGGTTTCACATCTTGCAAGTATTGGTTTTAGTTTTTGGATGACATATGCAACTGACATCTGTGACAGTACAGCCAGGTCTGTATATACTGAGATATAATCAGCTACAATAACTTTTGTGTGTCCTCTCCTCAAAAAAAAAAATAAAAAAGAAAGAAAGAAAGAAAGAAAAGAGAAAAAAAAGAAAAAGCTGTTGCTGTTTGCTGCCAAGGTCTGTCAGGTACCTTTGTAGAGATTAATGATATTAGCAACTGTTTCCCATGTGGGGTTTTGGGGATATTCTTGTTTGCTTATTTTCCCTCCCATGCTATATTCTTCACAGCTGTTACTCTAGGTTAGAACCATTCTAATGAAACCCCACAAACTGGTATACTCATGCTATGCCCTTGTTTGTACTCTTGCCTCTTTAGGATTTTGGAGAGCAGCTATTCTGAAGTCTCAGAGGATTAAAAATACTTTCATTCCATAATCCCAGTGTCAGATATCTGAAAGTCAGCTTTTGTTTACTGCTGTGGTAACTGGTCTGTTGGAATTTCATCCCCTTTACTCTTTCCTCTTTGGCAGCAATAAATAAGTTTGATTTATATTGAATAAATAATGAATTTTAAAATAATAATTTTTATTTCTATTGTTGACAGAGTATCATTATTTAATCTAGAAGGAAATGTCAATTGCTGAATATGAATCCAATAACGAAAGAGATGCTACGATCTGTTTTGGTGTTACCAAACTCGCCGAGTATGTCAAGACCAGGCCTCTTTGCAAGCCCCAGTGGCTTTCTGAGCAACCTACATACTGGAACACATAATCTTTTTATTTCTCTGTAACTTCTTGGTATGAATACAACTGGTTGTGATTTTTTTGACTCCAGACAGGTTTTCTTTGATGAAGAGATACGTATACAACAAACAACTATGCATCCCTCGTCTTTACTGTGCCAAAGGGGTAAATGTATCAATATTTCTTTAATTACGTTAAATGATTTTGTTACTTGCTTTTCAAAGTTCGGTTGTTCTAACCATCGTAACATTGCTGCATTCACAAACTTTGCTGGGCTTTTTCTGGAACTGCAAAACGTGATGATTCACCAGAACTTCCCATTTCTTAATACTAAGCAGCATCCATTTTCTCTGCTCCTTTTTACAGGTAGTAGCCTCAGTCAGAGCAAGGTCAGCTTGTTGAAAAGTATCTGAAAATTCACCATGCTCATTTTTTTTTTTATTGTCATAAACCAACACATCTTCTGCATGGTAAAAGGTGCCAAGCAACCCTGGCACCATCTGAGATTTCTTTTTCAGAAATTTTCTGTTGCTAGAGTGATGCTGACTGGGAGCCAGCTGACACAGTACCTTCCAAATATAATGATCAATAGAGCTAATGCTTAGATTCTTTCATGAAAAAGCCAGGAGGAGAAAGGCCAAGAGGAATTTCAAAGGATGTAACTTTGAGAATATTTGGTTTGTGGTAAACAAGCTAATGTAAGAGCTTTGTTTTATTTCTCCATATACATATGCTAATTTTCTGCTGAGCTTTAGGACTTTCATTATATATGACTCCTTAAGTACTTTTATCTGTCAAATACCTCCCACATGTTCCATTCTCTTTTACTCTTTTCTCACCTTCTTGAGCAAGAAAATACAGAGGTCAGAGACTGTTAGAATTGCTGATATCACAAGTTTGATTTTATATCCTCTTGGCAACTCTTCCATTCCCATAAAGACATGTGGCTACATATCTTTAGTAATTTGTCTTTTTGCTACTGATGCATCCTTGACCTTGTTTTGCTGGCCACCTAGTGGGAAAGCATCAGTCTTTGCATTATATTTTTCTAAGAACTGTCTTTTCCCTGGTTCATCTGGATACCGAGCACAAACATCCTACGTTGCATCCCATGCAACTAACTACTCCTCTATATGTTTTTATTTGCCTTTACAAATTTCCATTATTAGATTGACTATAGATCATTATTATTGACATTAAAATTAGCTTTTTTGGTTAAGAATTTCAGCATTTTAGGTTCATGATGGGTTTTTTTTTTCTATTGTAACAGAAATAAGGATTCACTGCTACCTAAAGCTAAAATTCCTCATATCATTTTTATTATTCTGGGAAACTGTCATGTTGCTGCACAATGCTCCACCTTCTGGTATGAATTAAATCCTCTTTCTTCAGCTAAACACAGTTGTCAGCTGTACTTTCTGCTTTATTACATCTTCCACAGATATTCCATCTTCCTGTCCTACTGAAATTTTTTGGTATTTCGATTTTCAATGTAGTAAATTCAATAGAACTCTTTCCTTATTTGTGTCTTCATCCTTTATTCAATCAATATTGTCTGAGATGATCTCCCTTTGTGCTACCAAGAAAGAAGGAGTCATATCACTACTTTTTGTTTTTTTGGTGCTGGAGCTTCTACCATAATAAGATCTAGATGTAACTGAAATTGTGCTAATAGATCAGTGTCTCTGATACCAGCAATTACCCTCTTTCTTACTAGGTCTCCTTTTACCATTTCATGTTGGCAATATTCAGTTAGACTGACCAGGGTAATAAAAGCTGCTTCCTCTTTGGACCTGATACCTCCTTTTACATTTGACCCTTTCATATAATTTATCATTTCTGCTTATGTAATGAGCATCAAAACTTCTCTTTGCTGCAATTTGTTTCTATCTCTGGAAGTTTGAGAGCATATAGCTTATCACTGTAAGAACAATCCTGACAAACAGCAGAATCTGCTAATATTGAGCTGTTCCTTCTTAATGTAGGAACCTTTCTCTGTCTGGATCCAGCAAGGCCAGATGTCTGAAATATCAAAATCAAATTGCTCCAAGAGCCATTTCCCATCCCTTTTCCAGTACTGAAATGAACACTTTGTTAACTTTCTCTTCAGGTTTTCCTTTGCTTTATATTCTTATGTTTCTGGTTGCTCTTCGAGTCTATTATTTATTTTGCTTCTTGGATGGAGTAAGATGAAACACACAGTTGTTGACTTGCCCTTCATGAGCTCCCCACCTGTTCTATCTTCCCCATATGATATATTCTAGGTTTTCAGTAACATATTTTCCTTTTCCTTTTTTTCTCCAAAATTTCTTGTCCTCATTTTATTTCACAGCAACAAAATATCACTGACTTTCAAAGAAAATTATCTTGAGAGTGCAAGTCACCATTTCTTTCCAGTACTCCTCATACTACATATTCCTACAGGCACCAGTAAATTCATTGACCCTAAAGATATTAGGTGATTAGATAAAGCAAAAAAAAAAAACCTGGAAACCTACAGAAGCACCTATCTCACTTCATTAGCCACAAGGCAACCTGTACTGCTGATTTCAGATGATTGGTTTACTTCCTGTGTCCTCTGCTAAGAAACTAATATTTAATCACGACCTCATCTACCTTAGGTTCCTAAAGTAATTACCCTGGATCAGAGCCTCTGTTTGGTTATTTATACATTTACTGTCTGCAAAAGATATAGTTTCAGGAAGTATCTAATAGATTCCTTCACATCTACTACTGGGTTCACTCAGTGACAACCCAAGAGACTGGTTTAACTTTAAGGAGAAACACAAAAACTGGATGTATTTGGCTGGAAAATAACAATGCTAAAAGCAAACCTTAGGACACAGTCTCATGAGAATCCTTCTTTGATCTGTTAGTTAATTTTATATTTTAGATTATTTATATAATTAATTTTAGATTTTTTTTTAATTTCAAACTTAAAAAGCATACAGGTCAGTCATATAGATATATCACCTTTTGCTTGTAATGGTACATTGTTTTGTTATATTTTATCAATGGGAGGTTTCGTGGATCTTATTGCATGGTTGTAGATATAAAAAAGTTTTTGTCTTCTTTCCCTGTTAGTCAGTCTTTCCCCTTTCCCTTTCCTGTTCCCTTTTCCTTTCACTTTTCCTTCTTTAGACTGATTTTTCTAGTTCTTGATCTTGAACACCTGAGTTCTTAAATATGCTGATGTGGAAATTCACCTTTTTTCCTTGGCCCTATGCACAACACGGCAATTCCTCCCTTGGCAAATGTACACACAAAGACCACTTGCATAGGGAGTTGTTACTTTCTGTTTTCCTAATCCTACACCCCCCACCCCCCCAGTTTTCCACATAATCATTCTGTACCTGTACAACTCAAATGCTTTCTAAGCAGAACACAGTGTATCGGGTTCAGAGTCATGAACTACACCAGAAATATTTGGATTGAATCCCTATTTTGCTGCCTGTAATTTAGAATCTCATTTTAAGATTCTAATTAGAAATGGTCTGGAAAAATAAAGTACTCCAGGGCTAATTGTGAGATAGCTTGTTCTGTTGCCGATAATGCCACAATTCACCTACTCCTTTGATGCTTGTAAAATGTTAACCTGTCATGCTTGCTAATTTTTTTTTATTATTTTTAATGTACTATAAAATTATATCTTCCTCAATATTTTATGCTTTTATTTATATTTTATGGCTGCAAATAATGCTTGTAAAGCATTACAGAAAGCAGATTTCTATTTACCTGGCGGGGAAATGTGCTGCACATGCAGTAACAACCACAAAGTGTTTCAGAGAAAAGAGGTGTAAAGTTTGTGAAGCTCAAGATTTTTTTGCTATCATCCATGACCTGATTCATCAGCTCTTTCAGCTCTTGGTGCTGACATCTCAGCCTCTGTAAAACCAGCATAAAAACTCTCGATCCCTTGTTAACAGCAAATCAGTAAAAAAAAGTATGTCCTTATTTTTTTCACCTTTCTCCTAGCCCTCATCTACATGTCTAACACTCAGAAAAAGCAACTGGAAGTGGCTGCCTAAATATCAGTACAAAGTTGAGTTGCAGACACTATTGCAGGGACTATGATGTAAAACTTCAGAGAATGGAATAGATGGATCCAACCTAGAGTTATCAAGCTCATTGATTTATGTTTTTCCTGAAATCAGTTTAGGCAATATGCAGCTCTGAGTAGATACCCTTAATGTACTGTGCTTTTACACTGCATTATGCTACCAGCTCCTGATTCTCTTTGGGGCTTCAGGTTGTGACTGTAATAATGTTAATTGTGGGAGTCAGCATTGTCTTTAGATAATTATGCCTTCCTTTGAAAAGCCATAAAAGAGGAAAAGTAATAATTTATATTTAGTTTATGAAGTTCCAAGCGCAATAATGTAAACTCTATGAACTGATACTTAGACATATTCCCCATCTATCTTTTTTGCCACCAACACATGGCTGAAAATGGATTGTTTCCACAATTCTGTAATTATGAGGGAAAAAAATCCTTGTTTGAAAAGAATATTTTCATTAAAAAAAATAAAATAAAATTTGAAATTAAATTTTTAAAGGAAATACGAAACAATGTTTATTACAACAATTAGACACCCCATTTATAATTCACAATTTTCTAAATTATTGGAATTCAAAACGGAAGTCCAAACCAACATAAGGCATTTACAAAACTGATTCAGACTTCTCTGTAGAAAATTCTTGTGTAAATACTTTTGTTCTCCTCATTGACTTTGATAAAAAGGTCTCTGAAACCAAAAGGAAGGCTCACAAATCAGGACAAGTGATTACTTTTACCATCTCATTTACCCCAGAGATTGGATATCATGTGTGTCTATTTGCAAAACTGCAACCATAAACTAATTCAACGTTTACCTCTCACACCACATCATCCCAACAAACATTTGCTTACCACAGTTTGAAACCCTAAGCAACACAAGGTTCAGTGCTAATTCCCCTTTTAGTGGTGTCCCATACCTTAGATTAAATACTTCCATCCATCTTTATCTGGAATTAAAGTATCTGTCCTACAGTATTGTAGGAAATTATTTTTTTAAAAAAAGGTTCATTTGCAATAAAATGGCATCAAACCAGGGCAAGACTAAATATTGAATCCATTTACATACTCAGGATACCATAAATCAGGCGTTAGCTGTAGCTGTATTTTTCTTTGATAAATACCATGCAAAGAGAAAGGAAAAGTTTATGTTTAAATGCAGTTGCATGGCTTCAGGAGTCAGCAAAACCGATGAGCTAAATCCTGCAAGTTATGTGAGGACACTGAATTTGCCACTGTAAGCTCAGCTAACTTTAGGAACAGAGCTGTTGCCATTAGCAACAGGCCAGTCATTTATAGAGAGAGTGATGTTTATCACTCAGTGGTGCTCTGAATTTTTAGTTCCTTGCTCAAAGTTAAAAAAAATAAACACCTTCCTATGTTTATTTTGTATTAGCTGTGGTTTTGTGTTGGTTGGGAACTAATTTACTGCCTAGTGCAAAGTGCAGTTTGCACAGAGCCATACAACTGTATTTGCTATCGAATGTATTTACTTTGCTAGTGTTTTATTTCAGAGCTGGCAGTGGGGGAGTTCACTTTGATTCTATACTGCCTTGCACAGACTCTTATACTCTTTTCTCCCCATAAAGTCTCCGAAAGCCATTACTTAATCCCTCATATATAGATATGGAGAGTTTAAGTGAATAATATTATAATTTTTATGTGACTTATTTTGACAATACATACTCTTTTTACTGCTTCTTTTGATATTGTTGCTTGTACTATGATGTTTGCTCTAGTTCCCTCAGCATAGCTCTGATCTGTCAGTAGATCCTCTATTTCTTCTTTCTTCTTAGTGTTTAAAAGGTTTTGGATATGGCCCCCTCTTTTTCTTCCTTGACACTAACTTTCTGTATTTGTTATACAACTGAAATATTATCCTACCTCTCCTGCATTTGTATTTTCTCCTTAAAATATAAAAATCATCTTGATAATTTGGCCTATACTCTGGGCATTATTATCTCCTTATCATCTCCACACATAATTTTCTATGGTTGTCAACCAATTTATTAGCAGGTCCTATCTTTATTATTGCAACATTTCCCTCTATCCATTATGTGACATTATAGATCTGTCCACTGAGACAAATGTAGACTGGAACAGCTGGAATGATCATGAAATAGAGTCTGAGATATAACCAGAATTTGCTTTCATTACTTTAGTAAAAATAGCCTTTTTGTAAAACTTGGTTTATCAAACCACAGACTGTAAAAAATATGGAAAGAAGTTAAATAACAGTGTTTGCCTAGAAATTAATAAACTGACCATGACTGCAATCACTTTGAAACAAAAACCTCCCTCGTCATTGAAGCTATGGGCTTCCAGAAAAGTCCCACAGCAGAAGTATTTGATTTAAAAATGTAAATATTTTAAAAGGAAGCTTCATGTACTAATTAACAAGATTTTATAATAACTTTAAATGTGAGTGGATACAGAGACACAGGAAGTTTGTTTCAGGACATTCATTACACGCCAATTTCTCTTCAGTAATGTCTGTAGGATAATCTCACACTTGAGGAATAAACTGAATATGAGTCTCTTGTACATTGTTCCCTTGTCATTTGCTTGTCTGTCTTACAAAGTGCTTTAAAATAAGTCAACTGCATAGCTGCTGATACAAGTAATTTAAACATGTAATTCTATGCATAACTAGGTTGTGCAATTCCTTGGTCCATGGTCCAGAAAAAGTGGATAATAGTATTAACACTGAAACATTTAGGGTAGTATAAATGACAGTGGGCACTATTAATGCAGAGCAAGGCCTGAGCACTGGTAAATTCTGTTGTATTTGAAATGTTATAATTATGAAACATAGCCCTCGACTATTTTAGGGTCTTTTTTTACAATATGGTGTACAGTTCACATAGAGCGCTCCACTCAGCAAGGCAAAGCACAAAAGCAGAATAAAAATAACCCCAATTTTTTTAAGTAGATGATGGAGACAGACAACAGGAAAGGCACATAGCAGAAATAAACACCATAGAAGCCTAACAGATGAGAAGTTTAATTGTCATAGCTGTGCAACTGAAATAATGATCTTAACATAGTATCTGAGAGGGAGCTGCGAATCAGATTTAACAAGGTGGATGACTGTAATTCATCAAAGAACTTGTGAAGGTCTTCATAAGATTTACAGGGTACTGGATAGAAAAATGTGGCATTTAGTTGAAAAGACCACACAAACTTCAAAATGCCCAAAGATATCAGTAAAATATAAAAAAGCATGAACTGTATAGATGTGGATGCTACCCCCTGGAATTTGTGTACTTGCTAATTATATAGGTAGAATAATTAATCCCTTATAAACTCTGTGAGAGAATATGAAAATCATTAGAAGATGCATGATACATTGAATAAGGAAGTAATTGAATAAATATTTAAAAAAAAAGAGTAATGTAGGTAGACATGGATGATCTTTAAGGTCTCTTCCAACCTCGACGATTCTATGGTTTTGATAATATAGCTTCAGACTGCCAGACAATTTTTCCTACTGTTTGATCAGTGACACATAATAGCTACATCTGTAATAGAAAACTAAACATCCTTGGACTGTTCTTTGGTTATTCAGAGCAAAAGTCTTGGTATGGTTCATTTGTGTGCTAGTGAACTCTTTAGACTCCAAAACAAAGCAGCTGCATTCCAACTGCCTGTTGAAAGTGATCTCTGGCCCCTTCTAATGACCAAACTGTACCAGAAATCATTTGGAAGAATACTCACTGGACAGAGACAAAAATACATACAACCATCCAGTTTTGTGAGTAAATGGGTAAGTAAGTCAATAAACACCACAGTGTTAAGTAGAGAACTGGGATATTAAAGAACTAGTGGTCTCTAAAGTTTCAGTAAGCCAAAGAGATAACAGTAGTGCAGGGACTTTCCTTAACTTACAACCTGAGGTCTTACAATTTACATTCTTAACTGCATGAATCTTCTGAACATGTGAAGATGGACATTGGCATGCTTGATCATATGTGTATGGCCCTTCCAAGTCACAGGGAGAAGGCTCAGGGAGTGCTTGGTTAAGAAGATTATGATAAGATAAATTATTTGTAAAATATACTCTTCCAAAAAAGAGAATGCTGAGAATGATACATGCTGATAACCAGATCAAAAGTTTAACCACATACAGTGTGTAAGACTAGCACTCTGAACTCAGATTTGGTCCATCGAGTTCAAATCCAAAGAAAAGTTCAGAAAAAAATTGTAATTACTATTAATTACTACAGAATAAGTGTATGAAAGCACAGCTCCTCTTCCTCCTAGCATGGTGGTCAGCTTATACCAGAAGGAATGAGGCTGTCATACCCCTGAAATACCATTTTGCTGACAGCTATAATGATTACTTACTTTTCTAGGATGCTACTAATCTTTTGGCCTTAATAATACAGCCTGGAAATCTGTTCCTCAGAAATTTACTTTTTAGTTGCTTTGTGTTTATTTATTCATTTGTGCTATTTTAAAGCAAAAATAAAGAATTAACATAGGAACAGATTTGCAAGTATTTATCTCCTTACCCTTTTCAACTATAGAGATTATCCTACTTCTCCTCTGCTTTTTGACTGACAGTCTGAAAATGCCAATCTTTAAAACATTAATGCAACATCAAGCACACTTAAGGTTAAGTATTTAAGTTATATTTAATAGAACACTTTCTAAATAAATTTTTCTCCATTAGCTTGGGTTAAAGAACAACTCCAGTATGTCTATATTTAGTAAGTTTTTGACATAGAGGCTGCTTAGCCTCTATATAGAAATTCCCATGTGTGTTTTGTATGTGTTCACATTTGTGTAAAAATGAAGAGTACCTTGAACGTGTTAACCATGTACCTTTCCCCTCTGAAAGACTGACATTACAGAGAGTATTATATTCACATTGACTAACTTTGTATTATCAAAGGTTCATAAGTCTGATCAAAAACTGTAAAAATGTTCTCTAAATTCATTGCTTTAAAAAACAAAGACAAAAGCAACAGGCTCCTTCATTTTTTGGACTTCTTTAGGCTTATCAGAACGGTGCAGCTGGGAAACAGGGAGACTTCTGACATGCAGATGAGCTCCACATAGATAATGCACTTGTTTGGGGATAGTAGTGATCTGCCTCTTTTTCTGAAGTTGCTTCAGGTGCTGTTCAGTCTCAGAACCAACACATACCATAGCTTTAATGACTGAAGGTACATAGCATTGTTCCTTGAATACTTAACACATAGAATATAGGTGGTCTGTGATGGGTTTGACACCATAGAAATTCAGACCTCGTATATAAACTACACTTAATCTGAAAGATCTCGGGTGAAAAGGGAAAGGAGTGAGGTCAAATATTTATTAGCTACATCTATATTAGCAACTAGAACAGGTCACTGGCTTTTCTACCTCTTCTCCGGCCCTAACAGAGTCATGGCATTCACATAACTGAACACTCTTTCCCCCCAGAACAGGTTGCTTCAGCTACAGTGACTACTTGAGAGCAAGTCTTCTACCCACCAGACTGTGACCACATGCAGTTTGGGAGGCTGGGAATGAGCCAAAACTATGTCAGAAAGTACTAATAATTCAGCAGTTTTTACAACATGTCGAGGTTTAAGACCACACAGTGGCCAGTTTAGACACTCGTATAGACTCAGCTATTAAATATTCAAGAGAGATCACTCTCATCTGCTTGCACATACTCATTTGCACATCTACAGGGGCCCTTAAAAAATGATGAATGTGGAATTCATTTAATTCCTTGAGACCTGGGTTCCTGCACATTAACAAAATGGCCTGATATTCCAGTACCTATGTTCACATGCTTCTGTCCATGTCATCCCATTAGTTTACTGGTCCTCGAGGCCTGAATTACTTTCTTGCAAGTTCAGAAGTCTTTTCTGAAATAAATATTGAACGGTCCTTTTGCTACATAGAGATGCACCGGCTGCTTAGCAGAGGATTTGATGTAGCCACAGTTTGATAGTGTATTTCTATTCATATAAAAGCTACCTCTAATGACAATAAACATTCCCAAAACATAGAAATTGATATTGTTTCTGCCCCCAGAGAACAAAAGTTCTTTGCTCTTTAGATCCCGTGGGCTGAGGTAGGAAGGTGGATGTGCTGTGATTGCATAGCAAAAGTCAGTATCAAGATTGTAAATGATTTGTGTTTATTTATATTTTAAGGCTTTGACTAAGGGAAAAAAAAAGTTGTTCAGAGCACAGGATTTGCTAATATCCATATCTTAGATGGTAAACTGTCTTAGACTGACAACTGGCAATGACAGAATGAAAATTGCTAGATTTGTGTTTTGACACTTCTTCCACTAGATTCCACACATTTTCCACTAGAATGTATTTTCATATAAATATATTTATAAGCCTGAAGCAGTCCAGATTCTTAAAAATTTAAACTTATATAAAGGGCTTAAATATGTTTTGGGGGGATGTGGGGCATATTAAGAAGGAAAGACTGAATTTTCTTTCCTCTGTTTTATATCTCTGTTAAAGAAGCCTTTCATTGGATTAGCAAAGCCTGATTTTGTCCTCACAGTATTATGATTTGTTCCAACTCAGGATGGTAATTTCATTGCTTTTTTTTTTTTTATTCAGAGAGAAATCAAAATAATCTATTTAGTAAAGCATGGCTTTAAAAAATGAATAGACAGTAAATGCCATGCATAATATTTTTCCTCAGCCACCCACTACAAAAATTTAAATACATGTTTTAATTGCTAACCTACTTACCAAATAGAGGAAGACACCGTACAAGATAAGGTTCACAAATTTAAAAGATGCACAAAGTCAATTAAGACTTCTAGTAAATACAAGTGTTTGATAAGTTTTTATAAGCACCATTTTCATTGCCATTTTGTTCAAATTTCAGGTGTAGTCTGTCCTAGTATTTAACTTTTGTTCTTTCTGTACCTTCATTCTCTTAATCTATAATTGAAGTTTTTACATATGAAAGCATACTGTGCATGTATGGAAAACCCACCCAGCACAACAGGAGGTATTTTCATATTGGAGATTTAGTTTGCTACTAATGAGTTTGAAGGTTACTCTGTCCTCCTGCAAAGTGAAGAAATCAGACTTCCAAGAGGTGGAAATTTACTTATAACTTATTCTAAAATCTATTAATGTGGGCTTTTGCAGAATTTTTTTGTCTCCTCTTGGTCCTGCAGTGACGTGGAGATACTCGACAATCTGGAACCAGGTCAGAGCTCTCTACATTATGTGTCCTTGCCCACTGTAGGTAGCATAACCTTGATTTTAGTACTAATCCTTGGCTTTTACATCTCCTGGGCTCTTCCTAGTCCTGATAAAGAGTGTGGTTCAGGATTACAAGGCTATGTTGACAGTTTGTTTTGGACCCTCCTTTATGAGAGAGCACAGAGATCTGAATTCAACAGTCCATACAGGTTTTTTTGGTTTTCAGCACTAGAGGAGGTGTGAGACAAAATGACAAAGTTAGTTATTTTAACTATTCTGGGCTGAAGAACACATCGTCTTTTATATCCCAACCTGTTCACTAGGGAAATTACTTTTACATTGCAACACATCCAAAGTGAATACTATAGAACTCACAAGGTGCTTAAATTTTTATCTGTAGGACAAGACAATGCAGTATATTTCATAGAATCATAGAATATTTTAGGTTGGAAAAGACTTTAAGATCATCAAATCCTAGCACTGCCAAGTCCACCACTAAACCAAGTTCCTAAGCACCACATCTATATGTCTTTTAAATCCTCCCAGAGATGGTGACTCAGCAACTTCCCTGGGAAGCCTGTTTCAGTGCCTGACAACCCTTTCCATTTGGATCCCACTGTATCATTTGTAATAAAAAGCTAATAATAACCAGTGGAAATTGACTTACCAAAAACCACACAATAATCCAAATGAAAACTATATACATGAATGTATATGGATGTATATGAATATATGAATCAAGCATAGAATCATAGAATCATGGAATCATTATGTTTGGAAGGGACCACCAGGGTCATCAAGTTCAACCTTTATCCCATCATATTCCTAACCATTAGACCATCAGACCATGGCCTCAAGTACCTCAGCAACCTGTTTTTTGAACACCCCCAGGGACGGTGACTCCACCACCTCCCTGGGCAGCCCATTCCAGTGCCCAACCACCCTCTCAGTAAAGAACATCTTCGTAATATCCAACCTAAACTTCCCCTGACGGAACTTGATGCCATTTCCTCTCGTCCTGTCATCAGCAATTCGGGAGAAGAGACCAACACCAGCCTCACTACAACCTCCTTTTAGGTAGTTGTAGAGGGCAGTAAGGTCTCCTCTCAGTCTCCTCTTCTCCAGGCTAAATAACCCCAGTTCCCTCAGCCGGTCTCCATAAGGCTTTTTTTCCACACCTCTCACCAGCCTCATTGCCCTTCTCTGGACTCGCTCCACCACATTTAATCAGCATATGCAAATAACATATGATCCTGATAGTATTATTTTAGCATGTGCTTTCCATCTATGCTTTATTTATATGATGCAATCCCATGTCTGGATCAGAGCAGAAGAATTGATTACATCCTGCACATGCCTATTTGTCTCCATCTGCTCTAAAAGGGGCTAAGAGTATATCATGCAAATGAGTCATCAGGTCAGACTCCATCGGACTCTAGACTTCATATTCAAATTGTACACTAACTAATTATCTCTTTGTCTTATGTGTACCCAGTACCTAACAAACCAAACTTGCAAGTAATATGAAATCTATGCATAAGCAATAGATTTAAAATTTCTACACAGAAAAGAAAGTATTTTTTCATATATAGGGTTTATTTTCTCAGTTCAGAAATCTTCAAGGCTCTTTTATTATTCACTAGAACCGGTCAGGAAAAAAATACAAAACTAATGATGCACTGGATGCCACAGAAGTTCATACAACAAGCCCTCCACGGATAGAACTAATTGTAATTCTTGTTGCTTAGTGCTGAATTTTTTTTAACCTTGTATCTATGAAGGCAATTATGTGAAGAATTAGTTAATCCCCCAGACATCAGCTTTACCTGCATTACTTTAAGTACTATAGCTATTGCACAACACATGCAGCCTCCTGTAGAAATGGAAAACACTAGGCAGACTGGTAAACATATGCATATGAGCAAGTACTATTTTGGGGTAGCACCTAAAGCAAGCTGTACATCTCCTAAAATAAAGACAGATAAAACTCTATTCTGAAGTCTATGCAATCTGTCAGAGAGAGAGAAAGATGAATTAATCCTGCAAGATATCACTTATACAGTATTAGAAGCACATCACAGTCGACTAATAATTGAAACTTTATCTGCACAGCTGAAGGAAAAGGTGTGCTGTTGTAAAATTTGTCTCATAGCTATTACCTGGTAAAACTTCAAAACAAAAGCCAATTCAGTCTCAGTGAATGAGGGCAGTGCCCCTCTTGCACCTAGGATGTTGTTGCTGTGGATTTTCAGAGATAGGAAGTAGGAGGCAGTAAGAATGGGAGATTCAGTTGTTAGGTGTATAAATAGCTGCATTTGTGGCATGTGAGAAGACTGCATAGTAACTGCTGTTGGATGGAAAAGGTGGAATCTTAAATCTCACAAGATAAGTTGTACAGATATTCAGCGTAGGGGCCAGTGTCTGAAGTCTGTGTTGCCACTAATAGCAGAAAAGAAAACAAAGGTAGTTCTGGGAACTATATTCAAGCCACTATTACCTCCATGCTAGTATTCTCCACAATACTGTCAAACATAAAGCCTCAAAGGCAGGCAGAGATCCAGAGTCTCAATGCAGTGATGAAGTGTAGGTGTAGAGAATACAGATTTAAATTTGCTACAAATTAAGGAACTTTCTGTCATTTGAAGAACCTGTACGGAAAGGAAGAGTTATATTCAATCCAAATAGACTCATGTAAGGTCACTGAAAATATTTAAAGTAGGAATGGGGGAAATCCAAAAAGCACACACAGTGTTCCACAGGAAACAGTGCTGAAGGCTGAAGCTAGTTTTGTTCAACTAAGCAAACTTACCTATCAAGAGAAATTAATATAAAATGAAATATTTACATCTGCAGATGCTTATCACCTATTTCTGGTAACCAAAAGCCACACTGAGAATTAGGAAATACAAAAAGACCTCATAAAACTGAGCAAATCATGAAAAACATGGTAGAAGTGTTTTTATGTAGTTAAAGTAATGCATCTACAGAACAATAATGTAAACCATGCATACATGATGCCAAACTTTGAACTGAAGTTTTCTAAAACAAGTGGATCAGTATGGAAAGGCAGCCAAAGAAGCCTGTGGTGTTTTATCAAAGAATGGTATTAAGAGCTAGGCAGAGGTGTCATTTTTTTTCAAGGCCCAATAAAGCAGAATTTAATTCATCTTCTTGTTTTGAAATAGCTATCTAGAAGTTTATAAAGAAGTTTATAACCAAGATCTTCCCATATACTTTATCTGGCTTGACTGCTGCCTGTGTGAATAGATAAAGATGGGGATAAAAGCAGCTCAGAATGTGTAGAGATGAGTGAAAGATGCACTCTGGTTTCTTTAATGAAAGCACTCCTTCCCCAGTTTACAAGCTGTTCTTTATCTTTTCTTACTATGATTCTCTTGCCAGATTCCTCAAGGCACGGCAATGTATACATCCATCAACCTGCAGGTTCAGCCTGCTTAAAAGCTTTTTGAAACATCATTAGCTTAAGAATATTTCTTAAATAATACAAGAGGTGGACCAAGAACTTTGGAAATGTTAATCAAACAAACCTTTTGTGTCTGACTGGGAACTGAGCCCTGCATGGATTTATTCCACAAGTGCTTGAAGCTATCAGTTCAGTTTATTGAAATAAAACATTATAGACTATTTTTTCTAAATAATAAATGAATGGATAGAGATACGATGTGAGTTTCAAAACTCATATTAGGATTCCTAGGTTGGATTCCAGTTCACACTTAAGAGACTAGTTAGTGTCACATTTGTCTGGCACTGACACTGAATCTGATGTTGACAGCTAAAACGATAATATACTGTAGAGAGCAATTTTCTGTTGGCAGGGGTTTGAAAGCCAACATATGATATTATTTCCAACTCTAGCTTTAAATTTAAGCATTGTTTCTAGAGCATATCCCTTAAAAATAAAATAAAATAAAATAAATCCCTCTTTTAAGAGAAGCAGGGCAAAATACCTACCCCAATAGCTAAACTCAAGGTTCCAGGCTGGGTTATGAGTTGCAAAATGTAAGAAAGTTAAGCATTGGTTTAAAAGAAGAACTCATAACCTGAGTAAAATACCTAAAGTGAAATGCATTTTAAATTCTAAGTCTTTTCTTGAATTTTGGCCTAACATTTCAAAGGAGATGTCTGTAACATGTTCAGAGAAACCTCTTCAGTGAAAAGTAGAGATAACCAGTCCAGGTTCTAACAAGTAGCTTGCGCCCAAGTAATAATGTGGGTGTGATTTGGTGATCAGTCTCAACTGAGCCATCCTGGACTTCAGCTGGGTTCTGGAAACTGAACTAAAACCTGTGATGCTGTAACTAAATTGATAAATTTAACCTACCCAGGTAGCACTGAGCTCAGGTGTTTCACTCCTCCATGGCCAACAGTCACAACAGGTTCTTGTCCTGTGTTTGCATTTTATTGCATGAAGTGGTTATCAGCACTAACTGTTGTACTCAGCCAGAAGCTGGAAAGAGTCTGTACTTCCTACAAAATGCATGCTATAAACCACAACTTACAGCTTGAGTAATACATGCTGCAAGAAGTGGATGGCATTAAGGATACCATTCCAATGCAATATGGTGAGCCAGTGTAGTAACTATGTCACCACAACTAGGATTCCTTCTTACCCATCCCTCTCCCCACTCCCTCTTGCTCCCAGCAAACACTGGTATGCATTGAACCCTTCTATAAGCTGCTTTATGCCACTAATTTAGCAGAAACCAAATCCAGAAAAAAAAGTTGGATTGTTTTTGTGCATGCTAGTGACTTCATGGCAGGATCCAACAAGCACTGAAGTTGAAGCAAGGCAGAAGATAGGACTGGGAGGACAGTAGTATGCTAGAGAGAAGGAGATATGGAAATCAAGGCACTGGAGCCATCCTTCTCCTCTGGCAGAAGTGAGTATTAGAAAGATGAAGCTACCTATGAAATTGTATTCTAGGACTCTAAATTTTATAAACAGTGGCCCAAGATTTGCTACACGTCCCCTTAAAAATCTCCTGCTTCAGATATGGTCCTTCATTGCAGCTGCTGAGGTCAGTAGCTGTCTACCCGTGAACACAGAAAACCAGCCTGGCAGTGTGTATCAGAGCATTGTTACAGCACCACAGATGTTTGCTCAGTGTTGTCTTTGGATATCGTGTCAGATAATTAGTACTCATAACTCTGCATGAAACAGGCATCACTATATTCAAGGGCTGGAACTATATCTAGACACAGTGGGTAACATCAGAGGGATCTAAGTTGCTGCAATTTGCACTTCCTCCAGGCCCCGTTAAAACAGACGTTACACCAAATTGTGCTCCCTTAGGCTACTCATGAAATAAAGATCTCTCTGTATGTGCCTCTATCAATCTGCCAACAGTATTTTCAATGTATAGCTCTCTTTCCCCTCAGATGTTCTGTTAGACTGAAATCCTCAAGGTTGCATCCAGACTGACAGATGAAGTTTGTTAAATCAGGATGATCCTCTAAACCAGAAACAAAATCTTAAAATCAAACACAGAATCTTAAACCAAGGGCCTGGTATCCTGTCAGGAGGAACTATTTGTCAAAACAGGGGTGTACTGGGTTTGGCTGGCATAGAGTTAATTTTCCTTATAAGTAGCTCATACTCTGACTACAAAATAATTTACTAAGTATCATCGATAGTTATAGGGTCCTGACTGAAAACTGATTTCAATGTTTTTCACCACCTATCCTCACCCTCACAATTTGACAGGGACCTGATTTGGCTCTAACAGACTTTGGCAGTGACTCCCGTAACAGTGTGAATTCACCAAAGAGCAAAACCTTTTCAAGTCAGGTTTTAAAAATGATCTCTTTCTTGTGTCCCTGGAAAAAAACCCAAACACATTCTGTTCCTGTTTATCATAGTTTCTGTCAATTGTATGTAATCCTCTAGCAAATCTGCCTTGGGAGAGTTAAACTAGTGCAAAAGTCAGGCTCCTCAGGTAGCTGGAGTTTGAGGGTTAAGCACTGTAGCTGCTGTAGAGGTGACATTTGAACTGTGAAAGCTCCCATCATAGATAGAGGTGACCAAGAAAATATACCAAAAATGACTGAAAAGTGTGATTGGTGTCTGCATTACAACCAGCTAAGGACCAGTGACTTTCACAAGTTGGACTCAATTAGCGCAGGGAAAACTGCATCCATTTACCGTCTGGTCCTCAAAGGAGGTAGGCAGGGGAATCTCTTTTACAGGGACTATTACGGAAGACCACACCACTTCAAAGCACAAATATTGTGACAGATTGTGTTTTCTAAGGTGTGACTTTATTATCAAAGCCTACAGGTTATGTCAAACTAGCTCTACAACTTTAACAAATAAGTTAAGTTTCAGCTAAAAGAGTTTTAATGAGATCTTACGGATCTCAATGGAAGAGTTTGGGTTCTAATGATTCTTGAGTAGTTGTGCTGGCCTTACTCATGCTAGGCTGAAAAATGTTTTTCAGTCTTCTTCCCCTGTTCTCCAGCCCATGAATCATCCTTTAGAAGCTCCTGTCAGCCAAAAAATTTTTTTGTGCCTTTTCAGGGACTTCAACATATCTGCCTGACACAGTGATGTCCTCCATCTGCGGAAGACTTCAGATTTTTTTTTTTTTAAAGATTTTATGCTATTTGTAAATCGGGTTCAAACATCTTCTTTGTTACAAGGCCAGCTGCTCCTTAGTTCCTTTCCTGTAATTGTACCTGACCAAATTTCTTGGGGAGGTCATGAATACAAACTGAATGGAAATGCTTCCTACCAATTTTGTACAGGTATTTCCAATGCAGGAAGCTCGATCAATATCTATATCTTACAGTCTATACCTATACCTAAACTCAAGATATTAAAAAACACTAAGGTCTGTAAATCAGGACTCAATATTCAAGCTGAGCCACATCACTGATGCTCTCAAATAAGGGAACAAGTAAAATCTACTAAGGAAAAATATTATTAACCAGTTAAGAAAAATACATTTGCTGTGCACTTGATTTTATTATGGCTTTCTTGTTTTGACTGATTTGCTTTTATAATATTTATATTCATTGACTGAGTATTTTATGCTCAAATTTTTTGATTCATTTTGGAACGAGCAGAGATGACATCTAAAACATTAGCTGCTAAACAGTTACAAGCAAAACAGGTGCAGTAGCAATAACAAAAAAAACATACATCATTAAAATATTTAAAAAAAAAAACCACACTGCAATGAAATTATATTGAATGTACTGTTTCTCTGAAAGAAATTTTTAGCCCTTTGATGCTTCTATTTTCTCTAAGATTCTGAGAAAATGTGATTATTTCCTGCTATCTCCCACAGGGTGGAAAGGAAGAACAGACATTACTAATAGATGGATTCTAATATACAGCCAGTAGGAACACAAAAAGAACAGAAAAAAGAAGTAAGACTTTAAATCTAAACCCTTTCATTTTAAGGTCCTATGCAAGGCTTTATCTACATCAGCGATATTTAAACCTAACCAAAGCTGAAATAACATTAACATTTTATTTTAAATTTAGGTAATAAAAGAGGACCAACATATTTATCATCTGGTTTTCACAGTGTCTCAAGCTAACGCCTATAGTGAAAGCAATATTTGATCTATAAAAAGTCTTTTGCTTGTTTGTTTTAAAACCCACCAGTGACATAGTATTAGAGTTGAAAAGCTAAGTGATAAATCTCACAGTAGCCACATTTTTCCCCAAAGTGGCTCCTTAGGTATTACCTGCTAAATGCTTGAAAACAAAAGATTTACAGTTTCCCAAAATAATGTAACTTTCTTTGAAGATCAGTTAAACACAAAGTCTAATCGGATGTCTTGGCACCTTGAGTGAGTGGAGTGAGAAATAGGCCCATTCTAAGATGTTATTCAGCCCAGACAAGATGTATTGCCTTCTACAGTTGTTTATCTGTTTCCATTCCCTTGACAAGCTACCTAAACAGTCACTTTAGGTAAGACACCTCAACTTCAGATAACTGCATTTTAAGATAAATGAATCACCTCCTTAGTCCACATCCTTAGCTGATATTACACTAAGCTATGAAGAAAAAAATTGTCTCTTAGTTCTTCCTTCTTTAAATATGATAGGAGCAGTGTTGGAAAATTTGCTGACTAACCTAGAAAAGTTCATCATCAGAACAATTTATACCATGGCCTTCCTGTCACTTCTGAGCTGCAAATTCAGGGAAAAGAAATGTCAACAAAATGTATGTTTGAAGCAACAATCAACTGTTCTGTTGTTAATGAAGGTAATTGCATGCTCATTCTCTTCAAGGATAAGAGGCTGCAATGGGCACATGAAAATTAATCAAGTTATTTAGAGCCTCCTTACAACACGTATCAAAATTTATTTAAGCAGCATTAAAAAAATGCTCTAAATATCAGGCAGCAGAGAACAACTGATCTTTTGCCCTATGTAACATTATTTTACTCATAAAAATGTAATCTATTAATTAATATTTTTCCTCTTATCATAAAGCAAAATACAAAAATTAAAACTGTGGTAAGAAGCTATCCTCAGATATTAAGAAAATTTTTCTTATCTTTCTTACCTCTTTCAGCTGGAAAATGATGAGATAAATTAAATTCTAAGTAAATAACTTTATACAAATATTTTATAATCCACATACTGCTCTGCATTTAGCTAATGGCTGTGGATGAATGCCAGTAGTAGCTGAAGTGTATGATGAATCAAGCTGTATAATGTGTCTCCTCTACTTTTCTCAGTCACTTATAAATGGTCTGGATTTTATAGAATATTTTTACATTTGCACCAATCAAAAGCAAAGGTTATTAAGCACACAATGCAACAGGAAAGCTTGAGTCATAAATCAAAGGTTAGATTCAAAAGATCTTGTCCATGTGTTCTGAAGACCAAGACTTCACCATCTCAAAACTCATTCATAGGAAACTTGTCTGGGTGCCAGTAAGTGACTCTTTTACCTGTCTCTTTTTAGAATAAAAAGTTGGTCCAGTGTACTGGTTTTGGTGGTATCTATCTTTATTGCTAGATTGGGTTTTATTTAGAAGGTTGTGGAGATTCTCTTTTTATGGCGAATCTAAACAATCATCTCAATCATAGGAACACAGAATGGTTTGGGTTGGAAGGGACATTAAAGATAATCTAGTTCCAACCTTGGTGCTATAGGTGGGGACAGCTTCCACTAGACCAGGTTGCTTCAAGCCCCATCCAACCTGGCCTTGTACACTTCCAGGGAGGGGGCATCCACTCCAGCCCACTGATCATCTTTGTGGCCCTCCTCTGGACTGGCTCCAACAGGTCCATGTCCTTCTTAAGCTGAGGGCCCCAGAACTGGACACAGTACTGCAGGTGGGATCTAGATGTTTAAACTAGATATGAAGACTTCCACCATCAATGCTTCGAGTGTTCTGTTGTTTGTACCCAGGGAGAAGCAAGCTACTTGGTTCAGACTTCTTGTGTTCTCGGCATGATGTACAGAATACAAGAAAAGTGAGCTATGTCCTATTCATTATATGTGTGGCTGCCCCATTACTTTACAGGATAATGTGGTTCAGTTTCAGTTCATAAAAATTCACTCCTTTGCCATAAAGAACTCAATGTATTATAGCTCATATAAAAGGGGTATTTTGAAGTGAGCATCTGATTTATTCACCATAAAATACTAAATAACATGATGACCTCTAACTGATCTATGTGCACTGATCATTCCTGAGGAATTTCAATTTTCCTTCAATCTGTATAAACCATGTTCAGGTTCACATTACAAGGAGACTAATGCAAACTGCCTAGCTGTTAAAATAATATATGCAAGATGCCAAAGGCATATGTTATTTACTTTGAGGATTCCATGTTTCACTTAGCATAATTCCACTTAACTGAACAAAAGAGATTTAAGTTTCCTCTGACAGTTTAAAATAGTAATTGCAAGGGGAAAAAAAAAGAATTAGATATGGTTTGTAAGAAAAAAAGGAGGAAATATTAAAATATGGATTAAAGGTTAGAGTAAAACAAATCTCTAAGTGAAAAGACCTTTTTTTTCTCCTTTTATGCTCAAAGCAATTCTTCTGTTCAATATGAACACGCCAAAGTCCTTGTATGCTCAGCCAAGAAATACAAATTTCTGAAGTCTGGTTCTTGTAATGGCGCACAGAGCAGAATGATTAAAATCACTGTAACTGAAATTACTAAGTTTCAGGAATTATTTAAAAATAATAATTATATAAATCCAAAAGAGAAACTGAGGATGGATTTATTGGGTTAAAACAAATGTCCATTTCCCTTGTATCCAGTGATAAGTAGCAGATGTTTAGGGACAGAGTATAAAATAGGACACGTTCTGAGATACCTCCTTGTGCATCCTCTCAGATTTTGCTTTTAATCTAAAGTTTTAATAACAAGATTTAATTTTGTTTTGCATTTTATACTATTTAATTATCATTCTAAAAAGTGATTATCCATCACCATTTGTTATAGTTTGGGACACCTTTTTGTGAACAGTTGGATTAGTTTTTACACATATATGTATATATACACATATATGTATGATCATTACCATTTTTGATCCATCCTTCCTGATGATCAAAATGCTTCTGTATTGTGCAAGGCTTCTATTACCTCTGTACCATGAAATACAGGATTCAGTGAAACCACTTCCTTACACAGATTTATATTGCTTTCAGTTTCCTTTTCATATGGAGCCAGATCTTTGAAGGTCAGAAAATAAGCTGTCTGATTACCACAGCACATCAAACAAAGCAAACTACTACAACTTTCTACTTCAAGGCTTGTGGGGTATTTTACAACAAACAGGGTATCTCTGCAGCTCACTGTACCTCACTTTTCTTGCTTATAAAAGGTTGGTTTGTCATAGTAGATGTATGGAGACTTTTAGAATTCTGTAGGCTCCTGAAATGCAAAGAGAAACTGAATCCCTTTTTCTCATCTCTAGATAGACAAACAGTGCAGGCAAATGATTCTTGCTGTAACAGTTAACAGCTAATTCTCACTTACTTTGCATCCAGTGTAGCTACCAGTACCACTGCAAGAATCTAAAGCAGATGTCAAAGTTTATCAAATCAGAATAGTATTACCTGCCATTTTCATATATCCTTTTTTTTTGTTTTTCACATGAGTACTGCCTTTTTCTTTTACCTTTGTTGTTTTTTTTTATTATTTCCCCCACATTGCACCCTGCTGCAGGTAAAGGCTGTGGATTTTTGCCATTGATTTCAGTGAGAGCGGAACAACAATTTAAGTTACTACATAGACCATGTAATAAGGACCATGACCTTGTCTTTGTGATTTCAGCTTCTTATAATCACTTCCTTGGTTGTTAGGTACTTTTTCTTTTCCTGTCAAGTCTTTCTTTGTATTGCTAACCATGTTTAAATTGTACAGTGAAATGCTCAGTTTAGGAGCTAGCAGTTAATTATTATTTCTCTATAAATGTTTGAGATGCCTCTATGTGCTACAAAAAAAAAAAATGAATCAGGACTAATGCAAACCTGTCAAGGCTTTTCATAAAAGAAGGCTGATATCAGTCAGGCAACCATTGTTGCTTGGGACAGGAGACAACTTAAAAGAAAGTGCAGTTCTAAGAAACTTCCAAAATATGGGTCTTTCAGAAAAAGAAAAGGCACATTTCAGAGGCTTCAAAAGCTAAGAATTATGCTATGACTAGGGAAAGGATCGTACTATTCTGAAGAAGTAGCTCAGCTGAAAAGAGCCAGGTCTCCACAGGGAAGTTAATATTAGTTTGTCCATGGGAGAAGCAGGGTGGGCGGGAAGAGAATTTTGGTAGAAAAACTGCTGATTGGGGAAGAAAAAAACCCATTTTCTTCTTAATATAACTGAACAGTGATCTTTGTATTGTTCAACTCACACATACCAAATCCTAGGAAAAGTACACTTGTGTCTTCTGCTTCCTTGCATGCTGATCTGGCCACGTATCATGTACCTAAACGCTATTTTTCTGTTGCATGTTATAGAGTTGCACCTGCTTCATTTGCTCTCAGCCCTAGCTTGCACTGAGACATTTCTGCGACCTGAACTACTGATGTGAAGGCACAACAAAATATAAGCAAGGTAAGGAAAGTTGTAACATTTTAACCAAGCTGACGAATTGCCCCCTAGTGAGAAAATCTCAGCTACAAAGTGAAGAGGAAAATAGGATAAAGAAAAAAAAGTAACACAGAGAAGAATGTGATAGGGCTTGGGGGCAAGGCTGATCTTTTACAGAGCCCTTCCATTGTGCAACTCTTTCCAACAGAAAGCCACAGTTAACAATGTGGCCCTGTTGTCAGATTGATTGTGCTTTATTGCTCTGAAGCATACAACTGATTGCCGGTCTTGCCTTCATCATATAAGTGCTCTCTGTATTCACATCTCTCACTCTATTAGCTGCAGCTGCAACTCATCTCTGCTGCTGGAATCGGATTTTTCCATTGCCAATTCACGGATGTGTTATAATTGAGTGCACTCCAAGTACCTACCGTATGCACCATTGATATTTAGAACTTCTCGAAAGTTTTTGTTGTTGTTTCTTGGATTCTTTTAAAATTCCTGCATCCTGGGATTTTACCTTGTGGATTCCCTGGGTTTTCACTGACTTCCTCTGGTTAGGACTAGGTAAATCTGTGCTCTGCTAGGGACAGGTGTGGAACAATGTGTTTGGTATTTATTGAGACTCCATCTTCTAGCAACATAGGTTCTTGATATCCATGGTGTTTGCCCCTGAGGAAAGCAGAACATTGCACATTTTCCTTTTAGCCCACCAGAACTGTGGCTCTTCATCTGGTTACAGCATTTTAGTCCTGTTGGCTTGACTTTCACTCTGAACACAATGGAGTGTTCCCTGGCAATATCAGGGAATGCAAGAGGATCTGGGCATTTGAGAGGAAGAAGATACCCAACACTCAGTGTCAAGCAATTGTATCCCAGTCAAATTGACTGAATGGTTAATGTAGTGGAAAAAAAGACAGCTGAGCTCATTGGAACAACTGAAGAGCACAGCCAGGCAATCAGTCATAGCTCTGAGTATGAGGTCTGGTAGTAAGGGTGAGGAAAGTTCTAAAAAGGCCATTAGAACAAATCCCCAGCTGGTATAAATTGATGTGGCTCCAGCATAGCTCTAGGGCTGGCAGAGGGAAATGCTAAAAGGCTTTATAGAAGCTGTATGTGTTAAAGACAGGAGTGAAAGGGAGGGGGAGATGCTAAGTTTAGAAAAGTGGGAAAGGTAAGACTCAGGGGCCTAACAGCAGAAATTGATCCCTATTTTAAGTAGTAAAACTGCTAGCATCTAATTTTCTTTCATGATTCCAGGGATATATCACCAGGTTACTTCAATGTGCATTTGGAAGTTGACTGTCTATTGCATTGCACTGGTTTTTGGTTTTTTTTTTAATTATTTTTAAAAGTATTACAAAATACTGCTGTTTAATTTGTTTTCATCTTGCACATGTGAAAGACTATAGAAGACACAATGCAATGGCAAACCTGACTTCTTATAAATAACACAGAAGAATACCTTCTGTCTTTCAAACACTTCAATTTTTGAACAAACTAACTTACTCAATTTCTGACGCAAAATTCAAATTAGGCTGATGTGCTATGCTTCATATCCTGGAAGATATATTGACCGCAGCAGCCATTTGAATCCTACTTTAAACATTGACTATATATTACTTTTGTCCATAAACAAGTCACTGACATTTCAACTTCACTGTGAGATATTATTTTAAAAGAGGAAAATATGAGTATGTGCCTTGGAATATTTTTTTCTTAGAAAGTTTATAGATAACTTATTTGGTTTGTGGATTTGTTTAATGTTGATAGAGAAACAGAAGGTGAATTCACTACAACTTGATTTTCAGCCACTGCAAAATGATCCAGGATATAATAATGATTTGACAGTTAAGACAACGCCTTGATAATTGTTTTGTGGTCCTACTAACGAACTAGATATTCTTTTGAAGTAAGGAAATGAAAGGTAAATAAGTATACTGTGTGTAGCAAGGAACTGTCCAAGAGGCAGTTCTCTATGATTCTATGACTCTGACACAAAATCTTAAATATGGCTCAATAACAGGAAAGGTTTCCCTGGATTTATGTGAAAAGCTGTTTTTAGTTTTGCTCTAGAGAAGAGACTAACCTATTGCCAAAGGCAACTGTTTATATAACAGTCATTGAACAAAAGAACAGTGTCATATGTACCGGAGTCCTTATCACAGTCTTGTGGAGAATCAGAAACATGAAGACAACAGTATTACGCTAATGGAACATTACACTGGTGGGAAAAATCTAAGTGCCCAGAGTAGCTACATCATCCAGAGTACAAAAACTAAACAGCTGATTTAGATGTCATAAGACTAGATGAGAACAGAAATGATGAAAAGCAAATTGATTAAGGTCTGTTCTTTGTATCTCTGTTCCTGGGAGTCAGCAGTAACAGTGTCAGTGACATAAATGGACATCAGGAAAAATTTCTTTACTGTGAGGGTGATAAGGTGTTGGAATAGGTTGCCCAGGAAGGTAGTGGAGTCACTGTCCCTGCAGGTGTTCAAGAGACATCTGGATGTGGCTCTGGGTGATGTGGGTTAGTGGGGATGTAAGTGGGGGTTGGACTGGATGAGCTTGAAGGTCTCTTTCAACTTCGATGATTCTATGATTCTATACTACAGGTGGGATTTCACAAGAGCAGAGTAGAAGGGGAGAACCACTTCCCTTGACCTGCTTGTCAGATTTCTTTTAATACAGTCTAGGATAATGTTGGTTTTTAGAGCTACGAGTGCACAAAAATGTAATGGAGAGCAGAGGGAAGTACTTGCTATCCTGAACCCATGGAAGAAAGAAGGCTAATGGTATGTATAGTCATGAAGAAATATAAATGGGCAAATGCTTGCTTGCAGGTGGCCATGTTACAGAAAAACATTTTATTATTACTGAGGTAGTGATGTTGCATACCATACACCTTTCAAGGAAGATCATTACTGAGAATAGGTCCTGGCAGTCTGAAATGAGGAAGTGTTAATAGGAGATAGGAGTCATAGGGTCATGACTGTTATTAAATTTGATCAGGCAACACGACCTGGAGCAAATCTCATGAAATATTTTCTTCTTCCCAGAGGACAGGTAGGCATAATGTAGGTAGGTTTTTAAAGTGCAGTGCAACACCATAACAAGCACCACCACAGTGTAGTGCTGTGGTGCTGACATGTGAATTATGTCAACACAGATGGATGACTTCTGGATATATAGCAGCATATCATTAGCAACATAGTTTCTGTCTATTTAAATGTGAGAGTAAGGAAAGTCACTTGAGTAAAAAAGACTGGTTAAAGATGGAAATTACCCTGGAAAAGATGGAAATTTCATAAAATAGCAGTTGGAGATGACCGTTTCAATGTGCAGTACAAACACAGTCACACAAGAGTTCTTATACATAGCACACTTACTGTATTTCCTTCACACTCAGTACATAAGAAGAAATTGATTGAAATGCACATCACTTCCAAGTAGAACTGAATCTAATGAGTACAAGCCTTTTGGAAGACAAGTCGTAAATATTATTTTTCTATTCACATCCAAACCATTCCACTGAAACTCACATCACTCGAGAAAAATGATCATTTCCTGGTAGAACTAGTTTGGCTGAAACTTCAGTTCATTTCTGTGGTATTCCCAGCTGAATGTCCAAATTTTATCAGCAAATTTTTGCCTTCTAAAGGTTAATATGGACTTAAGATGGCTATTGTGTAAGACCAATGCTCTGCCTAGCTCAGCAACTTGTCTCTTGTCAATGGCCAAAAATTGATTCCTAATAAGAATCACTGCAAAAAAAGATACCAATTTCCTGTGTGCTGTCAGGTGCCAATCGCTTCTAAAAAGAGACTTCCTGAGTCAAAAGTGGTTTCTACACATTAGTAAATCTAATCCATCTGTCTAATTTTATATGCTAAACCAGTTTTATAACTATGTAGAGAAAGACAGACATCTCCAAGGAATGATTTATCCACTCTGATCATGGGTGTCCAGGGTAGATAAAATGAATTGCTCTTAGTTTCCACCTTTCCTCCTTTCAAATGTTCTGTTACTTAAAGCTCCATTTTAGTGTCATATTACATCTTAAAGAATGTACATCTTAAACACAACAAATTCATTGAGAATAGCAGGAAAATCAAAGGCAGAAATGAATCTGACAAAATGAGGGGACACAAAATCTAGCAATAGCAAACTCACCACAATTTGCCATTTTAATCAATACATCTCATTTGAAAACCATGCATATTGTTGGGTCAATTTGGCTCAAGATAGCCACATGAAACAAATATCCTTCACATTCTTACACATAGCTCGGGAATTTATGCAGAAAAATAGGACCTGAATTTTCAATCTCAGCCAATGCTCTGAACACCAGCATTTGCCTGCTCCCACCCTCCAAACTGTGCCTTTGGGTTTGAGAGCTTGTGCTTGCAAAGCATGGGAGGGGAGGAAAAAACCCGGGAAACCCTAATAGTTACCATTCAGCTGTTAGTAAGGAGCAAGTAGAAGCAAATATCATAGTTATGTATGTTTGTTTCGATTAAATATATTACATGAAAATGTAATATGCAAATTCTGTGCAGGCCAATTCTTGGCAAATTGGTAATGCAACCCTCAGTATTGCGATGTTTGGGCTTCCTCACTGTTGAGTAAGAAGTTTCTTTGACAGATCTATAAATATGGAACAGTAATCTAATTAACGTGATAATTTGCTATTGCAGAAGTATGTATAAATGCAAATTGATACCACTATTCTTTTGCATGACATTGCGTGAGCAAAGGGGAAAAAAATGAAATATTGACTTTGCCTGGGTACTGAGAATTCAGCATTTGAATGTCGAGTCCTTCATGACTATAAAAAGTGGAGATAAGGTCTGGAGCCAGTTTGAGACAGGGAAACTAGTCCTAGTTGTAGTTTTGATGTATGACATACCAGTCACTGCTTCTTTGCAGACTCACTGAATTTGTGCAGCTTCCCCTATTACTCAAGCAGTGGCAAGGAGGTTCTACTACAAAAGGAGCACAGCAAAAAGACATTTGTTTGTCCTCTGTAGGGCTGGGATGTGAATGTCATTATTGCCAGTCATTGCAGGGAAATCAGTGCCACAGGAATGTGGTGTCAGCTCAAAAAAACACAGGGATTTTAAGAAATTTCATCTATCTGAAGTACTAGAAGAATAATGAAGACTATGAAGAATAATTGTACATACCAAATTCAGCACAGAACATCTTTTTGCTAAGACAAGACACTTATATGGGAAGATGCTTGATTGGGAAACTGTGACTTAGGACAATGATTAATCCTTTCTGTGTCAGTCATCCTCTTTTTTTTTTTTTTTTAGTTTAGAGCAAGATGACAGGACCTTCACCCTCCAAGAGATCTTTGAGTATTATGTGTTTGTGCTGTTTTATTAGTATCAGTTACAGCTGAATGACTGTATTTATAAATATTCATAGGGGAAAAAAAAGGAGAAAAGTTGACTTATTCTGGACCTACCTCAAAAAAAAAACCCAAACCCACAGTAAAAATACTGTAACAATCAATTTTATTTTTTTAATGTTTTATCTTTATTTTTCTCTAGGGACCTCCATATGAACTCTTTGTCTCTGCAAATTGTCCCAGATTAAAGTGTATTTATGTATTCTCACACAAGCAAGATGCAGTCTGCTCTATCAGTAGCAGTAATATATTGCATGCACCTTGATAACTTCTTGGGAAAAAATAAATAAATCAGGAGTTCTAAAAATCAACAAAGAACTTGCCATAACTCAAGAGAAAGTTCATGAATTCTCACCACTAGTCTAACCAGACTTTCACTAGGATAGGTACAAAAACATAGGTATCTGTGAGAAACAGAAGACAGAAAGTAACAGGTTTGGAAGTGGGCATTGTAGTGGTTTATAAAATGAATATAAATCAATAGTGTCAGACTGCTGCTAGAAAGAGAAACATTGTCTTAGGTATTATGATTGTGAATATTTGCATGAAAGGTGAATATCCCTTCCAGCACTGCTAAAATCTTACTTCAAGTAAGATGTTCAGTTCTGCTGACTGACTGTACTTGCAGAATGATGGAGAGTTCAGAGCGTCAACAAGAGTAATTGAAGAACTAGAAAACGAGCTAGGAAAGCTTTTATAGGACCCCTAAAGAAAAGACGACTCTCAGGACATACAGTATTGATTTTCAAATATGACAAACATGTAAAGAAGAAATGGAAATATGACAGGAATAAAATTATTCTCCATATCCACTGTGATACAACAAGATGTCATAGACTTTTCAGCTTTACTTTAAATTCACTGGTAAGGAGAGTGAAGAACTAGTCCAATAGTTAAAAGGGTAAGCAACCTCCCTCCTTTGTTGCTTTGAAGATTTAGACATTTACCAGGACAGCATTATGGAACCTGACTTGGCTAAGATAGTTCAGATGTTTTTGCAAGTTCCCTTCCAGTCTTATCGTGTCCTGTTCTTGGAGATTATTCAGCAATCAATGGGTAACATGAGAATATAAAGGTGTTTAACAGAGAGCATCCACCAAGCTTCTGAATGTTTGTTTTTAAATATTATATCCACATCATGGCTTGATGCTAAGACATTTTAAATGAATTATATCAGTTAAATATAACACAATTATTTCCAAGTGACTAGACCACCTGCAGCTTGGGAAATCTATTCTACATTTTCAGCACTATGCTAGGATGAGTACATTAATTTTTTTTCTTACTATAGGAAAGTCTCTTTCTGTGTAGGGCTAAAATGGGACAAAACCCAAAAAGTCAAAGAATCAGATTGACTGTTTAAGATTCTTACCAACAACAACAACAAAAGGCCATCTAAAAACAGTAACTGATTTTTTTAGTTTTTAATGTGAGAATGAAGAAATAAGGAAACAAAGAAAATTCCTTGTATCCTTGCACTATTCTTTTCCATGGTGACTTTTAAATAGTAAGACTTCTGTAGCAGTTATAAAAATGCAGACAGGAAGGGAAGGGGCATGATTCTTCCTTCTTTTATCCTAGTGGAAACCAAAAGTAACCCCACTAATATCAATGGAATTATGATGATGTAAAACTGGTGTATATGAGGGGGGAAAAAAAGCCATCCAGAGGAGTCTACTTCATAGGTTTCAATAAATTGGCTTCCTTTTTAATACCAGCTGTATAAAAACCTCCAATAAAATTTTATATGCTAGGTCTGATGCTGAAATGACCAGACTCTTTCCAATAACATAAAACTGCAGTAAGCAATTAGAATATTTCTGTTTAAATGTGTTGTTCCAATTTGTTTAGTATCTCACCCTGGAGTAATTCTCCTAAATCATCCACTATCTCCAGTATTATCAGCATGATTTTCTCCAAGATACAGAGGAATATGATATTGAAACTTGCATTTATATGTACATCTTTCTGAATACGTATTTCCCCATGTTATATTTCTCCTGAAGTTTTGCTGTTGCCTTGTTAGCAATTATATTAAAAATGCTTACACTTTGTATTACTTTATTCCCACCATGAGAATATCAAACCACTTCTAGCACAAATAATATGCAATCATGGAGACTTGGAGATTTAAATATTATAATGCACATTATTTAGTATTACAGCCTTGCATAAGTTCACTTAGTTTTTAATTTACCACCGTATTTTGCACTTGGGTAGCAACATAAGAGACTTTTACTATGAAAGACCAGACTTCCAAAGCAATTTGGCTAGGATTTAGATGAAGTTGAAAAGTTCTTTAAATATATGTTATTACTTTTAAATCCCCATGTTTTCCCCTTCAGTTAACGAATCCATATATTTCAATGAAATTGTGTAAATGTGAAATCTATAGTTACCCACTTACAGGTTGTCCTATTCCTTCTCTTACTGTGAGTAATCTATTAAAAAGGTCAGGGCTGACTTTTTTCCTACAACTACCATGGCTATTACATTGAGCAGAAACAAGTATTTGAAATGTTTCACTATTGATTACCACAGGCAAGTAGTTCAAGTTCTAGAATGTGAGCCAAGATTTTAATTGCCTGCTACATGCAAACCTGTAACAATCACCATAAGGTGATGGTCTACTTACAACACAACAGAGAGGTAAACATTTCAATGGCTAACTGTGGAAATAGTTGTTGCATGGTGAGGACATCAGACTAGAGAGTGTGGATGGGAAGTAATTTTTCAGTTTGCTGATCAAATTTAGCTTAAAAAAAATGTTATTGAATTGAAATTTCATTTATATACTTAGGCTAGTCTAATACAAATTCTTACATGGTAAAAAAAAAATGTGTTTGATAACTCCTTCCATCACATGCACACTCAAAGTTTCTTTTCCCCCATCCTTTAAAATAAGTACGTGTTGAAACCCATCTTTTCAAAATGGATTAAAACACTTCATTAAGAAAAATGTTGCACTGCCCAGTTTCTGTTTGCATTATCTTCAACATCCCTATTTAGTCTTTTCTATATAGACATTTTGGTGCAGTAGACTAAACCTCCAAGCCTCTGGATCCGGATTTGAGGTTCACTAACTCACTCTCCTCTGTACAGTCCTGTGTCCATGGAAGAGTTGGCTTACTTTAAGGATTGTGAAGCAGAGAATTTTCATGAATTAGAATGAGTACATCTTAAACTCAGTTACAATCCTAATTCTACACCAAAGTGAAACCAATTATACTGTTGGAGAAGAAGTGTCTGGGTTCAAATCCAAAACCTGTAAGCTGTGAATTTCCGAGATCCTTTTCCAGTGCTAATTCTTCAAGGTGAAGAATTTTTTCATCCCCATCAAACAGGAATTTCCCTTGTTCCTGCTTGTGTTTTGCAACACACAGAAGCATGCAAAATGTTGCAACAATACACAGCAATGTATATTCAGTCACTGAATTGCAGCACCTGTGCTGCAATTTGTGATTTGCACATATGTGCATATGCATTTGTATATATACATATGTATTCTATTTGTGTTTGTAAATGTTACACGTATACATGCATAGAGTATAGCCAATATACATTTTATAGAGAAATATTTAGGCACAGAATAGTTAATTTGACTTAGAAAATTGCAGACGTCTATATGAAAAGTATGAGCTGAATTAAGAACTCCTGAACTGGTTTTTAAACCAGTGCTGCCTTCTGCCAAATGAGGAACTTTGTTTCTAGAGACAATCCACTGAGCTTAACAACATCAAAACCACATTCCACTCTTTTTTATACTTCTTGTTTCAACTCAATTTGAAAAGTATCTCTCTAAAAGTGTCTCTGCAGATCCTAAGGGTTTCAAAAGAAACACGAATATGTAAGAGTCTCTGAAAACATCAACTAATGTCACCCAAATCCTCTTCCCAACTGAAAGCTGAAATACAAATACAAATTACATCTAATGTGTGGAGTGGATCCAACACACTAATTACAATTACAGGAGAGTCTGTAGTTACCACCAAAAATGAATACACATAGTTCATTGTTTCTAAAATAGACACCAGACAGCAAGGTATTAATAGTTACAATAAGCCTGATTTTAAACACTCTATAACTTTATATTTCAGACGTGCATATGGCATGCCTCCAGATACAGAGTTTGCCAGAATGCTCTGTAACCCTTACTGTTTCTGCTTGGTGAAGTTTTCACACGATATATGCGATGGCTATCTTTTGGCCATTCATTTATCTTCCTTTTAGCTTGGTTTCTCATAGAATCATAGAATCATCAAGGTTGGGAGAGACCTTAAAGATCATCCAGTCCAGCCGCTTACCTACATCATCACTATTCTCATCTTTTCCTATTTATTGGGTGAAACCTTACACAATAATTTTTGCTCTTTTGATTTATTAAGATGATGGCTGGTTTTCATTTTCATAGCTCTCTATATTTTCACACATCTTGGTAAATAATCAGTAAATAATTTTTAACAGTTAGTTTTTGACAGTTAAATTTTGTTATTCTAGTTAAGCAGAAAAACAAACTGCAATGCAAACAGGTCAAATGAATTTGTCTGAGGCTATGCAATGAGTAATCAATAATAGAAAGGCCCAGAACAGTACTAACAATTTCTGACTTTCAGTTCCATAGTTAGACAAAGGTCAAGGCTGTCTCTCAATTCACTTTAAATTAAAGTAGTTCATTACAGTTAAGGAAAATGGGCAACTTTATAATTTCTTACTGTGCCTGTTGTTTAGATTGCTGAGGTATTACAATCCATGTCTGGAGATGGTGTGAAAAGGACATATTATGAGTTCACTGAGGTGGTCAAAGTAGTAGTACCGAATAAATGAGTCTATAAAATCCAGCAAGACACATTTTCAAGATATACGGAACCTCACAGCAGTATCTATCTAGATATACATCCTTTATCATAATAAGAAAAATAGGCTGCCAGACTTCCAGTCAAGTGAAAAGTGGCATAGACCTCACAGAAGTCAGTCAAAATAAAACGGCAACAAATGACACATTTTAATCCAAGGTAGAGAAATATGACATAAAGGAAAAACACAGGAATCTCTAAATATGTCAAATGGCTGTTTGTTGACTCAATAGTTCTGGAGACCATAATGGAAGCCAGTCTCGACATAATCCTCTATTGTGTACCAACACAGGTTCAAGCACAATTAAACTACCAAGTAAAATTGATTGAAATCAATGTAGTTCAGTTTTACTTTTTTTCAGGGAATATAGTTTCAAACAATAAAAACGATTAATTACAATAAAGAAATTTAATTAAAATATCAGGAAATGAACACAAACCACAGGAAATCACAAGAAATAGTTAATTACTTTGCTATTACCCAAGGTATCAGTGTGGTACCCTGGCACATATCTAGTACCCATTTTCCCAATCATTGATTGAATTTAGCATTTTCCTACCCTATGTCAATCAGTACTTTCATTCATGCAACGTGTGGTAAAATACCAAAACACAGCCATTTAACATCTCTGCTCTTTTATAGCAACCAACATAAGGTCAGAATAGGTCTACTTGCCTGCCACATCTGGTTAGAGACTTTAACACTTCTGTTTCAGTTGCACTCCTGGCTGGACCTTTTTTGTTAAAGGTTTAGCCTGTTTGAAATGGTAAGATTACACTATAGACATATTAGGAGTTTTGGGCTCTGTGACTGAATTAAATTTTCAAAGCTGAATTTTCATGTTCAGTCTTTGTAGAGGTGCTAGGTGGTGTTTTTGTGAACTGAATTTACATTTGCATATTCAAAACCAGCTTTTATATTCAATACCTATAATGTAGAAAAGATTAGAGCCCTACTATACCCAGGTTTGTGCACTTTTTATAATTCTCTGCAATCTTTTGCGTGTTTCTGTTATCACAGTGGTATCTGAGTGATTTCTGTGTCTTAGCATTGTGATTAGAATAAATCCTATGTTGCTCAGACATGGCACTGAATATTTTACCATTATCTTCCTGAGAGCTGCCTCAGGAAGGCACTGGGAGACAGAGAAAGTAGTCAGTTATCAGGTACCAGGAAAGATGTTCTGAGGATGGTATAGCCACACTGGTGGCAGATCACAACTACTGGAACAGGACTGGAGCTATCCTTCCAGTCCCAAACCTCCTCGAAATTATGCAAGGAGGCCCACTGTGCTAGACACCTACACACAGATACGTAGGTGATTAGCTAAGTACCTTAAATTAAAACAGGGAAGAGAGGATATTCTGCATATATAGTTACAGAGATATGAATTGTATGCTATCTTTGTGACAGTGAAGTTAATGAGGGCATCTTGTAGGAGAAATAGGAACTAACAAGGCTTGTAGTAATTTTAAAACTATAACATCAAATTATATTCCTTTTGACCTACAGTCAAAGAGATTTTGTTAGAAATCGTGTTCTCTGAGCTAACTCTTAACCCCGTATTTAAGAGGGTGATTACTAATTTCTATTTTTTCTTCTGTTCATGCAAAAGTAGAAGTGGTGGGGAGCTCTCTATAAATAACTCTATCAAGGAGGCACCTGGAGTTGTGATACTTATAGAAAAGGAATGTTCCATCTAATTTATGCCTTTGTCTAAATGGCTTCTCTTGATGACGTGTGCAGGAATTAATACTTGAGAGACAGATGTCCACAGAAGCACTGTTCAACTGCTTCCCTAAATGAATATCATAGTTCTAATTCTTACTGTTTTCAAATATATATTTATATATTACAGTAAACATCAAAAGTCAAGTTCATATATGTGTTTCCACCAAGAGAATTTGCGAATCACAGCTGGTTAATTTTGTGACTTCAGCTAGTCATTCTCAATCTTAATTCTGATTTCTCAAATACTAGGCAAATGTAAATTAAAGCAAGCAAAACAATATACTTTTCATGTGAGCCACCAAAGACCACAATTTAGACTGGAAGAGTTTCTAAAAAAAAAGTTATAATCCCTTAGTTATCAAATATGTGGCAAATTTTAAAATATTAAGAGATATTTATGCTTTATAAATACAAGCTGGAGTTGTGGTGCAGTAACACTTTCCAGTCAGAAATTATATAGAACATATCAGATGAAAGTTTGTAAATGTAGATGAGTGATAAGGATGAACACATCAAGTTTCAAAACATGAAATGACAGTAAATGGTATGAAAAAAATTGGTCAGTCAAGCAGACCCTTTGAAAATGTAATCAATCTCAGTTAAACAGAAGGCAGGAACTGTATAAAGAAGCTATTACTGATGAAAGAAATTACCTTGAATTTATGACCAAGCAGTGCAAACAACATCTTATGAATCGATGCAAGACACTTATATGGAAGCATATTCTGAGGAAAATGGAAAGATTTCACGAACGATTAATGTCTATACAGCAGAAAAGGTGAGAGCGTAACTTCATTTAATGTAAACATGATTATGATCCTGATTCTGCATGAAAATCAAGTTCATGCTCATCTATTCTGGGTCTCTCTGAGAGTTTAAGGTTCAACACATTCCTAAGCACACTGTTGAACTGAGGAAATTTGTCACCATGCATGATGAATATTAAGAGGAGTGATGAAATAAATATTAAACTACATTTAAAATATCTCATATATCAGAATTAAGTTTTTAATAGTTTGTTACAAAAGGAAGTTCTGTGAAGAATGACAAAGAATCAGAGCATGACGTTGAATTATGCAAAAGAAACCAACAAGAGACCAGAATATTTTATTTACCAATTTATAACCACAAATAGATGGAATTTATTCTGTATGAAAGTATCTGGAATAGGCATACAGATACTGTTAGCATTTCTTGTGCCTCCAGAGATACACAGGCCATAGGAAATAATTTTATAATTTATTTTGATTACTTATATGTTACAAACACTTATGCTTCACCCTTGTGCCTGTACTGAACTCAACACAGAAACATTGTCTCTGTGTGTCTAAAATGTATCTCTGAACATAATAACATTTGAATATTAAGATAAACAGCAAGTTCTCTGTATCCTGATAAACTTAATAGTTTGTTCCAAGGTTTAAATGTCTTCACTTTTAACCTGAATATAATTCCCATTTAAAATTTTCATTCTATCTATCAGATACAATGACAGAAGTGTCACTAATAACAAAGGTGATTGATATACCAAAAATATCAACAAGCAAAGCCAGCCTACCAGTAGAACAACATTTTTCTCAGTACTAAAAACTATCATCAACAGGATTTCCCTTGAAAAATTAATCTTAATTTCAAATGCAGTACAAGGTTTCTAGTCCTGTTGCTGCATGTAACAAGGAAAATAAATGGGACTTGATAGTACTAACTTCAGTAGTCATTGACGTTTTTGTTCACTCACTGTTTTGGCCACGAGACTGTGCATAGAAAATTGGTTTAGTTCATGGCATTGCTTCTTCTGCTATTCCTATAAAATCAATGTCTTTCCTACTTCTGGAACTATTTAAGGAAAATTGTGGGTTTTTTTCTGTATCAACAGATAATGAAAATTCAGACATTTTCTTGATATCTTCAGTTTCAAGTATATTTTCATATTGTTGAGATAAGTAAGCATGAAATGGCATGGGACATTTTGCTTTCTGCATGTTTTTCTGATTTTTTTTTCCTTGTCTTCCTATTTTCACCTCTGTCAGAGGCTGCACAGAGCAGTTGCTGCTGGTGCAGTCAGCTTTTTTTTCAGCATCCTGCACATCAAAGCAATCACAAAGAGATTGAGGACACTGAGTGTTCAACAGTTTTCACCATCCATAGGTAGATCTGGAGAGAAAGAATATGCCATGAAAAACTGGAATTGTCCCAAGGAACTTCCCCTGGAGCACTGTTTCATTTTACAAGTGGCTTTGGACTTACTGAGAAAGGAATAAATATTCAAGCATATTTCACTGAGCAGAATTCAATACCACAGCCCTCTCGAATTCACTGGTAGCACTTAGCATGTTTTCAACTACTTGAGAATCAATGTTTCTCAGGATGCTCCTCTCCATATTTATGTGAATTTAGCACCAGTAAAAATGCCTCTTTCTACAATTAACAATTTAACTTCAGATATTAAAGTGATAGTATCATGATGAATCCTGTGCTCCTATGGCTGCAACTTGAAACACAACAAAACGTCTCACCATCTAAAAGAAAAAGCAGTATGCTATTTCACCATCACTGATATTTTTCAATCGTTCACCAGGTAAATGCAAAGAGTATTTAAAATCTACTTATGCTCTGTGTTGTTATTCACTTGTAACATGAGTTCTCCAGTGGATCGGCAGAACCGTAAAGATTTCTGAAAAAGTAGATACAGTTGTGCTATGTACACTAGTGTTGCATATAAAAAGGGGAAAGAATTGGACCGGAGTAGAATTGACCTCTAAATATTGGCCAAGAAGGTTTTGGCCAGGGAAGCAAGAAAGCACATTTGTTCCTCCATCCAATAGACTTTCTAAGCAAATGTATTATAAGTTAAAATTACCACTTTGACCAGAAGATTTCACCTCACAAAAACCTTATCTTACATTCCCAGTAGAATGTCATATATCATGCAAGAAGGCAGTTTCTAAAGGAACCCCCATGCATTCGGAAGATGCACTATTCATGTCAAGGGAAATGCTAAGTATCGAAAGGCATTTTTACACTGTACAACAGAAAAATTCCATAGCTTTCAAACATTCAGACTGGTATTTTCACCAAATACACAGCTACAACAGGAAATCTAGGTCTGACATTAACATGATATTGTACCTGGCATTTAGTGTCTCCTCTCTGTTGAATCTGGTGCAAAGTTGCAAAATCAGAGATTTCACAGAAGCTTAGACACATCCATATTGTGCCTGCTGATCCCACCTAGTCTTGGATTAGGGATTTGAATGTCTCTGCTTCCATTGTATAGAGCAAGCTTCCTCAATGTAGCTGTCATAATCCTTCAGGAAAGAACTCGTTTTAGAAATGAAGAACTTGGGAAATTGGCTCCAGACCAGAGAGAAGCCCATTATTGGCTAAATTCCACAGTAATCAAATCATCCAGTATGTGAGTAGAAAGAGAAGAGCCCTATATTCCATACTTAGTTCAGTTAAGGCTTCTGATATAAAAGCAAACATACAGGCTCTACCAGATATACCTTACATAGACTTGGGCCAGTGCTAGTTACCTTATTCTGATCACTACTATTTTAACTACCAACAGACAGAACCCATGAGGAGATGTGTTCATATAAGATGACACGCTTACTTTTCTTTTTTCACCTCTATACTGCTTATTGTTATTTTACCTCTGTGAATGGCCCACAAAAGATAAAGCCAACCAAAACAGGGACTGCTTGTCTGTGATGCATCACCTGCATGGGAACAACGTGACTGCCTCAAATATTTAGGCTAGGAGTATTTTTCATGGACTCGGAAGGCAGCTGCCGTGTTGTCACTGTGACCCAAAATCCCCAACAGAAACTCTCACAACTCAGAAACAGAAGGTGAAAAGGGCTCTGACAATGCAAAAATTGAAGAATAATATGCAGATTGATCCCTGGGGAATACCTCACAAACTGTTTCTGTTCAGTCGAGCGTAGGAGAATCAAATCCAATAGCTGTAATAAAGAACAGACAGATAAAGTAGAAGCANGGGGGAAGGGAAGAAATTTGTGAAATAGTAAATTAAGTTAGCAAAGCACGTGGGGATGTTGCACTTCTGATCAGATATCCCCTGCCTCCTGCAGAAGCAGCAAAAAGTGACTGTATGTTAGACTGGATGTACAACAGACCTGCTTTTAGCCAGTTCCCACCTCTTCTGCAGAAAGAACGAGGTTAGTTCAAAATCCTACAGGGCTTCCAGTTTAACTAACCTTTGATAGGGAATGCTTGGAGATTCTCTCCTCCTTTTGGGCTGACTCCTACATATGTAGCAGTTAGATGAATGATTTCCAGAGTTCCTGCAGTCTGATCACAGTGTCTGATGAGGCTGACATCCAGAAATCCAGAAAATGTACAAAATACACACATTCTGCTTTGAACAAAAATGTAGAGGAAAAACAGAATCTATATGAGAAAATTCTAAATAAGAGCAAAAATGAGATGAGACCTGTGTATAAAGATGACCCTCAATGTGCAATAAACCATATAAAGACAGAGAGAAAATATTTCATATTACTTCCTTACTCCAGAGACTTCTTTTTCATACTAAGCATTCAGGGTGGTGTTCACCTTTGACCACTCTAAGCATCTGCTTTTATCTATGTTCTCAGGCTCCTTCTATAATCCAAGACAAAATATATGCTCTTCCAGAGGGAAATTCATCCCAGTTTAATATGAGGGTAACGTTCTTCTCAATAGGCTTTTACCCTCTGTAAATTACATTGTTTATGCTATTGATCAGCTCCATAGATATGTGATTATAATACCAAATCAACATATAGAATTATTTGGATTAAGCTTCAACCATCAAATTACCTAGCTACCTACTTAGACTTTTATTTTAGAATGGAATTAATTCACCCCATCAATACAAATAATCCCATCTCTGGAAACAGCCATGAAAAGGGGCCAGGTTGCTTTCTTACAAGCTAGATATCTAGCTTGTAATGGGAAAATTGTGTAAAATGAATGATGATGTAAAATGAGATGAATCTGTTACAGAGGATTCTAACGAGAAAGAAAATAGAAGAATCCTTAACAAGAGATGATAATTTGTACTGTCTTACTATAATGTACCAATACTGTAGTGTGCTAATACAATAATATAATCAGACAAACACCTGCATAAGGAAAACTCCCATGAGTATATTTGTAATGATTGGGGATGTATATTTGGATAAACAGAGAATAAAAATATGTTTAGTAATGCATATGACTCCAGTGCTAAGTATTAGTGCACTGTACTATAAAGCGTGATTTAAAATCATTACAGTATATGCAGTACCTCCCAGCGAGCAGGGACTAGGGTTAAAGAGAAACAAGGTGGGATTTATTTTTTTTTACTATGAACAAGTGCTACTAGACTTTAGGCACCTCATTTTCATCAGCCATTAATTAAGGATTATGATACTTATTTCCTAAATAAACTACAGTATTTACATAATAATTTCTTTAAGAGAACTTGCTAAGTGCCACTGAATCAATACAGGCCAGTTTCACTGCTGATGTCAATGAAATTACACCTATTTTCTTTGCTAGGGATATAAAAAACTTGAATATATTCTGCAGCAAAGCAAAGCCCATATAGAAATCTTTAGAAATAGAAGTCATAAGGGAGGAAACATCTTGTAACACGGTCACATTAAGTACTGATCACGGCATTTCAGCTGGATCCCACAGGCTACACTGACCACAGTCCCACCTATGGGTAATTCCAGTTAAATAAAAACACGGTCAAGGGTGAGACTTTGTAAGAAATCTCAATCCATAATTGGTAACACACTGAGCAGATTCACCACCTATAGCACTTCTCTTGCTAAATCAGCAGTTGATTTAACTCAGTAACAAGCTGCAGCAATGTGTAACTCAGTTTTGCATGAACATCCAGATTTGTATTTCTTCATTCAGTCATGCTTCTGGATTTACCCTGTAGTACTGTGACAACAATGTGGCACTCTGCCTTTAGAGGATTTGACAAGGGCAGGGCTTAGGGGACATAACCGAGAACACCTGGTTACACTGGAATAAGGGGTCCCGCAGGTGATTACTATTCTACTCACTTTTGAATACTTTTTTTGATAAACTTAAATGGAATTTCATGATGCTTTTTGCCCAAAGAAACAAATTCTGAACTCATTCTGTATTAACTAATGTGTTTTGGTGATTTGCTGGTCTCAGGAAAGAATCTGGAGCCAAATGTTTTTGAGCTATAATAGAAAAACGAGGCAAGGTTCAAATATGTTCTCTCCTAAGATATCCTCACAGCTATGCACACACTATCACGGGGGAAACTTATTCAATCATGAGTTCTGGTCTTCTGTTCACTTGGGTGGCCTATGTGGTAATTTGCTTGGGAAACCACCTAGTTTTCTCCAACAGTAAACCTAGACAGAGCAGAGGAAATGGCTTTCTATAGATTCTGTTGCAAGCAGAATAGGGATATAGATGATACCAAGTTAGGTTGTCTCCAAAACCTACCTAACTACTCTTGTGCCCTAAAATGCCCACAGATATATACCCCTTATTCTCTTCTTCTTGCTGTGATACCGCTCTCCTTGTTTTGCCAATACACTCATCTCAACCTGTTCAATTGCTGGTCACTACTTCCATAAGGTACATTTTCATTAATGTTTTAGCAAAAATTTATAGAAGTAACCATACAAATCAAAACTCCAGCCAGGTGTAAGGCAACAACAATCAAAATACACGCACCAAAGTAAATAAGCCTTCAAAGGTAACATAAATAAAACTGTTATACAACTCCTTTTCCAGCATGTGACTTCATAGTCATCTAAGCTGTATAGGACTACAAATGTATCATGATAAAACACATGCATATAAATATGACATGAAGGTCCTTGTCCATATAGCCAGTTATTTCGTCACAGAAGGGGATCAGGTTAGCCAAGCCTGAGCTGTTCTTGGAAAATGTGTTTATTGTTTCCAATTAGGTTCTTCTCTTTCAAGTTTCATTCTTGATTTTTTAAATAAAATGAGTGCAATGTTACCATTTCCCCCTTCTCTGATTGCTGTTTTTTCCATGAGGGACAGCTTTCTCTCAATCACATTGGCCAACTCTGTCAGCACCCCACAGAGCTGAGCATGTTCAGCTTTCCCTGTCAGTCTCTAATCTGTTCTCTCACTGTTGGCTGCCCCCTTTTCTTTTCCAAATCTTGTTGGTATGCAGAGGTATCTTGGAGCAGGCTTTGCCAGTAAGAACTAAGCAAAAAAAAAAAAAAGAAAGAGTATTTAATTTCTGGCTTTTCCACATTGCAAATCACAGGATTGCCTCTCCCACTCATCAAGAGACCCATATTTTCCCCGAACTGTTACTGTCTGTGAACCACTACTGTGAGTCTTCTTCTCACCAACCTGCAGACTCAGAAACAAGACTGGGCAAGAGAGATGGCACTTCCTCACAAGTGAAAGCAGAGGAGGAACGCTCCCTGGGCAGTCTACATTCTTATTCTTGTCCTGCTTCAGCTGGTAGAGTTGCCCAGGGACTCCTTCAAAAAATGAAATAAAAATTTCTGGTCAGTACCTACCACTAGACAGACTCAGGCAGCATTGTGCTATCTAGCTTAATATTACAGCAGCTGTCCCACAGTGGTAGAAAGACATCTTCTGTACTGTGCAGAAAGCAGAGTCTCTCTTCTAGGTATGTGAAATCAATAGTTGCCTGCAGAAGGGGGCCACTGTTTTCTTAAGTGGAAATTCTGGCACATCAGGGAACAGTATAAGCAACTGAATAGCATTACAGACATAGTTTAAAGATGACAAGGGGAAAGAGGCAGATGAGGAAATATGGAGAAAAGAACAATATCCAAGGCAAAGACAATGAAGAGAGAAAAGAAAGAAAAAACAGCAGTGCACACAAGAACAGGCAATGGAAAGCAGAGAAACAAGAGGCTGAAGACAAAACAGATCAAGGGCTCTAACAAAATCTCATTGTGTCAAGCAGGGAAAACACTGACTCACCAGACTGATTTAGTGGAAGAAAACTGTAAGATAATGAGAAAGCATGAACCATTAAACAAAATAAAAGCCAGTCCACCAATCCAAACTAGATTTTGGAGTTGGATTTTGTGATTTTCATAGATGTCTCAAAGTGTCATGACTGTCTGCTCTGGTCAATGACCACATAGTCTTTTAAAGAAAAAATAGCTGTGAGTTACATAGGAGAGAAGAAAAAAGAATGTGTTTTCCTTGGTCCCTTAAGGTGAGTGTAGAGATAATAATGTACTGACATAGAAAAACCTACGTGATTCTGTTTTCTGCATGCTTAGGAATTTGCAATGACCTGGGCTGCTCTGGCTGAGTCACTGTTATCTCAAAACTCAGAGTTTGTTCCAAGACTGTTGAACATATTTTGTGTTGTGGGTAAGGAGGTATCTCTGCTCCCTCTCTCAGAAGGTCTGCTGGTTCCTAACCTGTCTGTCTTTGTGTAACGCAGAAAAAAACCCTGTATGTAGCTATCGGCACAGTGACTGCATCCCATCTGATGTAGAGGGGACTTTCTCTAATTCCATATGGAAAGCTACTTTTTAAGAATGAAGCTCTCTTAAAGACTCCCTTACAGAAAACCACGTATTACTAAAGAGTAATTGCACATTATTGTTGACTCCTGAGCATTGATTATAACACTGCTAGAGAGTATTAATATGCCCTTTTCTTAATGAATATAAATATTTCTGTGTATGTACACAGTTATAAATCATTAAAAGTTGGGGTTTGTTGAGCATAAGAAATAAATTTGGTATTTCTGTGTGTGTTCTGGAGACATTATAATGATTTCATTTCCAGGTAGTATACTTTGCTCTTTTACTCAATTATTCATAGTTAAAGTGACATCAGAGACCATCTTTCATTTGGAGACCAAGAAGGAAAATGCTACTTTTATAAGTACCATTTATGAACACAAATTCCTTCCTTTTAATCAACCTGGTAATTAAACTCTCAAGTAAGTGCTACCAAATAAGGAAAAAGAAACCAAAGTATCCTGCTAAAGCCCTTTTCTTGTCACGGTTTCTGTTCACTCGAGTTTCCTAAGTAAAGCTGCCTTCATCTAATACCACTTATGGTTTTCTGTGCCTTTTTCTAAAGTGTCCCTATTTTCTTTCTCTTTTCCTGTTCTTAAGGCTTGATTGTACTTAAACCAATGAAAAATACTGTGGTTTCTGAAAAATGCTGTAATTAAGATCACTTCCAGAAAACTGCGGTGGATGTGCATTACAGAAGTGTTTGAAGGACTCTCTGTGATAGGAGAGGTACAAACACTTCTTGAACCATAGTCCTGCCCTGATGTTTTTGTAATATGGAAAGGAAAGGGAGAAGCACAGATAAACAAAGTGTTATTCTAAGCGTCAGGAAGAACAACTGTGTCAGAAATAGAAATGTATCAGGTCTCCCGAGTTCCCACCCTGGGTTTCACCCATGAAACAATTTACACCTTTCCATATGCCTGCACCCTCCACTGTCTTCCAGGGGCTTTACACTTCTCAATCATATTCCAAATGGCTGGAATATATTATGAATAAAATAAAGTTACAAAAGTATCAACCTGATAGGCCATCTGTCAGAATTTTCCACAAGAATAAAAATAAATTTCATCAACAAATGAATGGTTTAATTCTATCAGCAGTGTCCCGAATTCAAGCAGACTCTCAGTGTTTTTTTTATACTCCCCGTTCCACATAGTGATGCTCCCATCAATACAAATATTGGGTGTTAATTGCAGAGTTAAATGGGTCCAAGATCAACCCAAAAAATATGGTATTAAGTTGCCAGGCAATGAACTGAACTGATTTTTCTGTTTAAGTTCATCTAGCAGACTTAAGGCACTTCCTGAAATAGTGTAAGTGAAGTTCTTGCCTATTATTTGTTCTTCATAAACAATTTCAGATCTACATGAACAAATAGTAATAATAGCATTTCCCAGTTTTAATAAATGAACTCCCAGCTATAATAAATTGCTAAGGGTTTTGTAAAGGTCATCATGAGCCTTTTAGTTCACAGTAAACTGAGATAAAACAACACAGACATCTCCCAGAGATTCCTGACACACAGTGATGACAGGAGAATCAAGTCTTCAATGCACTACCCTTTCACCTATCCATTCTACTCTTTGCATTATGCTTTAAAATCAGCTTCATTTTAATCTGTTAATATATAGAAAGATGCTCCAAATTGATTTTATGGGTGTTAGAAGGACTGTGGGACCTGTTGGACTGTTACTTACATAGGATGGGACATTTCTCATAGCATTTACGCATTACCCTTATGTAGCCCTGATGAGGTGATGTTTCATACATTGTAGTTCTCAGACCAATAACATTTATCATTAAGCAATCATTATCAGCAGGGAAGACAGTCCTTTAAATGTAAACACTTGGGTTGTTCACAGCCTGTCAGATCTCACAGAAAATCAAAGAAACATTAGATTGTAGTCTAATCCAAAAGGTTTTAATCTCAGGTTGGGATCCTAATATATCTCCCAAACCAGAATTTAAAAACTTTCTGTTCCAAATTTATTAAATTTCCAAAGAATATTTTTAAAAACAAAGCTTTTAAGAGCAATGTTAATAATATGCATTCTCAATATTATGTTTGTTTTAATCAGGGTTTTCTTTACTTATTTGTTTGGAAAACCTCTCAAATCTTACAGCAAGTTGATATTGCTTGAGCTGACAGTAAGATTCCAGGATAAACAATATTATGAAAATGAAATGCTACTGTTTGAGCTAAATGTTTAAGGCTTCAAAAGTGGTAGCTGCCAGAGACTCATCAATTTTCCACTAGTCCAAAAACCAGCAAGTTCAGGAAGACCAACCTTTTCTATTACAACCTTTGATGCTGAAAAATTGTGCCTAAACTGTTAAATGCACTATGGGAGTGTTCATACAAGGGATTTGATACCATTCACCAAATTTAAAGCCAGAAGAGACCACTAGATAAATGAATGAAGTTTCCTATGTAATAAAAATGAAATATCTGTATCTGATTACCCTTGCAAATGCCCTAATAACTTGTATTTATCTACCTTTTCAGAAGTCTTTGTGACATGAACACAGGAGCATGAACCGGGAAGGAGCTGTAGAGCTGTTTCACTGGAAGCTGCTATCATTGCAGAGGTTTCAGGAGACTTCATAACTGAGTACTTCGTTATAGATAAACAGATGAAAAAAAATGGAGCTTTGAAGAGTTCTGTTTCATATACACTAGATTATGTTGTCCTTTTGTATAATTATAGACAGCTTTGAGAAATTTAGCATCAGCTATATTACTTATTTTTAAAGAGAAAGAATGTAATAATAATCACTTACAATAATTTGGATTAAAGAATTAAAAAAACAGAATGCCATAATAACAGGAAAAATACCAGAATAGTTTGGGAACACATTTCCCCACTGTTTGGAAAGAACAGAAGAAATGTTGGGAAATACAAAATGAGGATACAAAACTGATAAAAGAGCTGGAAGATCGTAAGACATAAGGTGAGAGAATAAGGAAGATAAATTTATGAAGTCTGGAAGAGCAAAAGCTCAGGGGCAACATCATAGTCTATAAATATCGTCAAGGTAAGGGTATAAATGAAAGGAGAGAATTATTCAGTCTCAAACTAAGAGTACTGAAATAAAAGGTCTGAAGCTAAGAAGGGAGAAGTTTAGGTAAAAGTTTTTAGCTGTGGAAGGAGATGAAACTGTGAGCAGACTGAAAAAGTGACATTCAAGGTACTGCCCCTGAAATGAGGTGTTCACACCAATAGATATGTTTCACTTATACATTTTCATCTATCAGAATTCCTGCTACTAGAGGAACCTGAGCTGCCCTTGGCTTCTTTTGATCTCCTCTCAGGCAGCATTTAAGTTTCAGAGGTTTTAGCATACTGTGCTCCTGGTTTTAAGTTTGTCATGGGTTACATAGGAAGGGAAAGATATTTCATGGCTTGAGATAAGCGTATCTCTGAAGTAGAATGGTTAAGGTAGAAGAAATATTTTTATAGCTCTTTCTGGAGGTGCTACACAGATACCAACTTCTGGGGATGATGTGAGTGCCTTTTTCCATAGCAACTTCCAAATATCAGATCTATCCTTTTTCTTGATGCAGACACTTCGTGTAACAGGCACTTCATTTTCCTTCCTTGCTTCATATCTAGATTCACTGGAATATCTCCTTAAAAAGATACTCCTACCTTATTCAAATTACTTCAGACACCCTCTTTTACTGCTATTCCTGCTCCTTCTATGACCCTACCCTTCACTCTAAGCCTCGATCGTGACCACAATCTTCAAAGAACATGTGAAGACACCTTCACAAATTGCAACTGTTCTAAAGAAAAAACTTTCAAAGCTTTCTGTCCCCCTCCTTCACCTCTTACAGCACTATCGAAAGTATCAGATAAGGTTTATCTCACCTTAGAAATAGCTGTTTTCAAAGATGTGCCAGTCCTTTGCCAGCTTATACATGACCATAAAGTGAAAATGTAGCACATCTTGGGAATTACTGTATTCAAATGATAAAAATAATAAGGTCTGGATGGTGGGCCTATTTAATAAGCTTACTGGAGATTTATGGCACTTCAAAGCCACTTGTAAGACTACCTGCATATTGCTTTTAGTGAAGAACATAGTACTCATTTCTAAAAAGTTGATGGCAATTTAGTGTAATCTTTTCTTATATTGTAGGGGAAGAAATCAGTTTCAGACCTGTCAGATCATCAACAAAGTAGTTCCCTAGGAACCTGGATTTTGTTTCTTTCCATGATTGTCCTAAGATAAAATAGACAAGAGAGTACATCCCTCTTTTGAAGCAGGTAAAACTGAATTTATTTCTTTGAAAATTACATTTTGTCTATGTCCATTGAACACAAACCTTATTTATGGGACAGGGGACTTTTTCTCTTTGGCTAAGTAAGTCAATATAAACACAGCACTATAATCTAAAAGGTTAATATTAGCACCGAATACCTTAAAAATAGTAATAATTATAGCCATATTCATTTGTAGATAATCAAACCAAGTCTGTTGACTACCACTAACAATGGAAATCTGAAGGGATTCCAAAGACGACAAGAACTATGATTACAGAATTAAGAAGCTGACAAAAAGTTTATAGTGCAGGAAATTTAACTCTAGCTGATCACTGCTGAGGGAAGAGCAGGTGCATAGTCTTTAGCTATATGAGACTGCTGGAAGAAAAAAAGAACTGATTTTTTTTCCATCTTCACAATGGACAGGACAAGTAATAACAGGCTTATAATGCTGAGATAGAGATTTAAGTTAGAAAAAAAAGCATTCTAAAGATGAGCATAGCTAAGTACTAGAATAGATTTATTGGGAAGATTGTCTGGTCCATCTTTCTGCTTCTTGGCAGCTTCAAATACAAGTTTCCCTTGACTCACAGCAGGATCAGCTCTATCTAAACCATTCTTAACTAGAGTTGTTTAAACTGTTCTTGAAAGACTCAAATGATGCTGATTTCACAATGTCTTAAAATCCCTTTCAAGGCACTTCCTATGATAACGTTTAATGAATGAAAGTTGTAGCTAATTTCATTTAGGTCATAGATAAAATCTATATTTTTAATAGGGAAGATAATTAATCATGAACAACTGAAAAACTTGATCAGTTGCTATGGTGGATTCTCCAATCATTTTAAGCAATTTTAAAATAAGACTGAACACAGCAATATAAAATGATAACCAATTTCATTTGTAGCTAATGGCCTAGAGAAAGGAATTATTTCAGGAGAAGTCCTAGGTCCTGTGTTATGCAGGATGTCATATTGCCTCTAACTGGTTTAATAATCCATTAATTTTATTTATTATTTTTATTTTGTTTGTTTGCTTTTTCCATTGGTCATGGTCATTTATCAGATTACTTTGTGGCTCTTGGTCTCTGACAGCATATAAAATGTTTTAAAAATTTCTAAAGAGATAACAGCTTATCCCATATACCCTTTTAGTTGTTAATGCTTCCACACTTAGTGGTTTACCCTCTATGGCTGGAGGAAACAATCTCCTTGTAATGATTGCAGACAGTAGGATAAAAATTCCACTAATGTGTTAGAGGCAAACATCCTTTATAATAGTTAAGTTAATGAGGATGTGATTAATGGATATAGAGATGAAATGCATTTGCCACCTCAATGGAAATATCCTTAATTAAGATAGACTTAAGTACTAGGCATCAGATTGCAAATGGAAGCACGAACACCAACAGTACTCGGAACAGTTTGTCTCCTTTCATGCAGCTTTTTGACATATTTAAAGAATTATTTCATTTACTCTCTACTTTGCATATACAGGGCTACATGCCTCAGCAAAGCCAGAAACATTAGACACTTCTTTCCTTAAAGGACAAAGATGTCTACACCACAGAAAAAAAAACAATTTGCCTTAATTAAAGTGCAGCTTAAGGGCAGCTGGTACACACCAAAGTAGAAGAAGAGAGGAAAGAAAGTCCAGCTCCAAAGCAATTTGAATCACTGGGTAACTTGGGCAGCAAACTGTTTATATTTATGAAACCTATTTCAATAGGTGCAATAGAAGGTGAATTCCCACCAACTTTATATGGGCACGGTGTCTTCTAAGATAAAACTGAGATTAAGTGAATTGTTATATTAATTTCAAATCTTTGCACAAGAAAATTAGACTGAATATTTGGGTTCCTGAGACCTGTTCAATGGACTTCTTTACCTCACGAATTTTCACCTCAGTCCTCTAAGGCCTCTTACATGACTGTCTCGTTACTCTTGGAGAAAGTCATCCCACTTTTTCCTTATGCCTCTTGCTTGCAATCTGTAAAGGACAGTAAGGCAGTAATGATGAAAAATAGGAGACCTGAGAAGGCATGTCAAAGGACTGCCTTGTACCTGTTTATGCAGTTGTTACGCACAACAACGATTACATCCATCTGTGCACTAAGAGCCCAAACAAGACTAAGAAATTCTTTTAGACCATCTCTGGTCTTCTTCAGGGGTTTTAGTCAGTCCAGATTCACTCTGGTGTTTCTCTTGCAGCATGACTTTTACCTTAAGTGAGATAAATCATGTACAGCAAAAAGCTATTTCCTCTGCACACGAGCAATGATTTTAGTCAGAATTCAGCATTTTAGGGCTGACTGAATTCAAGACGCAAACAAGAGCAAAGGTTTTATTATTGAGTAACAGATTTGAGGTCCATCTGCAATGGGAGTTAAAGGGGTGTCTCAGACAGTGGGAGACAGGGGCAAAAAGCTCACTGTCAATCTTGATACTGACAATCCATATCACAAGTACTAGCAAACCAAGACACTATGACTATTTTAACTGCTTGCAAACACAAATAATGTTAAACAGGGTAAGTGCATCTCCATTTATTATGCAGGGAGCTTAGGAAGGCAGGATGTATTTGTTTTTAATAGGATATTCACTTCAAGCTATACCAATATGGCTTTTGTTTTGATAAAACTTGTCCTTGGGGAGCCAAACACAAGCTTCTGAGCTTTTGCAAGGAGTGATATGTATTTTCTGGTAAACTCAGTATGGGTCTGAGTTGCCAGCTGACTTTTATTCTGAAAGTGATTCTTCTTCTTTACAGAGGGAGTGAAACCACAAATCTGAGAACAGAAGTCTTCTACCTTCTTTTTGCACCTGTATAAAAGATGCATGGAGGTGGGAGACATTATAGAGTTAAACACAGTGTCTCTTTTTGCCCTTCCTGTAGAAGAATGTGACTTTAAAATTAAAAATAAATTTAATCACAAGAAGTCCAAACAAATGCAAGTACTGCCAAGCAAGGAGTCACATGGGTCAGTGAAATTAGAAATAAATTTCATTGCAGGAAATCCAAACAAATGCAAGTACTGGCAAGCAATTGGTCAGCTTCTCTAAAAGAGAAATAGTGTAGCAGCATTACACCCTTTACTCCATCTTTAGAACTGAAATAAATCCCAGGCTTTGTGTCTGCTAAGAAAGGAAAAAGGCTAAAACCTGAGATAAACAACTGACAGGTCAAACTATACAACTGAGAGCTGAATTTTGAAAGTACCCTGATTCCAGCATAATGAGAATCCATGCTTTTGTCTATCTACACAGCATAAAGGTCACTTCTGACCTGAATCCAGACATGTAGGAACAGGACCAGATGAGTCTGTTTAGTTTATTCATATACAGATTCATACACAAACACATACATACATATATATATGTTTCTCTTCTCGCATGATTATACTGATAACATGGCACCACATATAGCACAGCAGGCAGACTTGACTGAGGAAGATGATAAAGGGCAAAAATCTACCATTAGTTTCACTGAATAACACAAACTCATTATTAGGGCTAAAAAGAAAAACACAAATTGTTTGTCACATCCCAGTGGTCATAGGGAATTCTAAAGGAATTCCAAAGGCAAAAATAAAAGCATCAGTGATTCTGCTGGAATATGCTTGAAGTCATTTTAATACCTCTTCAGGTTGAGGAGGAAAAACTGTGTCATTCTGAAGCAATGTGAATGGATGAAGAAAAAGAATGACCACCTAGAAACGTCTTACATAGTCTTTAGCAGTATTATTGCTGCCATTGCAATAATAAATAAATACACAGTCTTCTATGGTTATTCCTATTTAAGAGTGAATACCTAGTACTTTTTAGCCTGCTACATATGCGTTTATTGCCATTCAAGAGGAGGGGAAAAAAACCATTAAAAACTGACTCATATTCAGATGACCAGTTTGAGATAGTTATGAGCAACACAAATGAGGTGGCCATGACTAGGGAGCAACTTAACAGGAAAGAAGAGAATAAAATGTTCTCTGTTTTCTCTTCATTGTTTGTCACTCTTAAACAAGTGATAAATTTGTTTTCAGGAATACAAAATGAAGCCCTTAAGTAAGATTTCAGAAAACACAGCTGGACATTTAAGTCTTGTACGCAGAGGAACAATGTGAAATAAACAAATGAACACATTCTGGACTACAGTAATAATGCAAGAAAATCTGGACAGTGCCATATGTTTTTATCTTCTCAGAGATGACAGTATGATGGTAGCAGCAATAATAGGTGGTTTCAGAACAGATGTTATAGTCCAACCCAGTTCCATCTGAACTCCACATGCTTCAGTGGACAGAAATAAAAGCGCTTTAGGATGAGATTGTGCATTTAGACCACTTATGTCATTAAGGTTTCAATAAACTCACTAATAGCTTTGAATTGTGGACTGAGTGGAGAAACACTACAATGCCTTCTGAGGTCCTGAAGGTAGGACCCCCAGATGAGCAGGACACATTTACTCCAAGTGAAATGAACTACAAAATACAGAATTAATTGACAGCTGTACAGCTTTTATTAGTATGCCTCTACAGACAAAACTTTCCGACTCCTGCTTTCTCTACCTGACAATCTGTTTCTGTTACCAGAAAGCTTGCAAATGAGCTAAAAGCAACCAAAAATCCTCCAAACATTCTTTTTGAAAGATACAGTGGCTGATAAGTTAGAAGAAATACTGTATGAAAACATTGCTATTTCTAGAAATATAGCATAACTCGACCACATTTTTAAAAAAGGCAATTTTGCAATGTGAGATTATTTTATAAATTATATGTCCACACATTTTACTTCTACAAACTACAGGGATAGCATGCATTAGCATGTAAGAAGGAAAATCCAAGCACTGTAGTTACATAGAATCATTTAGTCTGGAAAATACCTGTAAGAACATCAAGTCCAAAAATTAATCTACCACTAAATCATGTCCTTAAACACCACATCTACATGGCTTTTAAATCCCTCCAGGGATGGCGATTCCACCACTGCCCTGGGCAGCCTGTTCCAATGCCCAAGAACCCCTTCAGTAAAGAAATTTTTCCTAATATCCAATCTAAACCTCCCCTGGCACAACTTGAGGCTGTTTGCTCTTGTCCTATCACTTGTTACTTGAGAAAAAGAGACCAACAACCTCACTACAACCTCCTTTGAGGTAGTTGTAGAGAGCAATAAGGTCTCCCGTGAGCCTCCTTGTCTCCAGGCTGAACAGCCCCAGTTCCCTCAGCCGCTCCTCATAAGATTTGTGCTCACAAGTCTTTGCCTGAATCTGATCTGCTTGGAACCCCAAATGCTTCAGCAGGGAAGTAAGAAGAGGAAGGATTGTTGTTCTTGTAGGCTTCAAGAGGAAGGTTGTTCTTGTGGGCTCAATTCTTAGCCTATCTTAGATTTATTTTTTGAAAATGCTGGGGTTTTTTTAATCTAGAGTGAAATGATCTTTTAAGGTGATAGTGCTGAAAGGTAGCAATTAGTTGAAACTGTTAACAGCATTAACAGTCTCTTAAGAGGGATTCAAGTTCAAATGAGCATAAAGTGACTTAGGAGTGACTTTACAGTCCCTCTAAGTAAGTTGGAATCTGTAATGCAATCATCCACTTTTATATTTGGCTTTGAAAGACTTGATAAAGCTATGAAAACTGCCTCTTTGTTATGGAGAGTTCTTGAAGGAAATAGTCTGCAAATTATTTCTTTCCAGGCTTCTCTGTTGCTGTAACCAGTCTAGAGAGAGCAGCACAGGCTGGAGGACCAGCAGTGGGGACTGGTGCTTGTAGACTTCCTTTGCTTAAGGGCTTGATAACTGCAGCAAAAGTTGCAGACTTTGACCCCCCAAGTCTGTAGGTTTTGCTGAAGGATGTACAGGCTAGATGGATTCAGTGACAAGGGGGTATGTTCCTTTTCCTATCCTACTTTTTCTACTCCTTCCCTTCTTTTTTTCCCTAGCAGAGAACTCAGTTCAATGAATTCTGATCTCTTTAGGATTTCTCTTTGCTAATACAGTATTAATAATACTTCTTCATTTAGACAAAGGCTAATACAGTGATATATCTGCAAAAATGCTAGAAAAGTGGTTTCTTACTCTCCTCCTTCCTTGTTTTCTTCATTATTTATAGCTCTGTTCCACAGAGCAGAAACATAGCATTAAAGCCCAAGTTAAATCTTCAGACTGTAATATCCAGATGACCTTAGATTAGAAAAAAAAGGAAAATAAAACTTATTTTCTATTAAATTAGAGTTTTGGTTTTTTTTCCTCATGTCAAACATTGGATCCCCAGTTCTGGATGCAAGTTTTGAGAGCTAGTAAGTAATAATTAAGAAATGGAAGAAAGAGTTATGTAAAGAGAGACAGAAGAGAATTAAATGTTTACTGAAAGACTGTGAGTATAAAAACTTCAAGTTGAAAGAGCATGAAAGAAATCAGAAAAGACAATAAATGAGAACCTAAAAAACCCTGCTTCTAAAGAAACATGCTTCCTAAAAATGTGTGCCTATACTGTGATATCTACTGCAAGGTAAACTCTTACAGGATGCAAGACATTTCTTAACGCCAGGAGATCAGGAAAAGTGACAGAATTGAGGTAATACACAACAATGTCTGGTCTCCTCCATGACTGTGGAGCAATTTGATACAAAAAGAAAATCCTGATCTATTTTGCAGAGACAAGGCTTAAAATGGAGGCCTTTAGAGAAACTGTGCTGCTAACTAGAAAGGAGAGGCAAAGCAGCTTTCAAAAGATCCTCTTTTCCAAATTAAAAGGATATATAGATACTTCTCCACAAGAGATAAAGGTTAATAAAAAGTACCCTATTATCTATTTTACATACAAAAAGAAAAATAGCTTGCTCATTAGTTTTGAAAGAATAAGTCGCAATATATGCAATACCTAATGCGTCTAGCAGTCAGTCTGGAAAGGACATTTTTAGTATCTCATCACAGATGCTCAGCAGCGATGAAATATACCGAAGACATTTAATTGTACAGGCAATATCCTGGGCAACAGAGAAAATGGGCAGCAGACAAGATAAATCAGGACTAAATTCAAGTCTGAATAGTGTGCTTACAAAAACGAATACTGTACTTGAAGTATATGAATTTGAAGGTCTCCTCTAGAGACTATTAAAAAGAAAACATTGGAGAATTATTTCAAATCACTAATATTTAATAAGAAGAATTATTATTTGGTTTTGTGGTCCACTTTAAATGCATGTGATATCAAAATATATGATTGAGATTGAGAAGTCTCTCTCCTTAGAGACAGATGATCACAAAAGGCAGGTAGATTCTACTGCAATAGCCCTTGAAGCTTCTACAGTTTTTATGCAGCAGAGTAGTATTTGTCAACTGAATAAGTGTGAATAAAAGAGGTACTTGTCAGCATTGTCAACTCAAAATCATAGTCTTCTTCCTGGAAGCCCACAAGTAATTTTTTTTTTTAAAGCTGAGGACTGAACGTGTTTTAGGTCTGCCATTGACAAAAAAGCCTTTCTAGAAAAATCTGAATTATGAAGCAATGTCACTGAGAAGGTTTATGCCACAGAACAGAGCCACCAAGGAAAGAAGACAAGCTAGAGAATAAACAAAAGAAAAAAAGAAAATAGGTAAAACCCAGCTTAAAACTTGAGAAAGCCAGTAAATGCCTGATTCCAGAACAAAGTAAAGAACAGATTTTGGTACTTTAAAGATTCAGAAAACCCAAAAGAGCCTGATTTGATACTTTAAGATAGAAAATGCAAACCCTCCAGCAGTTTGTAATTCTGCCATGAATGTGATTTTTGCCTGAAGTATGAGACAGACTGTCAAAGCCAGGGAAAAAGAGACATAAAAAGATGGAAGAATTAATGCTCTAAATTTCAGTACATTTCAAAGCAGTGTTGATCATTTCCTTGCCAGGAAGTGCCTCTGTCAGTACCCTGTACTTCTGTGATATGTACCCCACTATCCTCCAAACCACAGTGTAATACATACACACTTTTTCATATATATTCATACATATTTTATAATTTCATATAATTGATATGGAGTTAATTAGGAAATAGTCTCTTTTAAAATATTAGATCCATTAATTGCTATGAAGTACAAACCAGAATGCATGCATCTTCCTGCTGAGATTGCAATAATTCATATAATAAACTTTTTTAATCTATTCATTATGTATTAACTGTTTAGAAACTCCATATAAAATATTATCAAACGTTATGTAAAATAAACAATTTCCTAGAGTAGCAATGCAAACACAGCACATCTGTGTAGCTATTTCAGAACCCTAAAAAACCCTAAACGACTAAGAAAAGGTGGGAGTGCGTGGACTGGGAGTCCCTACTGGGACAGGGCGTGATGGGGTGAAGCAATGTTAAATTTGAAGGATTCCTGGCAACACTGGGATCCTCAATCTCTATCTTTTAATACTCTCCCCATTCCCCTCCCAATTTCCAGTTGCCCTTTCATCCTCCTTCTCCTTTCCCACAGAAATAAGAAAATATTGCTACTCTACTGGAGATTTGGAGGACATTTGCACTGAGTGACTCAAAGATCAAATTCCTCCTTGTCTAGTCTTACGAATCTGTTTCCTTCAAAACCAAACAAAACATACAGCTTCATAAACAAACCTGCTCACACACACACACTAAAAATCTGTTCACTTCTTGAAATACTTGCTCATTCTCTGGAAAATTCTGAAAATTAACAAATGGTAAAGCAGAAACACCTTTTTCAAGAAATATTTCAAGACAGATTTCCCAATAACATGAATATAGGAAATTTCTAGTCAGCAAAATACTAGGGAAACTGTGAAGCTAAGTATTTGAAATTGAAATGAATACTAGCAAACCTCACATTTAAAAAGCACATTCACTAACTCATGTGTAGGTTATCTTTCCATTCCTTTCTTTCTTATATTACTATGTTAAATTAATGTAATTTATATCACTTTACACAATCATAAAATCTATTATGATATGAACAATAAATCTTACTTCTTGTAATACAGAATAGCACTGCTTTCAGAAGAAAATGTAAAGACATAAAGTGCTGTTCCTCACAAACAATGATCTGGAGGTAGTTTCAGGTTAGTTTGCAGAGATACAGCATACAGTTTCAAAATATGTATGTGGCAATTTAGTGCTTCAGTTTAGTTGAGCTATATGGTACAGTGATTCTATAGTCATTGTTTCACAAAAAAAAGGAAACACTTTTTTTTTACTATGGAAGAAAGTCACATTGTGAATTCAATATCAGCTCAAGGAAATACACTTCCAAATTATAGATCACAACCAGGGACAGAGGAAGAACTAAAGGCACAGACACAAAATTCTTGCAAGATTCCTTCATTTTTGCAGAGAAGTGATTTGACTTGCTTTGATAAAATCCCAATGTAGTGTGGAAATGGGTTTACTAGACATATAGTGTAGCATCTGGTTACCTGCCAAGGAATGCAGAACTTACTGGGAATCCTGTTCAGTGTTGGTTTTGAAGTCCCAGTGAAACTAAATGCCTGTTAGCTTAAAGGGTCAAATAAGTGAGCAGTGTCAACAAGATTTCAGTTATTTTCATGTATGAAATATATGCACTCACCACTAAATTCTTTGTTTTGTGTGTGCGCCTGGGTCTGAACAGAGACACAGGGATTAGTTAATCCCTGCTGACTGTATTACAAACAATCATGCTAATGGAGGGGGACTGCTAGTAGGATAAGAAGCCTTTAACCTCTAGTTATCAGTTCAAAGGATGTCTGGGTCGATAGCAGTCAGAAGGCCTTTATCACCTGATGGCTGCTGGATAATGGGAATGAAATAGCAATGGATGAATCTCTTTCTAAAACACAAATCAAGTTTATCAGAGAAAGGGTATGGAGGTTTATTTTAAAGAGCTATATGGGAGCAACTCCCCAGAGCACAGGGGTACTTGGGAATCTTAAAGGTAGCAAAACATGCTTGCATCTGCTGTACTTCTGTGAAACACAGCCATGCTCTCTAAATCTGTTTACATACTACATGGCTCTGCTGTGCTGCTCTCCATGGTAAACTGAAGGGCATTTAATTTGATATTGCACATTGAAGGCACCTCCTGATCACTGGGAGTTAAATATTCAGAGGCCTCCCTGGTATGGAGAAGCAAAAGAAGAGTAAGGGAGAAATGACTAAAGCTCACCTTCCTCCTTTGCCACAGATTTCTTGTGTACATCATGGGGAGTCTCACAGGGTTAAATACATTTTACATCTGTTATGTATATTAGCACTTATGTTTCAGGAATTTGTTTCCAGATGAGAGAGATCACTGAGCAAGCAGACTTCAAGGGCCAAGACACTCTAAAAATGGTGTGAGAATTAATCCCTTCAGAAATAAGAATAAAAAAATATTCTACCAGTTGCAAGAAGTCTGATAGAAATAGCTAACAGGAAACACTGAGCACAGTGGGACCCTTTTTTCACTTTTATATTCCTCAGAGATGGCTGCCAGGACAGATCTCCCTTCTATAAAAGAGTTTGCTGTGAGGGTGTATAAAGCTGCACCCCACAGGACTTAGCTGCCAGCTCACTTAGAAATCTAGTGAGACTTGTCAACTAACTGCTCAGGACAGGCAGTTTTGGAAACAAACAGAAAACCTTTATTTATTATTTGAATTTTCAGGCCTAGGAAATGTTAAAAGTGTTTGAAGCTAAGCAGAAAACATACCCAGTTTGCAGGTCTGGATTTTCTGTTTGAGCACTTGAGAATTTGCCCAGAGTTCAGTCAGCTTTCTGTAGAAAAGGGATAAGAATATTTCTCTACATCCCTGGGATGCTGTGTGAGTTACCTCTTATGCAAAGGTCTATTTAGAGCTTTTTAGAGCAGTATTATATGGCATATAAGAACCTAATTTGCATGTGCTTACAGTTGTGCTATAGAGACTTTTCAAATAGAGCACTGATTTAATTGATGAAAAAAACGTGGGTGTGATGAAGCAGTATGATTTTATGCACATGTGTTGCACCATTACACAATGTTATACTTTAAAATCTTAGCTTGTAAGATTTATTCATGCATGCTTAGCTTGTGATTTTTTAAATGAGTACACTTTTTTAAGGTTTATGGTTGTTCATACATTTTCTCTTGATGTCCACATAGCAGTCTAAGCTGAATTTAGAACACTTGGAAAAATCAGCTGTTTAATTATTAAAACAACTCACCTGTTTTTAACTGTCCTAGCCTCTCTAATGCTAAAGGCAAACCTTCCCTGTGCTTCCATGGGAGCAGAGTTAAAATTCAGAAGAGCATACTAGAAAAATTACACTCTAGTTTGGTGTTGTTCTACAATAACTTTGTCACATACTAAATTAATTTATCTTGTGTACAGCATATATTATATAACCTCCATGTACAACAGGGTCACCAAACATAACAATGAAAAAAAAAGTCTAGGAAAGTCAGCATAAAAAAAAGACCAGAAAAAAATTCAAATTGCACAGGTAGAAGAGTATTACAACATGATTTTGAGAAGTTTTTTGCATAGTTAATAATTCATCTTCATACCAATGTGTTTGGAAGCAAGTAATTTCACTTTATCTGCTTTTGATAGTGGCATTGATATGGCACATAACTGCTCATTTGTCTCCATGCCCCAGAAAGTTGCTTGTAGGTGAGACAATGAGCTCCAGCATCTCTCTGTGAATCTCCAACACAATGAGCATCAAGGAACAAGGCAAGCAGAGAACACAGTAACACAGAACATATAGAATCAGCGATTTTTTTCTCACTCCCTTAATATATGGTGGCAGAGCTATATGGGGAAGTCTATAATACAGCTACATGCCCTTTAACTTAGCTGTGAATCTCAGTATCTAATAAGAATAATATTTAACTCCCTTCCTGACAGCAAAGCTGGAGCAAGTTCTAACACTATGCAACTTGTGTGCTAACTTTTTACCTGAAGGGATCTATGGAATAATTCGCAGGCTATCTTTATTACAACTAACTGTATAAATATAAAAAAGTCTCTCAAGATCTATTTCTAGTTATTTTCATGTGATCCTTTATATATTTTATATGCTGATAAGAAGTAGACCTGTTATTCACACATTTGATGCTCAAATACATAATATGAACTGAAATTCTTTAATGCTGTTGTACATGTGTACACCAAAACATATTCCAGGTGATTAATGATGAAGATCACACAGAATCACAGAATTCTAGGGTTGCAAGGGACCTCGAAGGATCATCCAGTCCAACCCCCCTGCCAGAGCAGGGTCACCTAGAGTCCATCACACAGGAACGCATCCAGGCGGGTTTTGAATGTCTTCAGTGAAGGAGACTCCACAGCCTCTCTGGGCAGCCTGTTCCAGTGCTCTGGCATTCTCACAGTGAAAAAGTTTTTCCTGATATTCACATGGAACCTCCTATGCTCCAGTTTGCAACCATTGCTCCTTGTCCTATCATTGGTCGTCACTGTAAAAAGCTTGGCTCCATCATCCTGACCTTTACATATTTGTAAACATGGATGAGGTCACCAATCCAGGAGGTTGATCAAACTCTTAAAACAGAAAGATTCACAATACATTTTAGGATAGCTATCCAAATATAAGGTCCAAACACAGCAGAAGTCTGTGTTCGATATTACATTCTGCATAATCCAGAACTTGGAAGAGTTCAATTACTTGGGGAATCTTTTAAAATAACAGGAAAACTAGAGCCACACTATCCATTCCTGGGATTGTTCTTTATAGTCCTACAGCCCATGAAATATGTAAATTTCATGGCTCAACAATTCATTTGCTTATCCAAAGATGTCTTTAATTTATCTTACTTTCCATTTTTTCTGTCATCATATTATATAGTTTATGGCATTTTATTCAATACCCAGATTTGTTTGCACATGGCAGTTGGAACTTTATATGAAAGATTAGATTTACAGATATCTGAGCATTTCCCTTATCAAAACCCCTGGGAGACAGAGGGTTTTACACAGGACCAAGAAAAGCTTCTTTTTGAAAAGGATTCATAATGGAAGTCTACAAGTCTCTCAGCCCCCCAGAGTCATGTTGTTAATGAAAAGATATTTAGGACAAAACAACCACCCTCCTGGGGTTTTTTTAAAGTTCATTATTCAACATGAGAAATCGTAAAACTTGAAAGGAGCTTTGGGAAATACAAGTTTAAGTACTTTGGAACCAATGAGCTGAAAACATTTTATGCAGTGGCCACAAAAGTATCAACTCAGGCATATAAATTGGCTAAAATACACATTAAAGAAGTGCTCTAAGTAGCCATATCCAGAGCAAGAATTACAAGCTGGCTGAACTCAGGCAGAAAGTGTAAGATTATGGATGAAGAACTTTGTAAGATGTAAGAATCAATGAGCTAAGCAGTTAATGTACTGTTGGCCTCATCAATATGAAGTCCGGTCTGAAGAAGAGAGCGGGGAAAATGGTGGATTAAATAAACTTGATGGAGAAAGAAATTTGTTAGGAATTATAAACTCTGATATATTGAACCATGGAAATCAATAATGCACTACGCAGGCAATGAAGACAATTGACAGAGTACTAGAGAAAACCTGGTCTAATTGAGTAGGCATTAAAACAAACCTTGTTGGAGAGAAATGAATGACAAAAAGGTAATAAGCAGCATAAAAAGGAAAAAAAAAAAGCTAAGGAATAATAAGGAAGTATGAAGCACTATCTGGGCAGATTGTGAAACATGGCTGAGTGATAAGAGGGTCATCTGGCATGCTGAGAAGGCAAAAAGTGATCTGAAAATAGGAAGCTAATGAGTATCGTAGATCACACACAATAAGATAAATGGAGGGGTGATAATATAGGCAGCTAGGGAGAGCATTAGCATAAAGAGGTGATATCAGTATGCAACTGGGAAAGGAGACTGTAAAAATCTAAAGATAAATCTGATAACAAACAAGTACCAATATACTCGACTATACATAAGAACAACATGCATTATATATATATAGGTTGCGTAGAAATGTCCACAAATTCAGGAATGGAGTATTCCTGAGTTATCAGCACTACCCTGATTGTCCTTCAGTTTGACAACAAGTATAAGACCTTTGCCATGGAAATCACAGCAAAATTCTAAATAATTTTGATGGTGGAAAGGTAGGTCAAACACTGCATATTTGAAAGCACCCCTAATAAAAATGCTTTACAAAGTTTTTATCATTTTGTGGATTGTTGTATAAGCCTATAACCATGCAAGTAAGAACATTTTGTCATTTACAGGAAGAACTTTACCACCTGTAGCCAGTGATTGGAAGAATAAAGGGGGTCACACCAAGGCAGGAGAGTTACACCAGCCATAATTCTGGTTTTTATCTTCTCAAATGTTCGGAGATCTAAGGTACGTCTCCTATGCACTCTGGCACCATTTGCTATTCATCAGTTACTTATCTTTTACAACAGTTGTAATTCATGCACAGGGTTATGCTTTCTTGCATTTAGGTTGAGATACTAAAGGTCAGACTTTTGCTCTCTGAAAGCACTGACCTTCGCAAGTATGAAGAATGTTATTTTATTAAACAAATATACAGGTGTGTGAATGTGTGCATATATACAAGCTAAATCTTAAAATTAAAGATGGACTTTTGTTGCATTTTGTATTCCAGTAGTCTCTAAGAATCCAAAAAGAGTGTATTCCCATTGCAGCAGGCCTTTTTAAAGTGAACCCCCTTTGCCCTGGATGAGTTTCAAATCTAAATAAAGACAAGAAAAAGATGGAGAGAAAATGTGGAGAATTGCAAAATGCTGGTGAGAGCAGATAAGCAGGACTTCCACACTTCACTACCTAAAAATACCCCTTAAATTCAAAGCTACTATATCCTTTATAGTAAAAAGGTAGAGAAACACGTCTTACATCAAATAACTGTCCCCTTGAAGTTCTTAGGGCAATTACTTGAGAGAATTCCAATGTTAAGAGTCTCCTTTGCAAAATATGCACTTATCCCCAGCTTTCCAGGGTCCTAACCCAACGTCCTACCAGTTGGATAATTCAGCTTCTCCTCACGACATTTGATTTTATAGAATTAGGGTAAGAAGGTAAGTGTTACATGAGAGTGAGTTGCCTCTGGTTGTTCCTTTAGGTATGAGCAAGCCAACTATATTTTATTGAATTATACTCAGCTGGTGCTGTGGTATGGAGAATCTACAAAGGCTAATACAGTTCTTGATTGATTACTTCTCTAGACTTACAAAGGGTGTTTCTCACCTTCAGACAAACCAATTCCACCAAACATGCTCTAGCAATTTTCTGCAGAAACAGAGCTTGTATATGAGGACATTGGTATACTTAACTCTGTTTAATACTAGAAGATCCCAGCTGCTGGTGCATGCCAGCTAATACACAGGATAATTTCCATTTGAGTGTTGAATCAGATATTACCCAACAAAACTATTAAAAACTCATTGATATCACTATAATCAGCATTCAGGATTGGTAATGAGTCTAAGGAACAGGTGACCAATTAGAGCTAAAGGTATATATGCCTTTCTGCATTTCAAATTATGTTTTTTGGGTTATCCTGCTGAAGGATAGAATCAGACTGATCATCACAGCTTAAGAATCTGATGATGAACAAGCAATAACGTAGGGAAAAAACGGGGGAATAGATGGCTTTGAGAATAGCTTTATAGGTCACTGACATGGAAACTAAAGGCTGTGAGAGCAAGGTGCTGATGGATACTTTCCCATTTTATGACTTGACAGAGATTGTATTGCTTCATTTTTTTAATTGGAAATTGGGTATATTTTTTGACTCTTAAGAGTATACACCAGTATGTGTCAGACAAGGCAGAAGACGTAAAATGATAATGACCTTGAAGGCATAATTTCAATTTAGAGGTAGCTCTTTCCACTTTAATGACTTTTATAGAAAGTGCAGACAATAGGATTTAATCGTTCAGCACTGTTACCCATATAAAAGTGATGGTGACTTCTAAAGCAGTTCACTTCAAACTGAAGCAGGAAGAGTATTTGTATGCAAGAGAAGACAGAAGCTGGTGTAGCACTGAAAAAGTCAGAAGTCTTTTACTCTCCAGAGGTAAATTCATAAACATTGCCCTTCTCTAAACAGAGTAGTAAAGTGCTCTAACTCTGCCAACTTTTCACATTTGTGCTGTGAGTGACAGAAACTGATGAGATGTATTTGGTAATTAGGGATGCAATTTAAATTTTACTAGGTTTATGAGCACTTGATGTTTAATGCCCTGAAAACTGGCAATGCTTCTGTGTGATTATGTCATGAGTTTGGAGGCATCTGAATCACCCACTAGTCACATACCATCTGACTGTATTTTATAGGTTTTCTCCCCCAGTGAAAACAAAATACTCTACAGGAACCTAAGGTATAACAAAAAATATTCCAGTCTCCCAGTGACTGTAATTACTAAGCTTACTTTGCTAAACCTTATAACCAGGCCTAGTTTGTTTACAGAGTGCATTTAAGCTTCTGATTTTGACAGAAGAAGAAAAAGAAAAAAAGAAAAGGAAAATAAAAAAAGACTTCCAAATACTCTAAATAAGGTGCCAACATTGTCAGTACTGAGTTTTTGATGTTCAGTGCCTCTAGATGTTGTAAGAGGATTTTTTTTAAGGGGAAAGCTGTTCCAGGGAGAGAGAGGTGAGTACAATTAATGTATTCATATCTGCTCATTCCACCCATAATTAACAGGAAAGGACTTGGCACTCCTGTCCTTCTAACGACTGCTTTTACCTAAGGAAGTGCACTTGTTTAAGTTGACATATATAATCAACTACATTAAAGCACAAAATATAATAATTTCTTATTACAGTGATAGGCAATCATTTATAAAATAATCAAGTGGCAGTTGCTTTCTTAATTTTATTTGTTAACCCAGCATAGTCAAGCCTTATTTTTTACTGCTGGGTGGTGGGCAGAGGGAGAGGGGAAGAAAAGTGGTTTTGCATGCAAGATTGTTACTGAAACTTCTTACTGGTGGCAACTGAAAGGAAGAACAATCATTTCACAAGCAAAACTCCAGCCAAAAGTCAGTATGATTCTCAGATTTGCAGGCACTTCAGGCATTGTCAATGAAAATTGAATCCTAACTCTCTGGCAGATGTCTACCCATCAACCTAAAGGAGCAACTCCTATATATGGTAAAACAAATACAATGAAGAAATTGTCAATTATAGATAAGAAGGAATCCAGACAATCTCCAACTTAGAAATTCCCACCTTCCCCACTGTGGAAAGGCATGTGGTTATACTATGCTTGTCCTTTTTCTGATGTTCCGTCTCCTGAGGGGAAATGTTGAACACTCTGAAAAACATGAGATTACACTGTTAAGGCTGCTGAAAACTCTGATCGGATCCAGGAGGGCAAGCCTTCAAACACTGTCTTCTCATTTTTGTCTTCAAATCATGGCTTTTTATGTGGGATCCAATTCACAATTATTAAAATGTTCACAAGAGCTGAACAGAAAATACACAGTGACAAAATATTCTGTTGCAGCTGTTGGCTCGTTATCAGGTCTTCTATTAACTGTGAGGAGCTAATCAATACAGCTCTAGATTTACAATGAAAAGGGCAGTATCTGCTACAAATTTTCACTTCTGTGATTCTAGAGAAATTGCCTATGGGCCTTAGGGTTTGGACTCGTGGGACTTCCACGCTGCTTGTTGCCTACAATGATGTTAACACCAAAACAAGACTCTCACAAGTAGCATAGCTTAGGTTTGTGAGTGGTAGGACTAAGTTTCAATCCTTTGAAATAGAGCAACACTAGGAACCTGAGACAACTGTCTCATAACATCAGACCTTGCCTGATTTAAGCCAGCATTAGGGTAAAGAAACCAGTTTCCCCTCACAATGTCATCCAGAAGCTTTTTCCTTATTCATCTTAATGCATAACATTTATAGATTGCACGTCCTTCAGGCCTGAATCCTGCTGGTTCTTTCTACAGCAAAGGAAGGGTAGATTTAGATTGGATATTAGGAATAAATTCTTTCCTGTGAGGGTAGTGAGACACTGGCCCAGGTTGCCCAGAGAAGCTGTGGCTGCCCCTCCCTGGCAGTGTTGAAGGCCAGGTTGGATGGGGCTTGGAGCAACCTGGTCTAGTGGGAGGTGTCCCTGCCCATGAGAGGGGGGTTGGGACTGGATGATCTCCAAGATCTCTTCCAACCCAAACTATTCTATGATTCTATGAAAACTCTGTACTCCACAGTCTAAAGGATTTTTCCTAGCCTTTACCAAGGAAGGATACCATTCACAGGAAAATGCTGAACTCCGCAAGTAAATCAGAAGCTAAACCTATGTTTAGTTGTCTATCAAAAACAAAAGAAAAGGGGTAATTTTGGTTACTGATCCACTCCAGAAGCTGTGCTGACAATAGGCTTGTGTTTCTGCATGTTGAGAGGAAACAAAACATTGCCAGCAAACCACTGATAGCTCCTCTGCAGGGAACGGTCCTGCAGCGTGGGAAGATCATGCAATTGTATTGATAGGTGTTTGTATTCTCCATTACTGACGTTTATGACTCTCCCCCCAGAGTGCATGACTTCAGTCATTTATAAACAGTTTCACAAAAGAAAATCATACACATGTACATTGTGTCTTCTAATGAGGGTGAAAACATTACAGAAAAATTCCCTTTCTTGAAGAGATGAAAATGACAGGTCACATCTACACTTCAGTTCCTCTTCCCTCTACCTCATTAATATTAATTTACAGCAATAATAAACATATAATAAACCACTCTATGATATACACTAATTTTGCACTACCTTCTGCTTTTTTATTCAAAGACATATTAAAGAGTAATACTCCTTATTCTCTGCTGCTGTGAGAAGTTACTTGCTTGCTTAGAGCCAAACTTTAAACCTTCTTCTCCCAGGGAATAAATTGCTCATCTACCTGATTGTTTTACTAGGTTGGGTTTTCTGCTTCACATTCCCCTTGAATAATTAATTGCATAAAGTAACCTGCTTGCATGTTCGCTTCTTTAATGTGCATTTTTCAGTTCCCACTAGAAAGGATCATTTTACTGAATGATATGAGAGAGTGAGGGAAGGCCACATAACAAAAGAATAAGGACAGACAAAACAAACAAAACTTATTTAAAAAAATCCTGTCATTTATTCTAGTGCGAATTCTATCTCACCTCCCAAGCCTTTAGTGTAATTTATCCGAATCCTGCATTGGAGGTTGTTCCTTAGGACTTAAATTTTGCACAAGATGAAGGGAAATGCCATCGGGGCACTGGCTAGTTTTTATCTTTTAAAGGGTTTTGTTAATTTACCACGCCACCATGTCCATCAGTCTGGCTTTCCCCTTCTGCACAAGTTTTCCTCTTAACTCCTCTTCCTTCTCTTCTTCGCCAAAAACCAACAAAAAAACAGTGGTGTATCTGGTGGTACCAGCTGTCAGGTGGATGCAAAGTAAAGCCTTATTTTCCTTGCTATAGATCATCAATAAAATTCACTTAAATTCAGTAATCTACAATGCAGTGTCAAAGCTGCCATTATCATCAGATCTCGTGAGCAAGCAGGGCTATCATAGATGAGTGAGCTAATCAGTTAGCTACAGGTCAGTTCATCACTTTAGGGTTTGTACTCTCTGAACTATATTTATTGACATCGTTGACTTGCTCTTTGGTGGCTATAATGTAAGCTTTGACTCTGCACTGTAAATGCCTACTATTAGATGTCAATCTGCAAAGCAAATTCTGATTTGTGCTTCACATTCAATTCCTATGCTGTGCATAAATCACTGTCACTTAGTACCTGTACCCTGTTGAAATGCAGTGAATAGCAACAACACTAATGATTACAGTGATTGCATTTTCTTCTGAAGAGATACTAAAACCCAAAAAGCTATGTAACATTGCATTTTCAGTTAATTTTTTTCCCCATCCATATGACAGTAAAGATTTTGCTAAAAGACGTTTGTGAAATAGAGGCCCAATAAGAGAACTGAAAAAAAAAACTGCAATGAATACATCTCATGCCCCTCTCATTGCTAAAAAATATCATAATTTTAAAAAATAAATCAAAAAAGTCAAAGCACATAAAGTCGTATAAGTGTATCCAATTACTAGGATGACACTGGTGCCTACAACAGGGTACTGAAAAGCAATGCATTGTAAATACACAGCCTGATATTGGAGTTACTGGAGCATCCATCTGAAAAATAACCCAAGAGGGAAGCTAAGTTATCAGTTGATGACATGCATACTGCCATCATTCAAATCAAAATGTGAAATGGGGAATCAACACAGGAGGTACAAAAATCCTCATGAACCAACATGAAATTCATGATTATCTGTTATTCATGTTGGTGCAGAACTGTTAGAACATTTAAAGGAAATATTGTCTTCTACTAGAGAAACTTTTTTTTCAGACACACAGAGAAAATATGATGCAATCTAAAATCCACAGCTTAGTGATATAGTAACAGTGGAAATCATTTTGCTTACCATAGGGTTCCAGATGAAATAAGGATTCCAGGCAGATATTGGCCTACTGTTCATGAATAACTCATTTTGACAGTACTTGCTGATATATGGGTTCAAGCACACCATGCCAACCCATCACTATGCACAATCAATGGGTTAGCAGGACAAACAACCCTCCTTCAATAATTTACAACACCGCATGTTTTGATTCTGGATTCCCCAGTTGCTAATGTGTTTCTCACAGTGGGGTAGAATGGATGTTCTCAGTTTGCTGAACTGTAAAATCAAACGGATTACGATATATGTGTATGAAAAATTAGAGATATCAAAAGTTGGATTTTTATATGTGCACTGCAGCATCTTATTATATTTCAGTACACTTATGCTACATTATGCTATTATATCTAAGTACTAAGGTTGTTAAAGATCTTTTCTAAATGCTGAAAAGTTTTGAATTCTTTACCAAAACACTTGTATTAAAAAAAAAAAATAAATAATCTCAGACATTCTTTTTAAAGTACTGGTTTTGGAAAAGACACTTCACAGCAGTTTGGGATATAGTGAACTGGAAATATTATGGTAGGAGAAAAGTCGGTGGGGCAGGGAAGATCCCTTACTGGAAGAGAGAGGGGCATTAAAAGTCTTAATTCCTTTTAAATATTTCAACGGCATATAAACCCTCCATAATTCCATTTCTAGAGGTTAACATTTATGTTGAAGAGTTGAAAAAATTACTATTTCCATAAAACTTCATCATCTAAGCAGAACTATAATTTTATTGTTAAAGTAGCTGTAGAGGGGACAGTGCATCAAGAATAAAATGTAAGGTTAAAGAAGATATTTCCTCTGGCTGTTAAAAAACAGAAAATGGGTTAGGTGCCTCAGCTATCTGTGCAAGGTAAGGGAGGACACATGACCAATGTGTCTTAGCTTACTCTTTATGCTTTTAGCAGATCAACATCTTCCTCAAATATTGTTTTTAGCTGTCATCAGGATTTCATCACTGTCACAGATCACAGTTTATCTAAATTATTATCAGAAAGCTTAGTGTTCTCATAAAACCAGTGTTGAATTGCAACATTAATAGAAAACTGTTACTTACAGTACAGCTGAATATCCAGAGGACTCAGATCACCAGTTTCCCCTTCTCTGTGTTTTACAACCATGTTTTCATGTGACTTTGAATAGTTTTACTCTGGTCTTTTCATGTATTATTCACAGATTTTATGTACCACTAGGGAAGATATTCCCGTTTAAATATAAATCTATAGCACTACTTTTCTACAGCTAGTTTAGTAATAACAAAATGTGTTTCTCTGACTTTTTTGGATATCAGAGAGATATTAAGAGATATAAACTAGAACAGTTAGAACCTGCATAGAATTTCAGTGGTCATCTCCTTCTACCCCTCAAGCCTCTGATACAAAGCAGCTGCAAAATAGTTATTTGGGAATGCCAAGCAACACAGAGTTTGAGAAGAAAACCTTTAAAACTTGACAGAGATAGATACATCAGTAGTATCTCTGACAGAGTAATAGACATGATGCTTCTGTCATTGGCAAAATCACAGAGATACAGGTCTCTGCATGGAGGTCAATACATGATTCATACCAATGCTGTGCAAACATGGATAGAGACAGTCTGTGGTTTGTTAGCGTGCCTTGCAAGCATTTAACTTGTATAAGCATACAAAATATGCTTTTTTTATTTTCTATTACTGATGCACAATATCTGCATTAGGGATGTTTGTATATCCTGGCAGTCAGATATACAATATATATCCAGACAGAGGAATAATCCAGGAAGCAAGGAATTTTCTCCCCCTGAAGTTTTTATCTTAACTTCCCTGAAGAAAGATGAAAGTGATGGGAAGTGACAGTACTGGAAGTTTCTGCTCAAAACTACTGACTTTTTCTACTCCCCAGTGTACTAGTCAGTGATTTTAATGATCCTATTGCTTTCTGGTCTCTCCACTCTCTTCTCTTTGCTGTGTCGTTGTGTCTGACCAATACTGTAACAGAGATAAAAGTAACCCAGCTTTTGTTTACTAACTTGCTTTATTCTGTGCAGTTTGCATAGTTTAAAGATGCTGTCTTTGAGGGAGAGAGCAGCTGCTGAGAGACACTAGATACAGCAAACTGGTTGAATTTCAGCTTAGATGAAAGTTTCAGTCTGCCAAGTATGCTACCTTTAAAAGATACCTCCTAAGAATTGCTTGAGAAAAATTCCCAATAGTAGCCTGTAGATTTGTATAGATTAAGAAATTTAAAATATGTGCCATGGAGTTGTAGGAACTCCCACTGTGGCACACAGACACCCAAGGAATTACTGCAGAGTTGAGAATACAGAGTGTGAGCTTGTGAAATGCTAACTCCTGTCACATTCATTTAAAAAAACCTCAACAACCAGTGTGCTGCACTTTGATAATCACATCCGAAATGTCACAGTGTGGGCAACTGCCCTGCAATACATCACTTTTCTGTTTAGTCAGAAAGTTATAAAAAGCACACAGGAAAATAATAGATTATATGCTTCATTTTTAACACTTCTTTATGGAGGAAAAAGAACCTGTAAGGCCTTCAAAGCCATCTGTTATCTGTACATGTCAGGTTGTTACAGATGAGAGACAGTTTAATTTTTTCATACCAGACCGAATTTTTAGGAATTCCCAGCAAGGTTCAGTTCAAAGCATATGGTAGTATTCATAATGCACCTTTTTTAATGTTCAACACTCCTTCCTTTGTGGTTTTAATAGTTTGTCCATCATTAGTCTTTTTAGTTGCAAGATAATAATTCAGATGTGTTTTAATGAAAACTGTACAAGTGGAAATGATTCAATTTTGAATTCAAACAAATTACACATTTTACTTAACAAATAAATTTAACTTGAATATTTTAGGCTTTTAGATAATATAATACTACAACTTTCTTCAAGTGTCATGTAAATAATAATACTAAGTAACATTTAAATATGCAGCTACATTATATATTCAGCCAAGTTAACACATTCATCTTTTCTAATTCAATAACAAAAGCACATTATTGCGTACTTGCATCCAGAGTAGAATACAAGCACATTTAGAAACTATAAAACTTGAACTCAAGAAATAATGTCAAGTTGAAATTCACATAAGTAACTTTCAGACTAATTGTCTTGTTTGTAGTTAATAGATTATTTGTTGAGTTTGTATTCATTCAGTTTCTATTTACTGCCCTGTTGTTTTTATGTCTGGTTTCCAAGGGAGAAGATGTAAGTAGCACTGAAGAGTTTTTATGTATAACCAAAATGCCCACAAACAACAGTCTTTGCTGCCAGTGGACAAACCTGATAGACTTTGGGACTCAGAAGAGGTCTCCTTCCCAGGCTGCTAGAGCCAGACTGGTAGGTTCTAAGAGCCAGGGGACTTCTCACATCCCTGTCTGGTAGATGGGGCTCCTGTACTTTGCATTTTCATGTCTAGCCAGCAAAGCTGAGTGCATGCTCCAAAGATGCAAACACAAACACATCAAATATACATGGCCAGTCATAGAATCACTCTGGTTGAATAAGACCTTTGAGATCACCAAGTCCAACCATTAACCATCAACCCAGGACTGCCAAATCCACCACTAAATCATATCTCCAAGGGGCACATCCAAACGTTCTTTGAATACTTCCAGGGACTGTGACTCCACTACCTCCCTGGGTGACCTGTTCCAAATTACTGACCAAATTACTGAGCAATTCCAATGTCTGACTCAGACTAACACAGATGAAGAACAGTGCTTTCACTGGCAGTCACATTGCCACGAGGCACTGTCACACACACGTGAGCTACACAGCTTTACTCTGTCCTTCCTCTCCACCTGGTCAGGACTGCAGCTTGCTAGCAGAGCATACACACATTCATGGACGCATAGAACACCAGCACAGACTTGTAAGTCTGTCCACAATCCCATGGACCAGGGAGGCATGGACTCAGGCTCCTTTCCCTGTTACAATCTCAGACCTCAGGTCTTTCCAGTGAGGTCTCCTCACTGGCTAGACCAGCTTGAAGTTTGGTATCAGAACATAAACACACACACACATATACCTCAATCTCTCCACCAGCCAGTCCCAGGTTCAATCTATACAGTAGCACTCAAACCAATGCACTCAGTTGCTGAGCATCCAGATGTCACCCTACACTACAGTTAGTCCAATTTGAAGTTGACTTAGCACATCAGGCACGTAAAACACACACACAAAATAAAAAGTATATTCATATCAAAAATACTTAGGAATAATTATCACATTAATAAGCAGATAGAGCAGACTGTGGTGATCAGGCATAGGTCTCAGCCAGAAAAGCACAGTGACCAGCAGCTTGCTTACATGCAATCAACCCTTGGTATACTGCCCACTCAATTTTCCCATGCCCGTACTTCTATCCAGCCTTCTGCCCCTCTGTCCTCCCAAATTAGCAACCTGCCATAATCAGTTCTCTTCCATTAGTCCTAGTTTTGCTACATCCATACCCAAATTTCTGATGTGTTTACCTATGTGAGCTTGGTATTAAACTGTATTACAGATATAGTTCTCTTAATGCTGGTCGCTTATAATTCCCATTTAATCATCCAAAGTTTGGTTGTTTCAAAAAAAAAATCTCCCTTAATTGACTAAGGGATTCATCCATTCCTCATGGCACTAACTTCAATCAGTTTCTCACACTTCAGTAGAATGTATACGCTCATAAAGCAAACAAGAGCCATTTGTAGAAGGAAGTGGAGTCAGTGCTTGATGGTTAAGCTTTAGCTTTGGTTCCTTTCTTACCACTGTTGAGGTCATTGGAAAAAAGGTTAAAGCCTCCATTGAGATCTAGTGCATACAACAAGAGCTATAAAAAAAAAAATTTTGATTGGAGAATATTTTTAGCCCACAAAAAAATTTCTATTGTAAGACAGAAATGGGTGGGAATAGGGTAATCCTTAACCCCACGTTATCAGATTCAGGTGCTATGCTAAGGAGCCAGGTAAGAGCCTCTTCTCTGAATCAACCATCACAAAGAACTGAAGCTGGTTCTCACACAAACAAGGCTGCTCCCCTACTCACCATCTGACCATGAAACAATGAGCAGTAATGGTTTCACTGAAATGAAGAAATTCTGAAAGCTTAGCACATTTTTCACAGAACTAAAATATTACTTTCACCCTAAATATTGATAGTGCATTTTTTTTCTTTGACAGGAGAGAGGAACTATATGCAAATAGTGACCAGATAAAAACAATTCCCCCCCTGAGGTTGGTTACTTATGTGCAAACAAAAATGTATTTTTGCACACGTTGTGCTGCTGGTGAATGACTAAACAAGGTATTGCCCATGGAAAACAACCTTTGACAAAGGTTAGAATGTCTCTAGCAATACTGAAACTTCCATCACATTTGTGAGCAGGTTGAGGGAGGTAATCCTTTCCCCTCTGCTCAGTGATGGTGAGGCCACACCTGGAGTACTGCGTCCACTTCTGGGCTCCCCAGTATAACAGAGATATGCACATACTGGAGAGAGTCCAATAAAGGGCCACAAAGATGATGAAGGGACTGAAACATCTCTTCTATAAGGAAAGGCTGAGAGTTGGGACTTTTCAGCCTAGAAAAGAAAAGGCTTGGGGGGAGGGAGGATCTTGTTAATGTATATAATTACCTGAAGGCAGGGTGCAAAGAAGGAGCTGGGCTCTTTTCATTGGCGCCCAGTGACAGGACCAGAGGCAATGAGCACAAACTGAAACACAGGAGGGTTCCTCTGAACATCAGGAAACACTTTTGACTGTGAGAGCAACTGAGCACTGGCACAGGTTACCCAGGGAGGTTGTGGAGTCTCCCTCCTTGGAGATATTCAAAAGGCAACTGGACACAGTCCTGGACAACTGGCTCTCAGTGGCATCTCCAGAGGTCCCTTCCAGCCTCAACTGCTCTGAGATTCTGTGATTTATTTTACATAATATACTACTGTACTTGAATTTCTCATATCTTCCCAATATTAACTGTAAAAGAGAAAAACTAAGAAATTTAGACCTGCTTATCTATTACAACTCTTCCAAAGGTCTCCAGCTTTAAATCTGTCATTAAATTATAAGCTGTTTCTACAGCTTTAATTAATGGGATCCTTAAATGCATTTAAACTGAAATCAGGTTAATATTATAAAATATTTTAAATTAAATGCAACACTTGGCATGGATAACACCATGAAGAAAAAAAGTTTGTAATTGAAAATATTACTGTGATGCTAACAAATCTTATTATCAGTGACTATTCTATCTTATCACTGTTCCAACTCAGGACAAGTTGTCCTCTAAAATAATTTCTGTCCATTGATAGAAGAGAGTCCTAATGTAGTATTTTAACCTTTAGGTAGCTACTCTGTTGTGTGGCGAGATTACTTCTGTTCTTAGAATAGAAAGTTGTCTTGTACCTATGCATTATCTATGCATACTCTCCTTTTCTTCAAGCACTTTCCTGCTCCTCACCACTAATTATATTGTCAAGTGCCTTTCTGACAGAAACCACTACTGAACTTGTTCCTCACCAGTAAACTCCCTCCATATTGTCTCACAAAAGGTATTGTAGATGTTAATCTCCTTCTGTAAACGCTTTTCAGCCCAGAAACCCACTCACTCTTTACTTGTAAAATCTCCAAGTATTTTATGCATACACATGTGCTTAGAAATTATAAAGGCTTAAAAAAAGTGTCAGTTGAAAGGGACCTCTGGTCCAACTCTTCATTCAGATACGGGCCAATTTTGAAAATTCATTATTAGAGAGGGTTTAAGACATGATCATTCATAAGAAAGAGCTCCCACTGAGTTAACAGAATCCCTTTGTAACACCATTATTGTAGGGTTCTGAATCTCTCAAGCAGGCAGTCATTATTTTGGCAAAGTGGTGTTAGCATTTACAATAATCTCTGCTACCGGATGCAAACCACTCATTCATCAGTTCAATAGATAAATCCTTTCCAGACTTTATGATATTGTAGAAATAGATCAAATGTTCCCTTTAACTACCCTAGACAATGATTAATTCTCTAACCTTCCTTCATATAACATCCCCACACACTGTAGCATGGGCTGAGACCAGGCAAGCAGGTACACATTTTCATGAATATTTAAGGTCAAAATTCCAATCTGATACCATCAGAAAAATTTTCTGTGTTTATTTTATATCATGGGAGGAAATGAACCTTTTACCTTAGATTAAAACTTAAAAATAAGAAAATTTTGCACACAAACCAGGAAGAAGTTATTAGAGCTGTATAAAACAGGTGGGGAGGCACAGAGTAGGTGCTTACAATACCACAATGAAGTCTCTAAACCATTATNCCCGCCCAACTCTCCAGCCTATCAAGGTCTCTTTGAATGGCAGCACAACCTTCTGGTGTGTCAGCCACTCCTCCCAGTTTAGTGTCATCAGCAAACTTGCTGAGGATACATTCTGTACCCTCATCCAGGTCGTTGATGAAGATATTGAACAACACCGGTCCCAGTATCGACCCCTGGGGCACTCCACTAGTCACAGTCCTCCAACCAGACTCTGCCCCATTGACCACAACTCTCTGACTTCTTCCCTTCAACCAGTTCTTGATCCACCCCACTACCTGATCACCAAACCCATACTTTATCAGCTTATCCACGAGGATGCTGTGGGAGACAGTGTCAAATGCCTTACTGAAATAGAGATAAACCACATCTACCGCTCTACCATCATCTATCCACCTAGTTATTTCCTCATAGAAGGCTATAAGGTTGGTCAAACATGACTTACCCTTGGTAAAGCCATGTTGACTGCTCTTAATGACCCCCTCATCCTTGATATGCCTAGAGAATACCACAATACCACAATGAAGTCTCTAAACCATTATGTTCCTGCACAAGGATGCTCACTAGCTATGCTTAGAAAAGAGTAATAATAAAGCAAATAATTTTGTCCTTCTGTTAGCAAGGAAAAAGACACCCATTCCACCACCTTGAGCAATTTTGAAGGAGCAGTAAGGAATAGTTAGCAGCCCATTTTCAGCATCATACCTGGTGGTTTCCATTTCTTATACTGTTATTGCTCTCAGAAGATGCATAACTGGTCATCTAATTGGTTAGGCAATGTCTTGACGAATTACTTATTAAGTGGAAAATATGCCAATAATAATTCCATGCTCACAAAAAGCAATGTGAAAATATTTCAAAAAAGCAATTACATAACTGTCTCCAAATTGCCATCATTAGTTATTCCCATCAGAAAGCTGGTTCATTCGCGAAAATGCTCTGAAAAGAAAAAGTGTTTGCAGCTCAAATTACTGTCTATTAAATGACAGTAGAATGTCTGGTGGAAAAGGAAGGTGAGCTTTGGGGTGGAGGGACCTGCATTCAAATTTCTGCACTACAGGTACCCACTGGTATCTCTGGCAAGTCACATGATGAATGCCAACATGGCCCTCTGTGGCATTTTGCAAAAAATACTGAACTAGCTAAAATATGATAAAATCTATTGCTGTACACTGACAACTCAAACCCTGTATCATAGCTGAGTAGAGACAGATTGTTAATGAGGTTATATTGCTTATATTGCTTGTAACACCTGAACAGGCTCAGGTATATCTCACACATGTGGACATAACCACTATGTGCCTAACACACTAGTCCTTAATTTATTTTTTTACTTTAGAGGAATGATACTGCAATGACAAACAAAAAAAAAACCAAACCCCTGTAAGGTATTCGGCAAGTAGTAGTGGGGATATAAGCACACAGACTATATAGCCATTATTTTTAAGAGGATATATTTACAAAGATCATTGGTGACTGATTTAAAAAAAAAAACCAAACAAGTAATTTCTTATCTAATCCATGAACTCCAACACGAGCCACAGAAACTCTACAGCACAATTCTTACATAAAACTGTATCATCTATGGTTAAATGAGAACATGCATTTTGTGGGAACAAACTAGACTCTCCTGATAACCTTGATAACAGTGAGTGTCAAGAGTCCAATACTCTGACTAGGTTCTTTTAGATATTCACAGAATCGGTGAGGTTGGAAGGAACCACAGTGGGTCATCTGGTCCAACCTCCCTGCCCAAGTAGGGCAGGTACCGCCTCATCCAAGTAATTGATGAACAAATTAAACAACACTGAGCCCAGTACAGAACTCTGGGGGACACCACTAGTGACAGGCCTCCAACTAGACTCTACCACTGACCACGACCCTCTGGTATCTACCACTCAGCCAGTTCTCAATCTGTCACACTGTCCACTCAGACAACCCACACTTCTTGAGTTTGCCTATGAGGCTTTCATGATAGTGCCAAAAGCCTTGCTGAAGTCAACATACACAATATCCACTGCTCTCCCTCCATCCACTCAGGTAGTTGTCTCATTGCAGAAGGCAATCAGGTTTGTCAAATATGATTTATCCTTAGTGAACCCATGTTGGCTACTCCTCATCACCTTCTTGTCTTCTATGTGGGTAGAGATGGACTCCAGAACGAGGCGCTCCAGATGCATCCTGTCAAGGCCCATGGACTTGTGCCCAAGGACCCAATCCTCCTTGACCAAGACATTCATTTCACAGTGGATGTAATTTACTTTTTTGAAGACAGTCGATATTACTTGAGATTTTTTATTTAGCAGATTGATACAAAATACACCAAAGCTACAAGTGCAAGTTGCAATTGCTACATATTGCCAAGTGTAATACACAGTTCAGTCATGACACCAAGGTGATACCTATTACTGATATCTAGAAGATGCTCACTGACAGAATGCTGGGCAACCCTAATCCCTGGGAAGGAATGTATGGGTTGAAGTCAGCTCAAGTCCATTGCTCTCTTTGAACTTTTTTTGTTAGTTGTTCAGTTTTTATACTTTATGTTCGGCTGAGTCACCTATTCACTCATTCCATACTGGTCTGGCTAACTCAGGGAGACTTTCATGCTCTTTTAACAAGATCAGAGAGAAATGTTTATACCAACAGTTGATCCCCACAGCTGTTGATAGCTGTTTGTCTAAACCAAAAGCTACCCTCCAGACCGCTTTGTGTTGAGATAAAATCAGCTTCTTTGCAACAGCTGTGGTCAGTCCCATCCTGTGTTATTTGCCTGAGCTTCATGGACACATCACCCTTGCCAATATCCTCTGAGCCTTCTTCCATTGTAGGGGTTTACTGGTTAGTAGCAGCAAGCTAGACAAACATTTGGTAAAATACTGCAATATTAATTTGTCTTTAGTTTTCTTTAAACGTAAAACTGTCTTAAAAAAGTCTCTTTTCCCCACTTGACTTTTCGAGCTTCAGTTTCAAGTCAAAAAAAATGGTTACTTTTCTTGTTAAGAACTCTATGGTACTACATGTTCTCTTGAAGTTCAAATGTTCACACAGTGAACAAAGCTGTATATGCAAGCAATTAAAATGAATATGAGCTTGATATACAGCTTTGAGATTTTCACTCAAATACCTTGGAGAATATGTACTGCAAGACAAACAAAAGATTCATTAGTTATTTGGCACAAACTGCCATGGCTATATCATGCAATCATTTGTTATCTTAAATGCTGCCAGAAAGCCCAAGCTAATTATACGTTATAGTTAGTATGGGTATTGGTGAAAAGGTAGAGAAGTGTCACCAGCACCTGATGCTGAAAGTGAGAAATTCTTCTATATGGCTTCAGCACCATTCATTGTGCAGCTACAGAGGTCATGTCACTTCAAAGACAAGTAACATTTTTATGAAAATGTCTCCAAGAAATACAGAAGTAGAAACGTATCTTAGTCACCAGGATTAATTTGACCCAAGTAGTTGGTTTACATTGGAGATGATCTTTCATGGCTGTCCTGTTATTCAAGGGAAAAAGATGTACTTTAAGGGTACAGTCACTCTGTCTTAAAACAGTGTAGGAAAGCCCATTTCTGTCATTTAATGTAAATGCCACTTACAGGAACTACTCAAATGTAGATTTCTACACAGTGAATGTCTGACACCAGCTGAGAACTGTATCCCCTTCCAGTTTAGTAGCTAAGGTGACAGCAGTGAAACAGGAGACCCAGGATCAAGTCACCAGCTCCACCTTTAGTTTAGTAGAAAAGGTGACTCACAGCTCTATTCTTTCTGACATACAAGGGTCAAAGTCTGATTTTTTTCATGCACCTTGGGTTAATATGGTCCTTTCACCGCAATTTCCTGCAGGAGTTAAACCTCGGTATACTGTTAAAGTAAAAACCTTGGGAAAGGTTTTGTAATAAGAGGGGACTAGTTGGTGTGTTTTTCTTGCAAAGGAGCATTCACTAACTTGAAAAATAGTTCTTGCCTCTTACAGGGACAGTTTCTCTAATAAATGTTAAACAGACTTTAGATGAACTCATGCCTTTTTGGATTATAAAACTCGTTTTTTGCTGTGTAAAGATATATTCCAATATTCCTCACAGACTTCTAAAATTTTATTTGTAGTTTTAATAGTACACACAAAAAAAACCTTAAGTCTATATTCTGTCAGCATTGTTTCTGAACTCTACTCAGACCATGTTTATCATGCATTTTCTGTCTGGTAGGCAAGCCTCTCCAAAAGCCCTTTGAAGAACTCAAACATTCTGTTTTTTATTTTATTTTATTTTATTTACTATTTTCTTACATATATATCAAGGCTGGTAGAAAAATTAGATTTGCAGACTACCTGAAGGGTTCTTGCCCATTATTGCTCCCAAACAGCTGCTATGAGCTGGAAGGTTTTTTGATGGTGGTTTTGGCTTTGTGTGGGCTTGGAGTATTTTATTTTATTATTTTTTCATTTTTTTGGGGTGGGATTGGGGTATGAGGGATGGTGGTGTTAAATTCAGTCAGAAGCACAGTGCTTATCTTCAGGGTGTGAAAGACAAGATGCTAACTGAAATACTACTTACTTAGAAAAACAAATGGTACCTGGGACTATGAGCTTTGGGATCAGCATGACCTAAATACCCAAACTAAGCCAGCTCTTACCAGCTAAGGACAAAACATACCAACAACAAAACAATAGATCTACCCTTCAATGAAATCAGACCCTTTTACAAGGGTCAGTCAGGTAAGGGAACAGAAAGTGCCTGTGTGCAAGCTAGCATGCATTTTATTACTTCAGGTTAATTTGGTAACAGAAAACCACCTACCACCTTCATATGCAACGTGGCCCACATTAGTGAGCTAAACATGTTTGACCCTCTCAGACTAGAGAATGGCATATGGAGATTTGAAGCCCTGCAGAATTCAGTTATTTGAGGAAATGAAGGAACTGCAGGTATTTCTTGAAAGCCACTCTCTCCTTTTGCAAAACTTTTCCCTAGTATTTTTAATACAGTACAGACAGATCCTATTAGCAGAGGAACATTTTCATCTAGCTGTTTGAAGATATAAGGAATTCAGGAACTTACGAAATATTCTACTGAGAGGTAGGCCAGCCATCCACTTTCTGAAGTGCTACCACATTTTGTACTCAAATATTTTGCCTGTCATATAGTTTTACAGACTACATCTGTATTTCAAATACAGTAACAGAGTACCTTCTGCTGAGGTTGCTATACACTGACGTGTTTCCTTGAGACATTACTTTTTAGAGTGTTCACAATAAAGCGGTCAGTCCTAATTATTCTGGCCAGCAATACAGGACTGTAATCTTCCCATGCAGTACAGAGATGTGATTGTCACTGTCAATCCCAAATGAAATAGCACATTCTATTACACTAAGCTATGGAGCACTGTGCAGTCTTAGAAAATAAGGCAGCGATCATGTAGTGACCATGTATCTTAACTAATACCTGAGCTATGACTATGATCTGGTCTGGGAACAACCCCTCCTATCTCCCCTGCCTGTCCTAAATTTCTAAATTCCTAAAATTCCTAAAATATCTGTATCCTTCCATTCCAAGACTCCAGTCATAGCAGCCATCCCACTATGTCTCAGTGATGCTAACAAGATCATAGCCTGCAGGCAAATGCACATCTCTAACTCCTCTTGCTTATTCCCCATGCTACCAGCATTTGTATAGAGGCATTTAATTTGGGCACCCAGCAAAACAGACTCATTGGCTGGAGTAGTCACTGGAGTTTCTTTGTGCTGCAGTACAGGTACTCTCCTGCTGATCTGTGTTCCTTCTCCAGGCTCTGGGCATCTATTGACGGCATTTGCATCAGATTGGTAGAAGTGGGATGGATTGAGGTTCCCTTCCCCCAGCAACTTTAGCTTAAAGCCCTCTTCACCAGCTTGGCAACATGAAGATATCCTTGTAGCCTATGATGGTATTATCAGTAATAGACAGGATTCACATCCACAAAATTTTAAATAAATGAAAGCAAATGATAAAGCATGATTTGGGAGAGATGTAAAACATAACATGAGAAAAATGAAAGTAGCTACATTATTAGCTGTTCCACAGAGTCAGACTCAGCAGAATGAGCAGAAATCCAACAGGGAGACATTCTCCTGAACTGCATCTTTATTATGAGCCCCCCTAGGGGTTAGAGTAGTCCCATTTTAATTGACTGAGAAAATTACTAAACTATATGTAATAAGCCTACCTTTAGCAGAGACAAACAAAAGCTTTTGTCTCAGCTTTCATGTGAGTTGGAGAAGGCCCTAGGTGAATATTCCTATATTTATTTCCTCTTCAGGTTTTATAATAAAATCTCTGCCCTTCAAATTATGAAAAAGTTATTTAATCTTTCAGGGGTATAAAAATTCAAATCAAAACACCAAATTCACATTTGCACAGTTAAGAACCTACAGAAGTAACCTGAAGTATTCTTCTGCTGACACTCTTATGCTATGATGTACTAAAGTGTGTATTTTTGTAGTCTTAATTGTTAACACAGGTGTGTACTACTGACATCCATCTTCAGCCTTAGTTACTGTTTGCCTTTGGCTCACCTGAAATGTAAGTATAGGCAGAAAAGAAATCTTCAGGAAAAGAGAGAGAAATTTAATTTAATTGGGGTTCTTTTTAAATATTTAATCTGTATGTGATGCACATTTTAGAAGAAAATGGTAACTTATGAGCATAGTTTTACTACCTGTATTACTCCAATATAAGAGAGAGATAATGCAGAACTTAACACTCTTATTTCTTTTTACATTTGAAGGAGAATACAAAGATATAAGTCAGCTGGTCATAACACTTCACATCTGATTGTAAAATTGCTTAGCACCAAACACTTTGCATCTCGAGACTAAAATCAATCAATAGAGCTTGGTACCAGACACCTCCACACTTTGAAAAATCCAGCTATCCATTTTGATGTCAAAAGGGGAACCGAGCTCTTTGCCAATGCTATTGCCAACTAGCATGCTGATCAGAGATGTATTTGACAAGAGTCATCACTCAGTTATCTCACTGAAAATCCCCTAAATTTTGAAGTTTTGATTGCACTGTCTACAATCTGTTCTCTCCAAGACTGAGGGAAAGATCAATCACAGGTTGATGGGATTGAAGGGACTCAAGAAACCTTACTGTTCATCCTCCTGCGAAGCAGGATCAGCCACACCTGTAAATTCTACATGGCACGTATTTTTCTACCCCATTTTCAAAAGGCTCCGCAGATGGTGACAAGGCTGCACATCTTCAAGCAGTTCATTATACTAGCCCTTCATTTTTAGTGGTCCCTCCCCTACAGTTGCCTAATATGAGTTTTCCTAGTCACCAAGTTAAGTCAGTGCTTTGCAATCAACACTTGATGAGCAGGGAAAACATTCCTCTTCTGCGTGACCACATATGGAAGATAATCTACCTATTCCATCCCACCCCAATAACTCTCCTCTTAGAGCATAGAAACACCTACATGATTAGACTGCATCAGACCAAACAGCCAGCTACTATATTTTCTTTCCAATAGAAGGCAGTGACACACGGGTTAGAAAAATCTTGTAAAAAATGGATATGGAAAGAGAGACCTCCCTTGTACTGTACCCCAAAATTTCAGCAACCACAATCCAGAGCTTCCTGACATTACTTTCAAAATTTTTACTTTTATTTTTGAACCTGTTCATGCTTTTGGTTTGCATAACATCTTTTTAAAGTCATGCAGTTTAGTTATTCATTACAAGAAAGAGGAAGTTGAATAATCATCCCATAATCACCTTTTCTGTACTATTGATGATTTTATATTCTCTACCATGTTATAATTACAACAGCCTCAAGTCACTCTATTCCTCCTCACAGTTAATGGTTCCTAAACCTCTGTTCTTCCCCAGACTCAAGCGTTCTATGTCCCCATACAATGCCCCAAGCCAGAACACTGTCAGAGAGGATTACGTTTTACTAGTTCCTGGCTGTTCCCCATTTTGGATTTTTTGACTTACTATTTATGCATCAAAGTAAAACTTTGCATTTTTTTCTGCAGTGAATGACATCCTTTAAACATTTTCAGACTGCATCTTAAAGTTGGCAAAAATCATCTGGACTTGTGTTCTCTCTTTCAATTTACCTGCAGCCACAAGAACCTAATGACCATATGCTACGATCTATCTTCTAAAAAACTGACTACAGTATTGGCCGATACCAACTCCAAGAACTCCAGTAAACTTCTCTTAATATATTCTCCTGTTTTGACAATAAATCTCTGATAACTACTCTCCATATGTTTTTCAAGACATTTTTGTATCCACCTTGGTATATTTCAAATTATATTTAGGGTATGAATCCCAGAGTTGCTTATGAGAATGTCAGGTGAAAAAGATTTACTAAAATTTTTATCATTACTTACTAAAAGGTGAAAACTGCTGCTAATATTACTGCCATTTTAGACACTCTCCTTTGTCTACAGCACTTGTTAGCGTGCTGTAGAAGGAAACTGGATCAATTGACCTAAATCCATAAATGTTATTCATCTCCTTGTTTTCTTGTTAGTGATATGAATAGTTTGTTTGGGTTTTTTTTTGAGAGAAGTGATCTTAAGTTGATCAGTCTGCAACTCCCAAGTTTTCCTCCCTTCCCCTTCTTAAAGATCAACAGCAAATTCTCCCTTTACCAGTTTTCCAGTACCTCATTTATTCCCTAAACTTTAACTGCCTTTTTTTTTAACTGCCCTTTTTTTTTAAAACTGCTATGTTCTATTATTCTATGATTCTTTAGAGATCATTGTCATCTCTTAAGTACCTAGATTGAAGTGTATTGGGTAGAGATATTTAAAAGACCCTAAATTACAATTAGTGTTAATGTATTTTGTGCTGAGGGTTTGTGTATTTCTCAGTGACTAGAGAAGTGACTGTCTCTCTATACTTGGCACTGGTGAGGCTGCACCTTGAGTATCCTGTTGTTTTGGGCCTCTCATGATGAGAGGGACATTGAGATGCAGGAGTGTGTCCAAAGAAGAGCAACAAAGCTGGTGAAAGGTCTTACGAGGAACAGCTGAGGGAACTGGGGTTGTTTAACCTGTCTATAACTCCCTGAAAGGAGGTTGTAGTGAAGTGAGGGTCAGTCTCTTCTCTACAGTAAGAAGAAATAGGACAAGAGGAAATAACCTCAAGTTGTTCCAGGGGAGGTTTAGGTTGGATACTAGGAAAAATTTCTTCACTGAAAAGGTTGTCAGGCACTAGAACAGGCTGCCCAGGGCAGTGGTTAAATCACCGCCCCTCAAAGTATTTAAAAGGCACGTAGATGTGGTGCTAAGGGACATGGCTTAGTGGTGAACTTGGCAGCGTGCCAAGTTTACAGTTGGACTTGATGATCTTAAAGGTCTTTTTCCAAGCAAAACAATTATAGAATTCTATATAAATCCACTTTATTACCCCTCTTCTGAGTATTAGCTAGATATTTTACTGGTCTTTCTATTAGCACTAATCTACTTGTTACTCTTGATGTCCTTTGGTGACTATGTCTCTTTCTGTGCTTTGGCTTTTCTGAGTATTGAGCAAATTTTTATGTTCTCTCCTGTCACTTCTCCAAAATTACTGTGCATGTATACATACAATATACTGGTGTATTTGTTATAGACTTGTTTGCACCCAGTTCCATAGCGTAAGATCGTGTAGCAGGCCAGAAATTGCTTTGGAAATAATAAATAAAATCCAGACCTTGCAGTTTAAATCCTTCTTTATACTATTCCCAGCTTTCTGCTACAGAATGAGATATAACTTATCCATTTAATATTGTATCAGAAGCTTAAACAAAACATTTTGTCATCATCAGAACAACTGGTTTATTTAAGGATTTTTTTTTTAAAGCCACAGTTACCACATTGGTAGTAAATGTACCCTTGGAGGGCAAAAATATTCCCTGTTCCTTCCTCCATCCTCCCACAGCCCCAAATAGTATTGAAAAATGAAAGGCAATTTTAGGGAAAATTAAAATTAAATTTGATACAAAAATATTTCTTCTATCTGAAGAATGAACTCTTGGACTTAAGGCTTAGAGTGTTATTAGTGTCCACAGAAAATTAATGCAGGATCATCAGAAAAGAACTAGGGAACAGGATTATGCCATTATATAAATCTAGAGCTTACTTTTGTCTCAGAAACTACATGGGTATAGTCTGCCATCACAGGAACAATACCAGTTGATTGAAATGTTTATAATGAGAATAATTAAAACATCCTATTTGTTTTTTGTCTCCTCATATCCACAAAAAGTTCACAAAAAGAATCCTTGTTCTTTTAAACATTCCTCCACCCAAATCTACATGGCAAACTCCTTAATTAACTTGCTGCAGTACAAACTATTAGATAGAGGTCTTGATTTTTTATTTAATTATTTATTTATTTTTGTGGAGCAGATTATTATGGATAGGGCTTCAAAATACACATCAGATGGCACAGCTTTGCTTGCACAGCACGAAAGCCACAGGCCCATCTTATAAAGCAGGGCTTTACTCTACCCATATTGTTACAACCTTAAATTCTCATCTTTGCAAACTTAACAGATATTTGCTATTTACCTAAGCAGTGGATAAAAACAGTAAGGATAAACTGAACATTTGCTGTAAAAAGAGAAAATCTTCTCTTCCTACTATCTCTCTTTCTAGGTCATTTTCCCATTTAGATTTTTTTAAGAATTAGAGTGTATGCCATATGTCCAGCTATGTTGCAATGGCACACATGAAAATTATTGGGAAAATATATGATTAACAGTTGCCTAGCATTACATCAAAGTCACAGATAAGTTCCAAACGAGCAATGAAAAAATATTTTAAGACATACATCATAGTACCCCTTGAACTGAAACCCAGCAGAAACATTTTGTAGAAGTTCAAACACTCAAATGATTGGGCTTGACCTAAGCAAAAAGCACAAAAATGATGAGAGAAGATGCCTTCCGAAGACAGAACATTTCCATCTCATGTCACGGTAGAAGAAAGTAGCACAAGCTGTGAAAACAAACATCTCTGCCTCGGAATGAGCCACCAGTGAATTACCTCTGTGCAAGACCTGATGGAAATTCTGCATGCTTTTAGTACACTCCCCATATCTCTGGTGAAACCCTTTCCTCACTCCCCCTCCCTCCCCAATGTAAGTTCTTTACTAATACAAAGGGGAAAGTGTCAGGGACTGTAATATAGATCTTAAGTGATTCCCCACTATTAATTCAGCATTTTTAAAAATCTACATATTTTCTTAAGAAAAATTTAAAATTATTATTATTACTTTAAATTTTCAGTCCCCCACCATTGGCAGAAATAAGCCAACAAGCTCAGAAGTTATAGACAAGGAGAAGGAAGCTGGGCACACAGGCAGATGGTACATTCACATATACAACATACAAAAGCAGTACTAATAATCTAATGAAAAATGCAAGACAGCATCTCTGGAACATGCCAGAACATTAAATTACTGTTTGAAAACCCTTTTCTGGTTTAAAAACACAGAACTAGAAAGTAACATATCTGCATTCACTTAGCGATACTTCAATAGGGATTTCTTTTCCCCCTCCCCTTTTCCCCAACTAATCCAGTCACACTTAATTGGACTTAGTTTGATATAAAAAAGCAGCATTGACTTAGTTGTCTACACATCTTCCATTTTAAAGTGTTTTGATCTAGAAAAGACATTAATATTTACTTCTTATCATATAATTAAGGGCCTGGTTTTGCTGGATTTCAACTGAATAGCTTGACAAGTATGAAAAGCACTTTTAATTTAGGTCCCCATTGGTTTTAGATTTTATTTGTTCCATCCTATGAAGACTAGTACTTTTACATTCTAATCCATCCAATTAACAAGACAGTTTCCATCCTGCATCTCTTTTGTCAGTAAGTAGTTCAACCAACTCGCTTAATTATCAACTGGAATATGACTAACTCTTACTCCCCTCCTAAACTTCAAGAAAACCATTTTGTTGCTTACATAGTGCATTCACAAACAAAGCTCTTCATTTCCTATTCTATGTTTTATGTATTAAATTCTGACATCTTGACGTAACATTCTGGAATCTAAACTAGTCTTTCTTTAGGTTATGATCTGAATGCATCTCACTAGAAAGAACTCTAATAGCTGTAATAGTGCCTGGAGTAGCTCTAAGGATTTCAGATTTTTTTAAATACATATTTATTATACAGTTGTTTCTAATTTTTAGTGTTTAAAACTTTCAATCTTAAATGTCTATAGCTCAACACCCACCAAGATGTTAACGTTATTGTGCTGAATGCCTTTCACACTTACTCCTGAAATGAAAGATGTATCAAAGGAAAGTTGTGATTTTCCTGGTTGTTATATAAAATAGAGAAGGTTACAATACACCAGTTGACTATACAGGATGGGGAAAAATTGAGTTTCTCTCATACTAATTGTTTGAATAGGACAAAAACATAGTAAGTGCTATTCCTTTCCCTGACCATTCCCCCCAAAAAAATCTCAGCAGAACTGAAATTATTTGATGTCAGTATTAATTTGTTTAAGAAATGGACAAAAAAAAAGCCCCAAACTTGCTGAATATTTTCTATTTCAGCTATTTTCAGAGTGAAGTAAAGGGAGTATTTTCAGTTTGTAGTAAGTTTTTTGTTTTGAAATAACTCTAAGAAATTGAGATCAATACTGAACGCTTTTTGAAACTTTTTATAGGAAAGGTTAAGATGAAATAGTTTTTTTTTCAATTTGCTGACTTGCAAAGGTGTGAAACATGGATTTTCTTCCCTCTGAGAAACACATTAAACAAGCAAGCATGGGATGGGAGCACTGTTTCTTATCACTTGCTGGTTTAGAAAGCCAAGGGTTACCCTGCTTCAGAGTTGGTGCTTTCACATTTTAGTTCAATTAGCATCAATGCTACTCTTGCATACTTTTGGGGAAGTAACTTAGGCCTTGGCTCATTTCCCATATGCAAAATCAAAACAAATTTGCTCACAAGACTTGCTTTTTCAACTTTGTTAATGTTATTTTTTGGCACAAGAAACATTCGCATTGTGTCTTGAACACCCGACTTTGGCTATTACAAAGTACTCTAGTACATGCACAAACAAGTAAATGTCTTTAAATATTTATTTTAACATATATCATCTTGATAGTTTCCATATTTAATCAGGATCCTAGAAATGTTTCTATATCTTAGAGTAGTATTATATATGACTGTATTTACACAATTGTTTTGAACTCCAGTTCCCTCTGATTCATTTAGTCTGGACAAGTTGGTAATCTCTGGAATTTTCTATTCTCGAACTTAACTTGGCAAATTGCATCTGCTGAATCTCTGATGAGTGCTGTAAATAACTGTGAAATGGGTTTTCTAGTATTAATCTGTAATGAGAGGTCATCTAGGGAGGCTTCCATTAAAACTGGTACATCTCTTTGGAAAGTTCTAGCTATCAAGTTGTACCACAAGCTGTTTAAGAACATGACTTGTTGTCAGAAAATGCCACACAGCTTTTGTGAATATTCCTTAGAACCCAATAATTTTTCTCTCTCTAGTTAGCCAAGTCTTTACCTACTTGCTGTAATTAAAAGAATGTCATAATCTTTGCCAGTGTTTAACAGATTTCATTCTCCCTTTAAAAATTGGGGTTATCATCCTTCTGACATTTTACAATTGGAGTAAACTCAGCTATTAGACACAGACATGGAGAAAGAAGATTTGGTTACTAAAACAGTACTACACTTAACAGAACAGTCAGGATGGCTTCCTTCTGTCCTGACTTACTGCTTTGCTCAGTAATCTGTGGACACTATACATAGAATTTCTCATCTGTAACATGCTTTTACCTGAAGCTTTGAGCTAAGATAGCCTTCACTTGGTGTTTCTTTTCTTTCTTGACCTCTCCTTCTGCTCATGACACCATCTAAAAGCAGTTAATGGAATCTGGAGAAAGCCTGCTACTTGACATATTTAGCACTGAAGAAGAAAAATAAACTCCACTATAGTGGCTAAAAGAATTGACTTGCTATTTGGCTGTCTGCTTCTTGCCAACCTGAAAATCCTTTCCTATTTTCATCCTACTTCTGGCAGATTTCTCTCATTGAAAGGGTACAAATTCAACTGTGAGTAATTTTTCTTTCTAGCGTAAGAGCTTGCTTCCTTGAATTTGTGTGTTCTAGGCTCACTTCTGAGAAGCAAGATGCCACCTGTGGCACTAAACATACTCAGCTGAATCAATACTATTAACACAGTAAATTCAAAAGGGGCAGGGTTAGCTGGACTCCCAGCAGATGCAGAGTATTAAGCTCTTAAACTGAAAGGTTAAGGCATTTGGATTAGCCTTGCTCACTGTGCTTGGAAACTCCAACCCACAGTAACTATTCAGATCATATTTTTCTAGTCAGAATGGAGAGGCAGATTGTTCAGATGTCAAGTTGGGTGATGAATTACTTTCCTAGGCTGTGAACATTTTCTTAGTCTGCAGAGATAAATTTAAGGTTTTCTAAGGTTGAAATAAATGCCTATTTCAGAAGAGGCACTTAAAGCATTTACCACAATGTGGAGGAAATATCAATGCCCATTCTCGGCCTCATTTACTGCAGAGGCTTGAACCAGTGTCCCCTATCCCAGCTGAGTGCCATAACCATTGGGACACCAGCAGATCTTTCATGGCATGTACAGAACACCCTTAATAGCAGCGACTGGGAGTATTTGAGAGTGAAATTTCTTGTCAAAACAAGAAAAAAGGCATTCAATGCAGCTATTCATCTGAAGCTGTCTGAAGGAACATTCACACTTGTTCCATTTATGGTCTACATTTCAGAGAACTCAACAGCTTAGTGATAAGGACACTCAATGGATTTTCAAAATTGAATATATAGTCTCTGGTCCAAATTAGCCACATCAGAGTCTTCAGCCTAAGCAAATATCTGCATTTCAAACCAGGTTTTTATTCCAATACTTAATAACCCTCTTTTCCTTCATTTGAAAAATCATGCACTTTGCTTCACTTCTCCACCTCCCCCAGTTTTTAGAAAAAATGCAAATCACTGTAAAATTTATATATATAAACACACTGGAGACACAGATACGATGACCACAGCCAAGTGTATGGAAGTCTTGATTGAACAGCTGGTGAATAGAAAGTGTGCCTCTCTGCTCTGAGGAGATAGTACTGGTGCATTTCTTTGATTTCCAGAAAGGAAATATGTTTCTCCACCTCTTGCTGTGCACCAAATCAACTTCACAGTGTCTATAAAAAATGCTATAGCTGTAATACTTGAATTACACAACAATTCTATGTTTTCTTGCTCAGAATGCTGCTCACAATAAGAGCATACACTAGCTAGTGGCATTTGAACTCCTAGAAACTATATAGTAGTAAGAGAGTCAAGAATCTGCTTTGGGATACCCTTAGGCTGGGATCTGGAAAATGCCCATAAGGTCACCTTGGGTAATAGAGACCGAAGAGTCAGCAGTTGATCACTCACCTGTTGCAGTACTATGAAAAAAATATAACTTCCTTCCATTTGCCAGAAAAAGATAAAAAGGTACTAGTTAATTTACACTCTTTCTCATAATAACTTCAGACGAAGGATTTACAGCATACTGGAAAAAAGGGAAATAAAACATATAGGCTTTTTAAAATAATAACTAAAAAAATAAAATGATGACCATTTGTGGCTCACTAAGTAACTGCCTTTAATCTTCAGGAATCAAAAATCTCTACCGGAGAGTTGACTTTTTTTCCATGAACATCTAAAAATTAAAACTTATTTTTCTTTTCCTTGCTGTCACCTCTTTTTAGTCCATCACTACTTTTCAAATAGCTTTGTTTTATTTCTTCTTCTCATTTTTTAGTCCCTTCTTTTTTGATTCTCACAGGCAGCCTCTTTCTGTTGTTTATCATTATTCCCTTTATTTGCAATTTACCCTGAGAAAAATTTCCTTTTTATGCAGAGGAATCCAAAAGCCTGTTAGATTCTTAGACGTAAGTTTCATTAAGATGCACATAGATGTTATTGAAATGTGTAGAAGTGTCTCCATCAGAGCTCTATAAAGCTTGGACAAAGCATAAGCCCTTGTCATCTCAGCACTTTAATAATCTCTTAGCATAAACAAGCCCTGTAGTATTTCTGAGACAAGCTGATGGTATTAAAAAAACCCAAACAACAAACAAACCAGCCCTCTTGAACAGTGCTAATGTTCAGTGCTGGATGCTGTTTCATATTCGGCATTTGTTTCATGGGAGGAACACTGACTGAAACTGATAGGAGTCTTCACTCACAACATGAAGATTAATTGTTGTAATTCTATTATTCTGTTCAGCTCAAAGCATTTGGCAAACCTGTTATATGGCAACACTGGGATGCACTCACCTCCACAATAGATGGGAGTGTAGAGGGCAAGAGTCTTAAGAAACCAACTACTTAGGGAAACACTTATTTTTATATAGAAAAGTGACACTGAGATATCATCTAGATGGAGAAGGAACTTTGTTTTCTTGGCTTTTCCCAAAGACTTCAGAGCAGTTGCCTAAGTCATTCCCAGCAGGATGGGGAAAGAACGTCTACCCAAATCTGGACACTTTAAAATCTGTGTTTTAAGTTTAATTCTGAGGTTAGGACAACACTCAATTCCAAAACAGTAATCCACATTTAGTGTGATATCTGCTCATCAGGGAAAAGTATACATTGGACTTAACAGGGATCAGAAATTATTACAGAGAAGTGGTATGATTTTTAGTGAGTATTAACTGCTGAATTTCCTTTTTTTCTTCTCTGTTTCAGGTACCAAATGGACTGAGATTCAAAAATAAATTTTTAAAAAAAGAGCAAAAGAAAATAAAATATTACTAAAGCAAACATGTCCTTTCTAAATCAAGTCAGAGATTACTAATTACTTTATCCCTATCTCAGAAACAGTAAACAGTGCAACATTCAGCTAGGAATAACACAGGTAAATGAACAGTACTACTTTTTCTTTGCTAGTAAAAATGAAGATCGTATTTTAACAAGCACGCAGTCTAGAAGACAGTGCTTCTAACTGGACATTACTTGAAGTCAAGAGCCCAAAACATTTCTTACAGCTGGTGATGACAGAAAATGAACATATGGAGCCAGTGAGGAGAAAAATGCTGGTGGAATGAAGAACATTTGGAAAGCTAAATCATATTACAAGAAGTAATTTATCAAATTTTCAATCAGCATGCCCTTCCTGCAACAGCTTATGGATGGGAATCTTGAAAACTTGTTAGGAAAGATAAGAAAAAAAGAAAAGCAGTTAAAAGTTACTAGAAAGTGAAAAGTAAAAGAAAACAGAAATAGATAGTACTTGCTGTCCAACCTGGGAGTGAGTGGTTATTATCCTGACCATCACTGCTTTTTAAGACTCAAAAGGCAAAAGCCACAATCCATTGCTTCCACTGTCTCTATGACATCTGCTGACAGATTATATTTACTGGACAAAGCCACAACCCTTTATTAGTGGACACACACATTTAAACAATTCAGGACAGCATTTAAAAGGTAGAGTGGTATGTATTAAATAAAAACATCTAGATGTTCCTATAATTGAATTTTACAATAAAGTTGAACACATGTTATGTCCTCATTTTATGCCAGACACAACCAGTAGACCATCTTCCAGCAACAAATTAATTAAAAGGACAATGAAAAAAGACAAACCTAATTCTTCAGGACTGAATTAAAAGAGTATCAAACATGAAACACATAGATTGTATACAGGTAAAGAATAGTTCAGTGTTTTATTACTTTTGCTCGAGTTCAGGAAGAATTGGTATGTGGCAGAGCAGCTCCTTAAGCTTCTTGTACCAATCAAACATAAATCAAGGTCAGTACTCTGCATTACAGCACAGCAAGGAAGATTAAGTGGAAGGTCCTAGATTGTACACAGCAGGTAAGAATATACAAGCATCAGTTGCAACAAATCAGCTGATGCAAGGTAATTTGTTGGCAAAGAGCTGCTTGTGACAGGAACCCCAAGAGCAAGAGAACTCTAGCAATTATAGATGTGGCCAGGCAAGCCAAGTTTTTAACTCTGGCTGGTCCCAGAACATTCAGGACTTCGCTGCATAACTAACATGATTTTGAAACAAGCTAAACACTCACTGTTCACACACATTTCAGTGAGAGCTACTGACTACAGAGGGTGGCTAAGTATCAGGGAAACTGATAGTTAACTTCTAGATGAGATACTCCATAAGATATGTTCCACCACTCATGCTCAGATGGCTTTCTATAAAGCAATAGATGCAAGACTGTGGAGTGATCTGCAGCAGGTTTAGATAGACATGCAAAATGGAGAAGAAGAAACCAAGAGGAGTCTGTAGCAGACCCTGTATTTTGAATAACCATCCTAAGAAGCAGAAGCCAAGAAGCCAGTCTTCTTACTACTACACTGAACATATTTCTAATTAGAAACTAGTGCTTTATATGAATGACAATCTTTTCCAGTATCGTTTATAGACAGAGTTAAAAGTTCTAGATGTATGTCTGACAAAGACTATGAAAACAATTTTATATAGTATAATGATAAAGAACCTGTAATTTATTCTTTCTGTCAGTCACTGCAATTCATGAATCACCATGGCATGTAATAAAATACTGACTGCAAAGAGGGGAACACCTCAAATCCCCAGCATCATCTTTTCTGTTCCAGCTCAAGTTTGTCATTGATGAACTTCTATAGACTGAGGTTCCAGGTAAAGAAAAAACAAAACCAGACTTAATTATTTTAATGACATTAACATTCTACTGCTATGTCACTGGAATAACTAAAATTAAAAACAAAATAAAATGTTAAAGGACATAATAGTTCCAGTTAAATGGAAAGTAAGCCTAGCAGCAGAATTAACCCATTCAAGCAATGAGAAAGTTTGCAAGCCATTTTACTGGTATTTAATTTAATATCTTACAGAATAGCTACAACTTTCAGGCCAAAAGGTCCAAATAAAGAAGGTGGTGATATTTATACTGGGATTTTCATAATGAAGTGCATTTGCTCCTTATAGTTTGCTAATTGATTTTAGTTGTGCAGATGTGGAATATGCACTAGAAGTTAGCATTTCATAGTCATGCTTTGATACTCAAAAATTGATCACTAAGTATTACCTCCCTCCTCCACCAAAAAAACCCAAACCAAAACATATTTAGACGCCAATAAAAGGAAAAAAAGAGGACTCAAGATATTCATTGCAAATACAAGTATAGTAAGCAAATTGTTTGCTACCAGCATAAAAATCAATTTCTGCTTGTTATGAGATGAATCCATAAAATTATCTTGAAAAGCTTATATGTAACTTTAAAACATTTATTGGCTAGGGTAACTTAAAGACAGAAATATTTTTATTAGGAGGGAGAAATACGGATCCATCACTTTCTTATACAGCAGTACAAACTGCTTGTTCAGCATATACAGATCTTTGTAGTGAGGAGTAGTCAGAATTATCACTACGTTAACACAGGCTGCAACATAACAAGCTTGCATAAATTTCTCCTCTCAGTCCTTGTCTTTCATTAAGTTTAGTGAGTTTACAGCCAAAGGAACCAACAAAAGAGGGCATCTCAAAGGGGAATGTGTCGTGAGAACACAGGTAAAGAAGCAAAGTAGTAGTATTCCTGGATTAATGGAAACCAAAATCAGAGGCTGTTCTCAGAATTGTATCTTGGCAACTGCTCATTTTAATTCAATCATTAATACTAAGTAATAACCAGGGAATGTACCCTCCATGGCCAAATTGACAAATTTAAACATAGCAGATGGCCATTCCTAAATATGTTTACTGGCTAATGGTGTTCAGATAATGAAATATACAAAAGAGAAGAAAGAAAACTGTGTAAGAAGATGTTACAGACCAGGTTCTGCCTACTTCATTCCTGGCCAATCCCATTACACTTCTTGAATCTCTTTTTGCGAGTAAAGTGGAAACATTGGCTCTAAATCAGTGCAAGAGACACACAATTACTTAATCCCACCCTCAAGAATCATACATGGCAGTGATACAGTGGCCCTTGTGAAATACTGGAGAATCTCTTTACTACTTCAAAAGAACAAAAAATGCTGCATCATGATCTACATTTATAGAAGATTTATTAGAAGTGCGAACTGAGGTCAAGCCTTTTAGTGGTACCCATTTTCTGGTTGGTAAATTTAAAGGCAGGATAGTTGTTCCAAATGCAGTAATATTGATCTGGGCAATGCAGCATCAGTAAATTAAAGTCAGCTTTTAAAAAAATATCTTCATGCCAACTATATAGGAGGTATACGCAACAAAAGACCACAGCCCAGATATTTAAAGCCAGCTTAGAATCAGGGCTACACAGAAGAAGATACAATGGAATATGGCAAAGGTTCAAAAGCTTAGAAATAATTATTTTTTTCAAGAAAAATAATTTCTCAAAGTCCAAGACCAAACATTCCAGTCTTGCATTTTCCACTAGTCAACTAAAAGTTATTACGTGTTAGGCCCAAGGTCAACATCATTAAGTAGATGTAGGCTATGGGGTTTTACTGCTGAAGCAGCTAGCAAATACACAAGGTTGTTATTTATTTAGCTTGCAGTGTTTCATGATAAAAACTCTGCAGTTCTGCATCTGTCCTGTGTTCTCCCTTTTGGCATTCGAGGCAAGCAAACAAATCAATCAATAGTTTAAGGGGAAAAGAGCCATCCCATATCACAGTGAATTTCTTTCAGACTCCTGTGCAACAGAAGTCTCCCCTTAGAAGTCCACACACCCCTCCCCTCTCCTATACTGAAGTGAAAAAGAGCTTCTTGCATTCCATCTCAGAAGGGTTACTATTACCTGGCTGACAGCAAGGTGATATTAACTTCCAATAGTGTTTTCAAGTCCAGGATAACTGTGAAGGGAGGAGTGTAGAGGTAGTGAAGAGGGATCAATCCTTCTGTTCCTAACTACAACTTTTTAAAAACAGGATTGAAAGACTGGATCTATTGGAAAATTTCCTGTTGTATCACAACAAGAAATAAGAAAATATAGAGTCTTCAAAATACAATCCTGGACAAAGTGAAAAAAGAGGAATGTCTGCAAAATATCAATACGTTAGGATGCAAGCTTGTCCTGCAATTGTGCAAAAAGCCTGGAGGTGGTCATTAAATCTCAAAGTTATAGACACTCCTTATAAATTCGTCACATGCAAACCAGTCTCAACTAGGGAGTTTTACTTAATTTAATTTTTTGCACATCAACACAGACTTTTGATTTCTGAGCCTGATATTGAGGGGAAAAAAACCCAAACAAACAAGAAACAACACAATTTAACAAACAGGTAGGCAAAGACTTTCTCCCCAGAAGACCTTCTCCCCTTCTCCCCAGACCTTCTCCCTTCTCTTCACTACAACACCTCTGTTCTTCCCTTCTGAGTCTTCATTGGTTTCGACACATTCAGTCCTGTCCTATTCCCTTCGGTGGGGCAATGGGCAGTTCAGGAGGTTGGGGTCAGTACATAATAGTTGCTTTCCTCTACTGCTCCTCTAAATAATTTTCTTCTGCTCCAGTCTAAGTCATCCACAGGCCACAGTCCCTCAGGGTTGTTCCTGCTACAGCATGGGCCCTCCATAGTCCACAATTACCATCCAAGGTATCCCTGCTTCAGCATACACATTTTCTCCAAAAAAAAAAAGCTTATGTCACCATTAATTCTATCACCTTAGTAAATTCTCATCACGTTACTCCTTTTCACCTATCAGAAGGCTTAATTCACAAAAAAAAATAATAATAAAAAGGTTGCACAAGTCATTGAAAATAAACTATCCCATCATAAAGAAATCCATAAAATGAAGTAGTTTGGATATTTTTTAAAAAATTAGGATACATGCCCCAGGGAAGAGGCAATCCAGAATAATCCAGTATGAACATGCTACAGTATGCTTGAGTGGACTTTGAGAGAGTCCATCAGTGACAGAATGAAAACGGTAAAAATTAATAACTGGTTTGGCAAAAGACAACAGAAGAAAAATAAAAGCGTCGCCCATAAAAGGATGAAATTAATCAAATCAGTGCAGAGGGACAATGAAAGATTTGTAAAAACACATGAATACTGAACAACCTGTGAGGTTTCAGGGAATTACACACGTGACTCTCTACACCCTGGGAAATGGCAGTATGTTTGTACAAAGTGCACCAGGCTCAAAGGATTGGAAGTCTTTGTGCTTGGTTGTTAATGTCACTTGTTCAAAATACACAGAGGGACACTCTCTGATAAATTGTAATTTCTGTGCAGTTGTAGTCTGTATAGCTTTTTTATCTCTCTCCATCTATTTTGCACTACTTAATCAAAATGGTTAAAGCAGTTAATTTCCCTTAATAGATTTTTTTGTCAGATATACTCCATGTTCCACCTATTTTGCAAACTCAAAGCACCTTACAAGTACTCCCCAGTGCTCCCAGGACCATTTCCCAGGTCAAATTAAATCAAGAGAATACCTCATGCTGTCCCAAACCAGCCTGCAGATATCCAGTAGTCACTCAGTTCTTGCCACCTTCTGGTACAGGTATACATATTTAAAACTGTATAATTAAACTATACCAAAACATGATACACCATTGCAAGTACTTTTCTCCACAGGAAGAGACAACAAGTACACAACGTCAATTATGTTGCTTAAACTGTGATAAAGCACTTGGATACAAGAAGTATAAGCATAGTATGGGAACTTACACAAAAGAAAACCCAAGTTTAACAGTTATGGGTGTAAATCATTAGTTTTATTTACACAGCAGAAAAGGCCTTCAAAGTTTTTACTATCCTCACATACATGAAAAAACAGACTTTATACAATCATCCAGTAACCATGTCATGACTTCATTTCAAACAGGGATGGCATTATAGCATACCTGAAAAATTCACACTATTCATTTTTCAGTTAGATCTTGTCTTTTCATAGCAAATGGGTGGATGTTTTGTAACCTCTCTCCCCTCCTGCCTGTTTCTAAGTTCCCTTCTAGCATTCCCCCCCCCCCCATTAGTTTTTGCTCTTCTTAGAAGATTTTTCTTAGTAAAGAATGAGCTAAGAGAGACTGAAAACATCAACTGAAATAAGACTAACATTTTATGCAAAAAAAAGTAGCCACAGTGTTCCAGATCTTGATTCAGAACTCAATTTCATTTTTTTCCTGATGTCAGGCTTTGCTCCAGGTTAATCTTTAATCCAAAGCCTTTGCAAACAAACAAAAAACCCAAAGATCCAAAAAAAAGCTCTTATTTAGGCAATTTTCAAATTGATTAAAAGTGAATTGTTTGTAATAGAAACAATTGTGGAACTCTTTGCCACAAGACATTGTTAGGTTTAACTGGATTAAAAAATGATTGCGTATTCCTGTTATTCATTGAAATGCCCAGAGTTAGAAATGTTAGAAAGAGATGACAGGAGTTATGTGAAGATTATAAACTGACATGCTTTTAGGCTTAAGCTAATTTTAATGGTGATTTAGCAGAAACCCCCTCTGCAAACAGGTAATTTCATAGCACCTTTTCAAAGGTTTTCTTGTGCCTTCTTGTGAAAGCAGCTTATACTCAGCCATCCCAGGAACAGCTATTTCATAGGAGACTTGCTGATTTTATTCTCAAATGGCAAGTTGTGTGTATCAAAACGAATAATGTTTATGGCTATATCAGATGTCAGGGGACACTTAACAGTGGACCATAAGCAGGGGATGCCTGTACAGACAGAGTGAAGATACTGGGTAATATCTATTTAGAAGTTTTCTACATGAGTACCAGTTGTTAGAAAATACCTGCAGGAAACCAACACGGGATAAACAGCTTGGGTGGTGAAAGTTGCAGTTAACAATAGCGATTGTAATATTTAACTTAAGCCTACAGAGAGATGCTGTGTTTAGTCAATGAGCCAGGAGCCAAAGAAATGATGAGGCCCGAGTTGCAAAAATTAATCAAGAAATTAAGGTAGTCTAGACAGGGTAAACAAACTAATTCTATTTGTTCAGGAATTTTGGTAATTGCAGCTTCTGGCTAATCCACAAATAGCTAAAACGGGATTGAACTGCACAGACAGAGATGACTGCAAGGGAGATGGACAGTCCAGGTTAGCTACACATTTTTCTTTCTAGCTCAGTCCTGCTGATTTTGATTCTGCTACTTCATGCACGCTCCTTCAGAGGGCAAGGCAGCCCAGCAGGCAGTCCAACTTAAGAGTACTTCAGAGGCCCAGCCATACATCTCAGAACTCCCTTGGTCAGCTCATTCCCCCCACCCCCGAGCTTTTTCTTCAGGCAATCACTCTGGGACGTGCAATGAAGCCAAGTCAGCTGTCACTGGAGATAACAAGATCACCTCAGAAGTATGATGACAGCTCAAACAATAGATGGGCACAGAAACACAGCAAAGAGTTTAAAAAAAGCCGGGAGAGGAAGCTGTCAGTTGGTTTGATTAAGGGTCATTGCATTCTGGTTACATTATCTAGTAGACGCTTTCCCAAGGAAATTTCCTGGTCCTTTAAATATTCTTGTTTCAACACATAGTGGGGTTTCCATTTAAATATAAACGATCGAAGCCATGGTTTAATAAACAAAAATTCACCAGCTAACCCTACATATATACAAGCTCTCCATACAGATAAAGAACACATGAAGTTGTGCTTCAGTCAAAACCAAGAAATAGCTTTACATAGCTATGTCAGGTGGCCTTCTATGAAGGGGTTACAGCGTTGATGGATAAGGGAAGAGCAACTGATGTCATCTACCTGGACCTGTGCAAAGCATTTAATACCATCCCACACAAGACCCTTGTCTTTAAATTAGAGAAACATGGGCTTGATGGATGGGCCACTCAGTGGATAAGGAATTGGCTGGATGGTCGCATTCAAAGAGTTGTGTTCAACAGCTTGACGTCCAACTGGAGATCAGTGATGAGTGGCATTCCCCGGGGGTTGGTATTGGGACCAATGCTCTTTAAGATCTTTGTCAGTGACACAGATGATGGGATCAGGTGCACCCTCAGCAAGTTTGCTGAGGACACCAAGCTGTGAGGTCGACACACTGGAGGGAAGGGATGTCATTCAGGCTGACAGGCTGAAGAGGTGGCCCCATGAATCACAGAATCACAGAATTCTAGGGTTGGAAGGGACCTCGAAGGATCATGAAAACTGCTTTAAGTTCAAGAAGGCCAAGTGTGAGGTCCTGCACATGGGTTGTGGCAATTCTGTGCACAAATACAGGCTGGGTAGAGAATGGATTGAGAACAGTCCTGAGAAGTAGGACTTGGGAGTGTTGGTTGATGAAAAAAACTAAAAAAAAGAAATCAACATGAGCTGGCACAGTGTGCTCACAGCCCAAAAAGCCATCGGTGCACTTGCAGCCCCAGAAAGCCAAAAGTATCCCGGGATGCATCAAAAGAAGCATGACCAGCACGTTGAGGGATGTGATTATCCTCCTCTATTCTGCTCTCATGACACCTCACCTGGAGTACTGTGTCCAGATCCCTTTCAACGCAAACCATTCTATGATTCCATAATACTTGCCACTGATGTTAGAAAGAGTGGATTTAGATACAGATCTCACTGTGCTACTGCAGGACAGTAAGGATGTATAAAGCGTGCAGATATAACTGAAACTTCTTTTGAAAGAGCTAGTCAGACGCAAAATTCACATCACATTTGTGTTTCTGGGCTTTTCCTGTGAAATATAATGCCTCTCATAACAGAGAACCAGACCCCTTCTGTATTTCCATTTTCTATTCATCAAAATGAGGTCTATTAAGAGGCATTTCAACTAAGACCCCTTACAGAACTCCAGGGCCAAGGGTAAGCACCAGCTATTTACTCATAATGACCACAGCCACTTGGGGAAGCAATAATACAAATCTAGGAACATAATCAAATGAAACCCTTTAGTTGTGTTTAATCAACTTAGCTTCCAAATCAGGGTCCCAAAGTCTAGCCCCATTCCTTTCACATTTTTGTTTACTCACAAGAAAGCAATCACTATTTTTGAAGGCATGATTTACTCTCTGTAATTACTGCCAAGTGCTCCAACTTCCTAATCTTTTGCTCTGGACATAATCATAGCAAATATAAAAAAGAAAATAAATAAGCAGAATAGTTTTTGCACAGAACAGCTTAATAACCCTACTATCTAAAATTATTATTCATAAGATAGTAACATTCAGTGAAGGCCATGGGGTTCTATTGTCTGCTGTTTTTCACTGGGTTTTTTTGTTTGTTTTGTTTGTTTGTTTCTTTTTGTTTGTTGTTTTTTGTTTTAAGATGTCATCACAGATGTCATCATCCTACCACAGAACTCTGTTTGACTGTCAGATCTTTGGTGCAACAGGCTCTGAATGAATGAATATATATACAGAGTCCAGACCTGTGACTGGGGACTAACAGGTATTGCCACAATACTGACCAATGATACTGACAAATTTGTCTAAGTATCAATCAGTTCTTCAAACCGAGCAGTATTATAACTGGACTTTAAGGCAAATATAAACGATCTTTTATAATGACAGTAAAGAACAGGTCATGTAGTTGCAAAAATATTTCATTTTTTCATTTGTGCTAATATTTACTAGAAGTTTTTGGACCAAAAGAGAGGCTTCATAATTGTCAAAAAGTTAGATTAATAAAGCTGAAAAACTTGTAGTCGAAATCAGATTAAATTAAATACTTCAATTTATCTCCAATTATTTTAAGGTCATAGTTTCTAATTGAAATTACTTGTCAGCACTGACATGACAGTTGTGTTATTTCTTCATCAATTTGAATTTGCAGTTTTCTGCATGGCATTTTTGGCTGAAAAGTTCAGCCCAGATGTAATAATGGATTAATTTAGCAATGAGAAAGGCCTGACTCATATCTTGACTAATTGCTCAGCTTGCATTTGTCTCTGTAATGAGCAGACAGTCCTACTGATATGTCCACAGTACAGTTAGTACAGGGTTGCTTCCTCTCCATATAACATTGTCTAGAAAAGGAATGAAGAGGCAATTTCTGAGTATTGTCACAAACAACCAACAACAGTTCCTATACGCGTCACTGAAGACTTGGTTGAGAGTTCAAACATGAGCAAAAACCAACACTTTCTACTGTGAGCATGACTGAACACTGGAACATATTTATATCTGGTCAGAGATTCTGAGTATCTCAAAAGATGGAAAATCCACAAGGTTCAGCTTTACAAGGCCCTGAGCATGCTCTAGGTGACCTTGCATTGAGCAGGAGGGTGGGACTACACAGTCTCAAGAGGTGTCCACCAACATCAGGAGTTCTGCACTTCTCTATGGTTTGGACATTGCCCTTAGAAGAAAAATGTAACAGGTTTTAAATCTCAGGTTTTCCCCCCTCAGAGCATCTAACAGTTACGTTAGACAGCTGTTAGATTACACTGGAACAGATGCTAGGTAGTACACTGTCACACTCACAAGTGACCAGTTCAACGCCGATACCACAGATTCATTACTCATTGGTACTTTTATAGCATCATAATCCTTCCACTGTTGCCTGCACAGTGATCCAGTGTGGGGGTTGATTCCAATCAATGTGTTCTCTAACATGCTAGTCTCCCACTTCCCTGATAGCTATGTAACTAGTATTTAAGCCAACTAGTATTCAAGCTAACTAGCATTCAAGAGAGGAGCAGGATTATGAGTATTTTCTGCTCACATGGGCATGTTAAAGAGGTGTACCAGTTAACTACAACCAGCAGGATTATTTTAATTTCTAACTCCGGGAAGCACCTAAGATTTTTTGTTTGTTTTGTTTTAACACCTACAATTTCATACTTATGTTTTTAATGTTTAATACACTGTCTCCTGTCTCTCACTGAACAAATGATATTGAACTATCTCCATTTCTACTTATTTTGCTGTGGTGTTGTAAAGCTTATTTATAGGATTCAAGTACTTCCCACTCAACTGAGCAGGGATTTATATGCATTGTAAATCTCACTTTAAAGACAGGTGAATAAAAGTTAAGTATATCATGTTCAGCATTGATTTATGGGGTCTTGCTCACATAAACCAGGGACACCTATTGCTGAAAGTTAGTGGTCAACTTTTCAATAGGCCAAATGTAACGTGCTTTTTTAAAATACAAGAACATCTTTATAATTATTATCTGAGCTGCTTAAATTCTTAATAATGATATATATGTGTAAATCCAGTTGATAAAGATTAAGTTGTCATTCAAATAATTCTGCAAACTGCTCATGGTCACAGCTGTGGCTTTATCTAACACAATGAAAGTTAAAAGTCACCTGAAGTTTGGGTTGGTTTGGGGGGTTTTTTTGTTTGTTTTTATTAGTTTTTTAAGGAGGATTGGAGGCTGTAAAGCCATGCAGTTTGGATGGATTTTCTTTCTGTTCTGATCTCCCTCTGCTAAAAAGAACCCCACAAAACAAACAAACCAACCCACCACAACCCAACTTAGCTGCTTCTGCAGAGAGTATTTATGAACACCGTTCGCAAGTCAGAGCCTGTGACACTATTCTGGTGACATCTTACTTCACCATGCTCATGACTTCTACATTCTCTTGAATGTAAGGTCTTGGGATAGTAGTGCCCTTGTTCTGTTTCACTTATACTTTTTACCACATTACAGTTGTAATACAGCTGCCAAGTGTTATCACAGTTTACATATATACTGTAAACTCTCTAAAAGAATATTTAGACCTGACCCAACATCAACATATTTCCATGTAAAGCTGGTTCTTTTTGTCACCAATAAAGCTCTGAAAAATGTAGACTTTCCAAATCAGTGCCAATTTCAGCAAAAGTTTGTTTTTAAATAAAACCAGGTAACATTTAAATGCATTGCAACAGACTGTTTCAAATTCCCAGAAGTGAAACACTTCCATCTTTGTTTTGAATTTATTTTTTTATTTCTGATTGTTAAAATTTATAGTGTAAGAGGGATACTTAGATTCACCTACATCTATGCCTACCACGTTTCAATCAATCCAAAAAAATTTCCCTTTCCCCGCTGAAAAAACACTCTAAGACTTCATGCTGGCAGATTATTTCTAATGGGAATGCAGACAAGCTTTCAAACCCCCAAATTCATCACAACATGAAATTCTTTTTGCTACACAACTAACCAAGCTACTGGGCAATTCTGCAGCCCTCAATACAGGGCTGCTTTTCAGTCAGCTTCAGCTATGCACGCTACTCTTCTCTCCTTTGTAACTCAGCTCATGGACTTTCCACATACACTGTCCACTGCAAATTCACTGCCAACCTACTCCAGAACCAGTGGTAGCGACACTGATGCCGAGAACCCAGAACCAAAAAAACAAAACACAAAAACCAAAGCACAAGTGTGTTTACACACAGCATTTTGAAACTGTGCATTCAGAGAATGCAGGAAGAGAGGAGTACACCCCTTGCTGACACCTACACTAGCAAAAGCCTATTCCTTGACTTCCTTTGTCAGTTCATGAACAAAACATGGTATAAGAATTATTGGTGTTAAAAACCCACTAAGAAAACTGTATTCTTTAGATCCAGTCACTGACACCCTGTCCATTCATATACATGCAAGTATCCCTCACTTACAGCACATTTTTTTCTTTAAAAAAAAAAACCCAGCAATCCCCCGGCCTGATTCTTTGGATACAATAGGGAGTAAGGGAGAGAGAACACGGACACAGTTTATTTAATGGACTAGGCTCAGATACCCTAGTGATAAGGGCATAAAGGTGGATAGATTGTTTGAGAGCCTGTCAGTCCTAATCCATCAGCCATGACAGAGCTATTGTTAAGAAAATAAATAATTGCAGCACACACTGGTAAGGTGAAGTAATGACTTCAGCTTCTCCGTCCGTCCTTCCCAGAGCTCAGCACTGGTCTTGATCTGCTTGCTTGCACTGTACTGGATTACAGGCACCTTGGGGCTGCCATTACAGGCTGGCCAGAATTACTTCCAGTGTTCAAGCAGCATTATTTTATAAAAATAGCTCTTGCATCTCTAGGTCTGTATAAATGTTTGCTGGTCATCCTCACAGCGACAGGGTAAGTTAACTATATGCTGTATACAGAAGAACTGGAGGTCTGAGTATCTTTCTACACATTCACAGGTTAAATAAACTCCCTGGTTATAGACCTGCTGTGCAGTGAGAGCATCCAGTCAGTAGCCCTGGCCACGATGCACTCATTCCAACAGGAATTTGTTGTTTATGACTCCCTGGAGAGTAAACTAGTAGATCTAATGAAACTCCTTGGTACCAAAAATTACGTGAGAAGACAAGAAATAGCAAGTCAATAACTGAGATGATGTCATGAAGCATTTAATAGAGTTGAAGACAATAGCTGAAGACTTCCAAGACTGCCCATGTTGATCCATGAACATTTTCGAACAGTAAAGTAACTCTAAAGTTTGCACTGTCGCAAAGTTTCAAACTAGTTTTCACTGAAACTTGTCTATCAGCATATCAAGACACTTCAGTGATGGAGCGAGTCTCATTTTTATGTGAAAAACATCATCGCCAAGATGAACATTCTTATGTTAGTAGAAATCATATTTTATAAAAGCCACAGCAATAATAGTGCAAAATCTGACTACAAGCTGCATGGTACATTAATGTTTTGTATAAACAAACATCCAAGGATTAATACATATGGGTATAAAATCTTGTTCTGTGTTAGCATATGTGCCAAAAACAGATGGAAAGAATACAAAGAATTCTGAAAAAATCCAAGGCATTTATGAAAAGCACATTCCTTCTAAAAAAACCCAGGGCATTAGGTGTGATCCAAGATTTCATCTGAGATTATAGCCCAGTTCTCGTAGATATATCAACTGTACACATAAAATAGTAAAGAGAGATTTTCTGCTCTGATAACCTATCTAAAAGTTGGAAGACAGAGTTTTTTCCCCAGGCAAAAAAAAAAAAAGTAGTAGTGACACGGTCTAATAAAAGTTAGACACTGAGATGGTCTCTCTACCATAGCTAAAACCATAAGCTTGAGCCTCATGAGTGCCACAATTTAGTAGTAAAGAACAATACAACAATTTAACACAATTACCTTTTCATATCTATATTTTAAAAGGTAGAACATACATATGCATTTTTTACTTTGCCACTTCTAGAAAGAAGATCAAAATATCATCAGGGAAAAGTATATTCTGTCCTTTTGAAAAGCTCTAATAACAACTTGGCTCAAGCTGCTTCCCCATCTACCACCTCAATTCTGCCCTATACAAATAAGATGGAGTTTTGTATTGAAAAATAAATTTAAAAAAATGAAACAATCACAAAAATATAGAAGATTTAACATTCAGAAAACAGTAATGCTGAGCTGTTCCTCACTAAAAAGGCAAGCATTTCTAGACTTCATCGCTCTAGCATTATAGAAACATTAGTAAAAATACCAAACAAAAAACTGAAATCTGTACATAAATAGCCTTCTGCAGGATAAATAAATAAAATAAAATCAGCAAGCAGATGAAAGGCAATGACCAATGTTTAAAAAACCAACTGTGGTATATATGAACCATTGTTTTTCACCAGACAATTACAAATTGCCTCTGTCTATAATATACTGACGTAGCATCAATATTAAATTTGGTGAGCTTTCACAGGTAAGAGTATATCATCAGTAATTCCACATCCAATCACAAGGACAATATTCCTTCATTAACTTCAATGGATATCGGATTAAAGTCCAAAGTCTTTTCAGGGAGAAAGCCTAAAAACCCGAAATCTTCAGCTCCATTTTTTTCCCTTTAGCAGTCAAAAGCATAGAAGACAAATTATGAGCCCCTTCCTGTACACATTTTGAACACAGACAATTCAGCAATACTGCATTATACTGTATAAAAGCCTAAAGCAGTAACTTTAGCTCATGGAACACGTAGCTTAATCTGAAGCTCAAACATCCAACTCATAACTGCTGCACTTCAACTTCATGTAAATGCTTTTTCCAGTTAGCACTCCCAAGTTTCATGCCTGTAGAAACATTCTATTCATATCTTTGCACTGTAGTTTTCAGTCACTCGAGTAACTGCTGACATTGTGTCATGTCTGAGAGCAAATAACGCCTCAAACCACAACACAGCAGCTTTGGAAATGGGATTTGAATATTCAAATATATGACAGATTTTGACTGTTCATGAATTGCAGTAGTTTCGAAGGAGTAAGATTGTATGTTAAAAAATCCCCCAGAGCACCCTGACAAAGTGACAGATGAATCAGAACTACCAGCTCATCATCTCCAACAGGCAACAGAGGCTCATCAACTCCAACAGATCCACAGAGCAAGCTGTGGATCAACAATAAAAAAATATCTTTGATTGTTGGTTCACAAGACTGATGTGATTGACAACAGCTCAGACTTTTCTTGCCCGTTTGTATAGGCAACCTTATGGACTGTACATGCCTGTCAAAACATATAGAACCACAGAATCATTATGGTTGGAAGGGACCTCCAGGGGCATCAAGTCCAACCTTTATCCCATCATATTCCTAACCATTAGACCATGGCCTCAAGTGCCTCATCAACCCATTTTTTGAACACCCCTAGGGACGGTGGTGACTCCACCACCTCCCTGGGCAGCCTATTCCATATGCTAGGGAACACATTAGATTACATCATAGGGTAGGACCTCTGAACTACCTGAGCAGATCTTTTAGCTTCTCATCACCTCCTACCCCCATGTTTCTGCCACAACACCAACCACCTTCCCTGTTCGTAGTACAGGACATCAGTCAGCAACCTAAATCTGGCACAGGGCTTTATGGTGACTGGAGACTTGCTGTATGGTTGAGCTTAAGACCATGCAGGTGACAACACCACAGCAAGGCAATGGAAGCTATCGCAGGTCAGAGCAAAAAACAAACTTTCCTTTCACTCCAGAAATACCTTGCACACACATACACAAAGAAATCCAACCAACTCTGCAGCTAAGTATGACTTCATAATGAGCAGAAGGCCAGCATCTACCACAAGATTTAGGCAGAACGTTTGCTTTAATTTTGCTCCACATCCTCCACAATTTTGTGACTATATTCAGGATTTAGAAAACCCAAAACCCCTCTAATAATGCCACAATAAATTTTATATGGACATAGAACAAAAGATGAAGAATATGCAAAATTGTTTGACAGAATTCCAAGAAGAGATTTGTAGCAGGGTTTAATCTTCTGCAGTAAGAATGTTTGTTGAATAAACACGCCTGCTGCACATCACTAAGAGACATTTATGCTGAGTGAATGCAAAGATGCCAGTCTATTAAGCTATGTTAAAACATCAGGTTCCAAGTATCCAAAAAAAAAAGAACATTGAAGCAGTGGCTGTAGGAATCAGAAACCTCTTAGCAACTTTTGTCTTATATAAATATTAACAATAAGTAGGGAAACTTTTGTGTTTAGTTATAGAGCATATTTATGATTACAGATGGATAGTACAGATTTTATGCATCTGTTTAGATTAAAAATATTTAAGTTAAAAATATTTAAAACGTTTTGCTTCAGGAAAAACTATGTATAAACTTTCTTTTCCATAGATTTCCACAAGCCAAGGGCTCTTTACCCTACATAGTATCGTAATAAACATTTGTCACAACAAAGAAATTGCAGTTGATCCATCCTTAGTTTTAACAACCATAGCAGAAGATTTGATATATGCATTATTTTCCTCATCCTCCAGAGGTTTTGGAAGTCAGCTGAAGAAATCTGCCCTTTCTGGTGAATTATTTCTCAAAATTCAGATTAGTGGTTACTTAGTCAAGTAACAAACCCTTCATTGCTTTAGAAGGCATAAAGGGAAATAATTAGGTAACTGTTATGAAACTCTAAAAAGGCACACAACAGGTTTGGTTCAGTTTACTACTGATTGAATGTCTTGCCAAGATATGAGCCTAGTAAGTTTGAAAAGGATTCTGCTTTCCACAAGAAAAATTACTTCCAGGTATCGTCTCCCTGTCTCAAGCCGAGCATGAAATATTTACCAATACAAAACTAGTTCTGTAACAAACTACTTGCAGTCTGGGTCTGTTTTGGAATTCAGAACAGAAAAATACTGTATTTTCTAACAAATCAATGGAGTTTTGAGGCCAGAGACTACTGTCATGCAGTATTTCTGTGAAACCGAGTAGCAACAAAACTAAGTTTTTCATGTAAAGTCATGTCAAGTTTTTTTATTTCCATTTGAGCCAGATGTAAAAGTAGTTGGACTAAGGTTGATCGTTTTATGCTAGTACTTTCTTCTCATCTCCTAAAATTTCTTTAGCTTTCAAAATATAAAGAATTACTTCCAGTATATGCATATATATATGAAATTGAAGTAGATAAAGAAAAAAATAAATAAATTAAAAACTGTCCTCATGCCTTTCAGGCAATACAGACTTCATAAAATAAACCCAAAAGTTTAACTTCCCTATTCTAGATTCAGAATTATGAGATTAAAAACTGAATCATTTTTTCCCTTGCTACCATCTGATTCTATATACCAAGAAACAGATTTCATTACCTTGTTGGTAGAAAGTGGCTTTCTTAAGATGATAAAAAGAGAACACTGTACAAAATTTTTCAAACACACAAATTGCTACATGACCCAGCAGATACAGTCCCTAAATACTGAACCTCAAGAGCCAAATTGTTTTAGGTAACACACAGGAGGGGAAAAGGATTTAGCATGACATATAGCAAGTTTGTATGTATTACTACTAACCTCTTTGAACCTCTTCTATGTAGTGTATGTTACAGATTACTTTTGCACTGAGCAGAACTACAACCTGGGTGCTTTTTTATATTCCATGCAGTTTAGTTTCCCATGCTGGAAAATAAGTAACTCAATAAGGAATGAAAGGATTTGAAGGAAAAAATAATAATTTAATGTAATTTACCCGGTAAGAAAGCTTTAACATAAGGCTCTTAGTATGTTAAATGTAACAGTCTAGCAACATTTCTCCCCAGTTTTAAAAACCCAACACTAAATTAGTGTTTAATCTCAAACAACCATGTCAAACTGAATAATCAAATGATGCTAATACAGCACCAAATCACAAATGGCCACGTCAGACTTCATAACCAAAAATCACAGCCCTTTTCCCCCTTTGGTGTAATAGCAAAGATCCTGAATAAGAAAAGAACACACAGATCAGCTTGGATGACATCCACCAATTTGCAGGGTTCTACTAATCAGTTCAAAATTATCTAATCTAAGACACTGCTGAAAAGGCATCGGGATAGAGAGTCAGATGCCCACTTTTACAATACAGGCTACACCCAAATTGATCAGTGGCAGCAACTATGCTAACCAGGATAAAAAAAACCCCAACGCTAAGACAAATCAAAAACCACAAAGAAACAACAAAAAAAAGCCCAATCCAAAAATCACAAAACATAACAAACAACACATACTAAAACCCCCACAAAACCAAATAAACCACACCACATTCTATGGATACAGGCCAGAAATTGGAATTTATGGTCAGTCCTGACTGTATTATCTCATGTAAAGAGAATTCCACTAGCTCTCTACAGCTGATGACAATGGTTCATCCCGCTGTGTGTGCTGGCATTCAGAGGGTATTGCTCGAAGCAGTTGTGACCAGCACAGGGCAGTTCATGGCTTTGTCCCACACAGGTCACCCCACCTTCTTCTGCTACTGAAACCCTGCCGTTGGTGCCCACCCCTTGTCTCTGTGAAGCGTGTATTAAAGCACTGTTTGAATATACAACCATTACAAGCCCAGCTTTAAGTGTTATCACAAGCTTAATATAAACACAGAGAAACTGTTCGTTACCTGTTTACACACTGTTTGCACCCAGCAAACTCCAACCCCAGGCCATGCCTCCACACTCCATCAGTGGGCAACACATTCTTGACTCAGGGCACTTCACTTAAGTTATTATCATTGGTTACTTATTGGGGTATTGAGGAAAAAAAACCCAAACAAAACAACAAACACCTAAGGAAACACCCTAACCCTTTCCCAGCCCAACACCCCAGCTCTGCTTTAACTTGCTTTATTTTCACTGGGAGTTACACTCAGTCCATCCCCATCCCTTCTGGGAGGCAACAGGACATTGGAGTCAACAAAGAACCATTTCCACCTGCGGCTCCTTGCTTCTTACTCCTTTCCACCATGCTCTGCCTGCTCCAGCACAGGCCACAGTGGCTCAGAGTGTCCCTCACTGGGACTGGGTCAGTCCCCTGCAGGCTGCAGTCCCTCAGGGCCACCCCTACCTCCAGACTGGAGGTTCCCCAGGGCCACGATGCCTCAGTATGTCCCTGCTCTGAGGTGAGTCACCTGCAGGCCACAGTCCCCTCAGAGGGCAGCCCCTTCTCTGGCATGGAGCACCTCCTCAAAAAAACCTCATAAACAAACCAAAAAACATGACTTTTCACACATCTCTTCCCTGGCAGCAGTTACTGCCTTTTCTTACACACCCCTGAGAAGCAGCATGGTGCACTCCTGTGAAATTCTGGGGTGAAGTCTCCTTGGCTGGAGACGTTCAAACCCCGCCTCATGCGTTCCTGTGTGATGTACTCTAGGTGACCCTGCTCTGGCAGGGGGGTTGGACTGGATGATCTTTCAAGATCCCTTCCAACCCCTAGGATTCTGTGATTCTGAGAGGGGGGTGTTCCCATCTGTTTCAGAAGTGCCTGGAACCACTGTGACCAGCACAAGGCAGCTCATGGCCTCCCTGCTACCAAAACACAGCCATTTATGCTCAAGACACTTTCACACAATCCAGTGTGACATTTTCACACGTAACATAATGGCCTTTTGAGTAAAATGAATTAAGAAGTGTTATCACTTACCAGGCAGGGAACAAGAAATGCTGAAAAGAGTAGCTGGTTCCACAATGGCTTCTCTAAAGCTGCCAGGGTCCCAAACCACTGCTCTTCCTAAACACAAACTAATAAATAGAATACTGGGGTTGGAGGCAGAAACAAGCAGCATGGATCATGCAGCAGCCTCTGAAAACACTTCAGGACTTCTGCAGGTGGAGCTCCTTTCAGTGATTACACTGGGGTGGTTACCAGGGGAGTGAAGCAACCTCCCACTCACAAAGCACAAAAACATTAGTGGAGTAACTTGTGCTACTACACCAAAAGGCTGTATAGGTGTGAGTGCAGTGCTGTAAACAGGCTGAGGTAGCTGTAACAAGTTGTACAGCCATTATTGTTTAAATAACAGTAACAGGTGGTTGGGTACCTCGTTGGTGGCTGTGGCAAGGTTCTGGAGTGGAGGGAAAACTGCAGGGAAGCCTTGGTGAGGTGAGCTCAGGGGCTGCCTCATGCTAGACAGATTTAGTTCCACAGTGGACCCACCACAGGACACTGCTGAACCTGTCAGCAATGATGGTGGTGCCTCTGGGGAAACACACCTAAGAAAGGGCAGAAAATGCTGGACAGAAGTGGAGGATGGAAAAGAATGAGGAACCACAGAAGGCACAAAGATCAGGGAAGGCAGAAGAGGTGCTCCATGGTGCAGCAGATATTCCGCTGCAGCCTGTGGAAGAGCTCACACCTGAGCAGATGGGTATTTCCTGAAGGAACTGTTGCCTATGCAGAGCCTGTTCTGGAGCAATTTTTTTCCTACAAGACTGCAGCCTGGGGACAGTCTGCGCTGGAGCAGGAGAAAAGTGTGAGAGACCAAGAGTAGCTGTTATGGACTGACCATCTGCCTCCCTTTCCCCCTTTGCTGCCTGGAGTGGGGCTGGAGTGAAGTTGAGCTTGGGAAAAAGGAGAGGAAAGGTGGTGGTTTAATACTTGTTTTGTTTGTTTGTTTGTGTTTTTCTTTTCTCAATAACCAAATCTAGTTTAATTGGCAACAAATGAAATTAACTTTCTGAAAGTTGAGCCTCTTTAGCCGTGAATGTAAGTGTTAATTGGTGTCCTTCTATCCTATTTTCTCCCTTGTCCTGCTTTGGAGGGGGGTATAAGTGAGCAGCAGGGTGGGAATTTGCCCCTTAACCGTGGTTAACTCATCACAAAAGGACTACTGATATATGCAACAAGAGAAGATCATAACAAGAATAGTTGAAAAAAAAAAGAGGAGAAAAAAAAAAAGAAAAAAGATTTTAAGAACACAGAGCATAATGCTAGGCTGATGATTTGTTGTCCAGTAAACAGAGAGAATGATCCTTGCAAGAATTAAGTAATTTGTATTTAAATCTATAAAGCACATCTATTTTATGCAATACTAAATATGAGAAAACATTACAGCTAATCTGTGCAATTTATAGTACCTAGATATTTTTTCATGCTTCTGTTGTCTGCACTATTAAAACATAAAATAATATCTGTGAGGGTTAATATTCACAACAGAGATACCATTGCATCACAACTTGAGAGCAGAAAACATATTGAAATTATATGATATTTAAATGCCACCTCCTTAGAAATTAAATTTCATCTTATTAATAAATAAGAGGAGTAAAATCAAACAGAGCAAAAATGTTTGCTTAGACTTCTCTGCAGGGAGCAGATGTATAATGTGAGAGAAAATATGGTTGATTTAATGGGACTAATGCTGAACTTGGAAAATATGAGTTTAAGTTTGTTATGAGTCCTTTCTGTGATCTGTAATCTAAAGGTCTGATTAATTTTCTGAGGATCATAAGAGAGGGACCTATTCAGTCAGGGCACCTCTGCTCTCAGCCAATATGGAAAAGCACCTGAGCATTCTCCAGGTGACATGTCAGTGCCATGGGCACAAGTGACAAGGTTAATGCTGTGGGGGCTGCACTGGAGCTCTGTGTGGGAGGAAGCCATGAATTGTCTTGTGCTGGTCACAACTGCTGGGACAGGAACATCCCTGGTAGACAGCAGCTGTGGGTGATCCATGCAGGAAGAGCCCTCCAAGGGCTGTGGGCATAGGTGTCACACAACAGGAAAAACAGTAATCAGTGCATAGCAGAAAAACAGTAAGCGTCAAAGAGTGGCTCAAAGAGAGGGTCATACGTGTCCTGTCTCATGTGTCACATGCCTCACTTGAGAAATTTGAGCGGACTGAGTGTAACTGGCAGCAAAACTAAGGAAATGTGAAGGTTGGCAAGGATAGGTGTCTATCTTAGCGTTTCTTTAAAAGTGTGTGTCCTTTTTCTTAATACCGGAATCAATGATCAGATGTTTGCATTGATTAGCAATAAAATAAGTAAAATTCCATGACTTGAGACTGTTCTGCCTGCAGCAGTAACCTCCCAAAGAGGCCTGGATTAGTTTGTTTATCTGCCAGTGCTGCACAGTAAAAGCAATGGGAAAAGCATGAGAAAACTCAAGGCAGATTTGAAGTCCCTCAGGAACAGACTTCTATGTCAAATCACCAGTGTCAATACCTTGTAGCCTGTTTAAGGAAGGGCAGTGAGAACCCAATTCCACTGACTCAGCTTCTCCTGCCTAGAGCAGAACAGAGCAATTTAATGTCTTCCATCACTTCCCTAGAAAATGACTGGATCCAGGTGTTTTTGTCCTGTAATGTGCCCAAAGCTATACGTTTTTTATCAGCACACAAAACTATGAGTTGTTTCAGCGTTTTATTTGGGCCAGGGGAAGAGTATGGCAGTCAGGACAGAGAGCAATGAGTCAGGAAACAAGACTGCCACCATTAGGTGGCAGGGACTCATCTTCTGAAAGAAGTCCTGGTGTTTTATTGATAGAAAGAAAAATACTGGTTTACTGGCCTTTCCCACAAATCTTATAGACAAAGAAAAAGCTTGTCTCAATCCACCCATAAAGAAGAGCCTGCTGTGCTCAGCGGTCTGTGGTCATCTAAAAGTCTTTATAGAAAGGACTCTTGTCCCCTGCTGCTTTGCAGAATACTTAGCAAGGAGCCACAGTATGTTGCTGGCATCCTGAGACAAAATACTGTCTGAAAGACAGGCAGTGCTGAAAGAAATCTTTTTCTTATCTTCCAAGTTACTGTGCCCCTGTCAACACTTGTTCTTAGCCAAGAAAGGATCCTACCCAATTTTTTTGTCCAATTTTGATGTTGCCTAGGAATGAAGGCTGTCTGCCCAAGGACTGAGGCAGCTGGCCTGATGAAAGCAATAAAGGACACTGATCATAAGCACACTCTTAGCTATTTGTCCCTGGACACCATGTTTTTCTAATAATTGTCTCTTAAGTCATAAGCTCTGGGCTCTGTCAGACCTTGATTTCTGCTGGAGCTGGCTTTGGAGAATGTCCAAAGGTGGTTTGGAAAAATCTTTCTCAGACATATGTCTGTACTGAATACATAAATCATGCCAAAATACTGCATCTCCTTGAAGTCCTCTCATTCCAGACAGGAGGGATGGAACCCTGATTCTTCTGAAACTGGAAGACAGCTCTCATTTTATAAAAGCTTGAAGTAGTTTGTTTTGGAAGCTTAAGAGAAGATACTCAGCCTCCTGCGTAGATGCTCAAATGAATCTACAGATTAGGGTAGATTAGAATTGTCCAGTCTTGGGTTATTTGTTTACCCAATCCAGATGTGTAAGGAAGTCAAGGAAAGAGCATAGCAAACTTTGGCTTCCCTCAAATCTACTGATCTTTCATGTAACATAGTTTTATATGTTACGCATTTCTGAAACCTCTACACACATTTTTATGTGTTATTTCTGAAACTGACTAAGAGGAAATGAAACTTCAAGCAAGCTGATTTGTACTTTGTTATTTGCACTTAGTTAGCAGCATTAGAAGTGGAATACCAAACTGAAGCCAGGGCCAGAAAGGGGAGGGAAGCACTCTCACTGGAAGTCAAAGAGTTTTAGAGGTCCTGTGGCTCAGCTATTTTTTGGATATACATTCCTATTTTCACAAAATAAATGTGTTAGGAAGTCTGGTCCATCTCATCTGGATGTGTTCTTGTCACTAGAAAAAGCACCCCAGATTCCTCCAGTGGTGGATGAAAATCATACACAAGTATGGTTGGAGCTACAGCAATTAATTTTCCTTCTCCAAACGGTCATAAACATTGCTTGGACTTGGAAATTGCTGGTGCATATTCCACGAGTGCCAGCATGAATTGTTTTCTTCAAACACCCAGTGCAACCCTCCAGGTTCAGCAACATGAGGGAAGCCCTATGTAATTTTTGTCACTGAAACTTTCTTCAACCATTGTAATTAATATCTTTCTATTTGTATTTCTACAATATTTCTATTTCTTTCTATTTCTTTTTATTTCTATCTTTCAACTTAATTGCTATTTTTGACATGGATTATTGAACTTCTGTGATTTCTTCTGTACTTAGAAACTAAGCAAATACTCAGTCAGTAAGATTACTAATTACAAGTCTGATCCAAGACCCATTTCACTGAAGAGATACCTGAATCTCCCCTCTTTCCTATCTGATGACACATCATTTCTTCTTTCAACTTCTGCTCACTTGGAATAGATTCTGGGCAGTGTGAAAATCATGGGTATATTTGTCTTTGAATCTCCTTTTATTTTTATTCTTTGAAACTGTTTGCTTGTATAAAATTGAATAAAAACAAATACAAGGAAGATGCACTACAGGACAGAAGTTGTAAGAACAAAGCACCCGAATAATCTCTGTCTTGGTTTTTTTTATCTTTTTTTTTCACTAAACTAAGATCGGAGGATGGCAGAAGGCCCTGAAATACAAGGATACGTACGATGTGACTGTGTGTGCAGGTGTGTGTCACAGTTAGGAGAATCATTTAGAAAGACATTTGAAAAAGTTCTTCAAATTAGGACCAAATTCTGAAGCCCTATATTATTTCAATATTGATATTTCTAGGTAGGCATAGGTGTTGAGATGCTGAAAAATCTGCAGGTTTTATAATCTTTCTTATTTACAAGAAAATATTAAAGCCAAATTTTTCAATTCCGAGCGTTTGGATTAGTACAAAAAGCTATTAATTTCTATTTCTGCTTACATGAAATAATGCAAAATCTCAGTCTTTCTGCCCTTTCTCTGTGAGAATAAAACACAGAGACGATGTTATTTTATTGCATTGTTATTTTATTGCTGTAAACTATGAAACAAAACAGGTGACTATTTGGGCTCTGGTTTTGAGAAAACATACACATAGAACAATTCTTAATGATTCAGTAAGAACATTGATGTTGATCTCATCTATCTTATTCAAGGCACTGAACTCAGCTTTGTTAGCTTCTTGGAGGAATGTTTTCCTCCTGTGGTCTGGTACAGAACCTGATCTAGACCATTTTGGTTGTCACCTGCTGATATTCTGTGCCTTCTCCCTATAATCATTGTGTTAGCCAGGAAGTTACTTGAGGCAGAAACTTCCAGGCCTGGGATAAGACAGTGAGCCATGGCTGGAAACCTATGTAATTGAAATACAAATGGAAATGAGTCATGCTAACAAAAATAGATTAACCACATTGACCTAATTTGTTACCGTCACTGCGTTCTTCCCAGACATTTAATTCCAGTATTAGTAGTCTTTACAATTCTATTTTATGTTTTTCCTCTCATCACATATTATGTGGCAGGTTTTTTTGGTGGTTTTGTTTTTTTCCTTTGGAGAACGGCAAAATCTCAGAGGCTGTGGGCAATTTAGTTGAATTGCTCTAGGTAGCATGGCAAACAGTCAGAATTCTGTTGAACACTGGCAATTTTTGAAACAAAAGAAATAAACTTTGTGACAAATACAAATCCAATAACTAGAACTGAAGTTCCATTAAAATCTCATTAGTCTATTCAGCCATACTCTTCACACTCCATTCCTTCCCTTCTTGGGCTAAATCAGATGTTAATGCACATATATTTTTGACAAATTTTGGTAACTTTGCTGCTTTTTAGAGATGAAATCTGACCGGCCAGCAGACCCATTATATGGCTGAGAATATGGAGATGGCAATAACAGGAATTATTTGAGGCAGAGAAGGTGTGTTAATGATGAAGAACAATTTTCAAATAAAGCAGAAATTAGTGAAGTGCATTCAGAAAATCTTTAAACTCTCAAAGCATTGCCTCTTTCCCATTTCAATAATATCATAGTAAATTTCTACGAAGAGCTCAACAGCAGAACCATTTGCTGTTGCAGTAGCTGTAAAGAAAAATGACAATGCAGACAGTGAAAAGTTGCAAGACTAGCTGTTAATATGGAAGCTGTTTTTCCCAGGCTGGGGAACATAAGTTTTGTTTACTAACATTAGAATTTATAAACTCTTACACAACCTTATTACAAATAAATAATTATATTGAAGAACAATGCCATTAATTTCCTGAAATAAGGTTGCAAAGCTGAGTGCACTAAAGCTAGGGAGTATTAGAATTAACATAGTCTCAAGTTTTGTTCCTATCTTTTTTTTCTGGAGCTTTTTTCCACTAATTAAACTGAAAATAAAAATTACATTGTACGGAGAAACAATAATTCCCTCAGGAGTGGTCAGTAGGGCTAGAAGCTTTACCTCCACTGTGTGGACCCACATGCCCAGAGCCATCATTGAGCCTTGAAGGAGTGTTCTCTAGAGCATGCTGTATCCTGTCTCAAGCCTGACCTGATACAGGACTGCCTCTTTCTCATGAGCAACTGCTCATTTTAGGCTCACTCTTTTCATCTGAGTAACTAAGTCTTTGCTCTTCCTCTAGCCACTTATTGGTTCTTTAGCTCAAAAAGTCCTTTTCTTCAGATTCCCTATCCGGGACTTCAAACACTGTCTCTAAATATGTCATCCTCCTTTCTCCTTCACACATCCCATGATCTAGTTTCCAGTCACTTTGCTCAATTGGCTTCATTGCTTCCTCTAACTCTTTCTTACATTGGCCTTTAAGTGCTTATCCTTCTTACAGCTTTAATTCATAATCAGCCTCTACTATTTCTTTCTGTCCATCAGCTCCTTGACTTACGTAAATATTGCTTTTGCCTAGTGCTTATCTCAGACTCCTTGCTCACCTGTATCTGTTTTTACTGTCAATTTGTGGAATCTTTGGAGGGGAGAGAAAAATCTGTTTTCCTCCCGTTCTCAAACCATTTAACTCACTGACTTTCTTCCTGAATGACAAGAACATTCAAATCTAAGACTATCTTTCTCAATCAGTTTAATTTTCTTATTTCCTCCAAGCCCCTTTCTTCTGCAGCAGTCTGAGTGGCCCCCAATTCTTAGACTCAGTGTAGGAATCATCTTATGTAGCTGTAGCTATGATAAATTTAGGAGCCTGTTAATCCCAAGCCTTTAGTGGCCTATCGATCTCCATCTACTGTAAATTTTCAGAGTCAGTTATTCCCCTTCCCTCCAACATCCTCAGGGTGAAATTTGCTTTGGTAGTGTTCTGCTCTCTCTTCATTGAGCTAAGAAACCTTAAAAAAATTTTAGACCAGAGATTCCTTTCTTAACAAAGGAAATATAATTTCCTTTTCTGTTGTCATTAGAATGATGGAACCATTTTGGCTGAAATTTTTCAAAACATTCAGCCCAATGTCACATTTAGCATGCAAAAACATCAGTTTGAATGTTTTAGGTTTGTCAATCAAAGTTCCATGTGGCCAAAATTAAGATCTTGTTTTTAGTAGATAACCTTGATACTACCTTGGTTATGCTGGTGGGGAACAGGTCAGACTGCAGAAGTTAGCAATGGACCTGGAGAAATCTCATTTCCCTACCCAGTTTTCAGCAGTCATTAAAACTGGAGCCTTTTGTAACATTCATTTGTTAATGGTGAAAAGAAGAATTAATTACTGGCTAAGAGCTCTGTTATACACTTTTTAAAATGTCTAATTGAAAGCATATCAAATTCAACAGAAAAGCTTGAAATTACTTTGTTGCACAATTTTAGAGAAAGAAAAGAGGCATGTCCCTGTACAGCCTGGAGAGGACACTGAATTCCTTAGCATAGATTAGCAATTAGGGGAGAAATTACTGTATTTCTGGTAAAATATCTTCTCCTGACCAATCCCATTTAGTCACATACCCATTTAGCAAGCAAAGCTGGATGTCTCCTCAAGGGTATCAGTGACATGAGTTGCAGTTTCCTAAAATCCCTGTTTTGAATCTGCACTAGGGAAGAATCTAAACTCATAGCCATAGACCATTGCTCGAGGAGATTATTTCCATTTCTCTCTCATTTCTTCTTGCCCATAGTTCACAGGTGTATGCCATAGAGGATATATGCAAAATTCCTTTCTCTCTGTCTACCTATGCATATTATTTAAGGAAAGGGAACAGTTATTGAGGAGCAGATTTTATACTTCCATTTGTGTCAACTTTCCTGTCCTCCCTCCATTGAAAGAAGTTTATTTCTCAATTTGGCTTTTCACAGCTGGCCCGTATTTCAACCTAGATAAACTGATCCCCTACAAAGGTAGTATCTAGAGGTAGCAAAATTTTCTGCTGACTCTTGCCCCAGATGTTCAGCTTCCAGCTGCTTACGATTGCTGAATAGGTTTTCATTCACAAACAGTATTGACAGTAAACCCTCACAAAACCATTACTCCATATCAGACATTTGCAGCACATAAATCCTATTCTCCAAGGAAAATACATTATGTTTTCCCCTTTATATACTCAGAAACACCGCATACAGTACATAATATCATTCCCTCGTAAAGAAATTTAATAAAACAAGAACATGTAAGCATAACCTTCTTCCATCAATGTGTGCAAATACATCTCACTTGCACATCGCTGAGGGTATGGACAGATAGTATGAGCACTAGCAATTACTGCAAAAATTGCACTGAATTTTCCCCTTTCTGAATGGATGCATTTCAGTTATTTTTCCCCTCAGATTTCATATGATCAGCATTGTCTCTCCAGTAAGTTTGTTGGTTCTCAGTAGGAGTTTAACATGGAATTTATTAAGCCACTTCTGTAAATTCTGCTGGCTACTCAGTTGAAAACTTAAGCTGTCTTTGTAAATCAAGATATTGAGCTTCTAAATCACTGAGACTTCTCTGAAGTCTGGACCAGACATCTTCAGAAAGAGGCACTGCACAGTGAGTTAAAGATTAGAATATGAGAAAGAGGTATCACTGATCAAATTTGCTGGTCAAATTTAAAGATGGACACTGAATCAAAGACAAATGGATGTCTTTTCTATGGCTCTTATGTGTTAATTTCACAATTTTGTTATACATTTTAAAATAAAACATAAGTTGCAGATATTATTAAAGGAACAGGTGAGTCTCCTTCGCTGGAGACATTCAAAACCCGCCTGGATGCGTTCCTGTGTCATGTACTCTAGGTGACCCTGCTCTGGCAGGGGGGTTGGACTGGATGATCTTTCGAGGTCCCTTCCAACCCCTAGGATTCTGTGATTCTGTGATTCTGTAAACAGTGCATAAAATAGATGATAAACACTTGCATTAATATATATTCATAAAAGTACTTGGCCTGAGACACCATAATTAATGTGCTAAAAGAAAATACAGTTTTGCCAGTTGATAACCACAGGTAATGAGTATGTTTGTCTGTGGAGAATGAACAAAGGAAACAAGAAACAATTAAACTGGAATTTTTAAATAGAGAAAATATACTTTCCCACCAGGTACAAAGTCAAGAGGCTTATCTATTTTCATGGTCCAAATAATTTTTTCCCTGCTTTATAAATTGACATGAGTTCATTCCTGTATAAAAATTTACCCTAAGCCTATGGAAGTCAAAAGATAAGTTGAAAAAGTTCCACAGATAAAATTATTTTATATGGCTTAACAGACATAGGAGAAAGAAATCTAAAATGCATCAAAGGAATATACCTTAAATTTGGCCTAGTACTTTACTGGTCACTGCTAATTTTGTAACAGAACTCACTCATCTCTTTCTGCAGGAAAGCATCTTCAGACCACAGGATCGTAAAATGTCTAGAAAGATGTAAATGCAGCACAGGGATTTTCAGAGTCCGTATGCAACAAAGAACAGTTTACCGAAATAAATATGTGTACTGCTAACAGGATTGATATTCCCAACTAAAAAACCTGTTGTAAACCTCTCTTATTTATCACTTGAAACTTCCAAAAATCTTAACTAATAGACTACATACAAACCAACTTATCACAATTCTTTTAAAGAAAAATAGAAATAGCCTGTTCATGAGATTCAGCTATATGAACAGTTAAGCAATATCCTTTAGATTGACTCAGCAGGTAGTCTGATACTGAGTCATACACTCCTGGTGGCATTGCCTGGTAACATTTGCATTAACAATCACAAGGATTTATAAAACAAAAACATCTGAAAACATCACGTGTCTTAAGGAAGGACATTGTATTTCATAGCTAGGGCTCCAAATAAGGCATAGTTTCAAGATTTTTAGAGAGCTCATGTGGCAAAGAAATCTGTGTTCAGATTTTGTGTTCCCTGAAAATTTTTGGATCATAATCAAACCATTTTCTGTTGGTTTATTTTTAGAGTTTTCTCCACGGCAGGTATTTTGTCTTTCCTTTGCATACTTGTTGTTTTATACTACTTGCTCCTCCCGGTCTGCCCAGCCAGAAAAGGGGGGTTTTATTTGTTCCTGATAGTGCTTACTTTGTTTTTGATTTTGCTAGTTATCCTTCGTGTGTGTTAGCTGGAATGTCTTAGCCTTTTGCAGTACCTTGTGTTTATCTTGTTCTTTTTTTGTCACCTTACTTACCATTTGGATGTCTCCAATTTTTTGCCCTTTAATCATCACATTGCTCTGACATTATAACAGTGTCACAAAAAAGTTATGTGTTGTTGATTACACTATTTTAGTATGCATATATTTGGGTTCAAGGCAAGCTAACATTTGTTGTAACTTGATTAGTCTATCTTTAACTTGTGCCACAGTCCTCTGATTTTGTTATGTTTGTCTTCCTTGTTTGTAGCAAATGGAATGTACATTAGATAACATGGGAGATCTGAAGGAAGACCTCCTCAAGGGAGGCATATTCTCTAAATTCTTTCAGTTTGAAGTCTGGACATCCTCTTTTGTACATGACTAATGAAGTTAATGACTCAGCCAGATTCACTTCACTTTAGCTTCTACAACTCCACATAAAGCNTCCTCAAGGGAGGCATATTCTCTAAATTCTTTCAGTTTGAAGTTTGGGCATCCTCTTTTGTACATGACTACTGAAGTTAATGAGTCAGCCAGATTCACTTCAGCTTCTACAACTCCACATAAAGTCTGTGTCTTTATTTGTGGTGTGTTTGCCTGCCCTCTATCTAATACCTGCCCTCACATTTTCTTACCCTTGAGACTCTTTAGATTAACAAATGTCACACTTGTGTCTGTATTGGCTCCAGAGGTCAGTCTGCAGAACAGCATCTCAACTAAGGAGAGATGAAATAGAATAATCTAATCAGTATTGCATTAGAATAACAACCAGGAGACCTGGATTTCATTCTCGGCTCTATCACTATCAGTTTGTATGACTTTGAGCAAACAATTCTGTTTTCTGCCCTTTCTGTGTTCTTATCTATTAAAAAAACAAAAATCAGAACATGAGGCACTTTGTTTTGGTAACATCTGTGAAATTAATGCATTGAAAATAATGTGTAAAAGCTAAATATGGCCAACCATTCTGAGGTTTATTTGAATTGACTGTCTTTCCTTTTTAATCCAGTGGGGAAAAAAGACCTCTAAAATATGAATAGGAAAAGGATTAGGGTTCGGTATTGTAGGATAGTTTTATTGCCAATGTTGGCTTTCCTGTTTTTTCGTATTTTGGAACACAGGAAAATAATCTCCTATCTGTCCAGTAATCTTTCACTTAAACCCAAGTGCTAAATTATTCTACACTGGGCTGAAATTTTGGACCAAAAATATCTCTCAGTTGTCATTTTAGCAAGAGATACAATAAAAAAATAAACATATAAATGTATTTGGTAGAACAAATCAAAATAGTGGTATAGTAAGTTTTTATTCAGCTATTTTTCCAATGAGGAATTTACTCCACAAGAAAACCAAGGACTATGTCATAATTTTACCTAATTGTGTTTAGCTTTCACTAGCTTCCTAAATAATGCCCTGTATTTCAAGTTTCAGTGCTTGTGGTAGGTTCAAGAACCCATGAGTTGAATTGTCTGGCTGATACCATGCAAAAGGTTAGATATTTTCTATTGACATGATACAATTGTTCTTAGAGTAGTAATTATTTTTAGGTTTAATGAATTGCAGGAATAAAGGTATTCCAAAATTTGGAGTTATCACACCTCCCAGAGTGGCTTAAAGATGAGGGTTTCTGGGTATACTAAGCTTGAAGAGTAAGAAGAGAAAAGAAACTCCTAAGAAACAGAAAATTAAGTTTGGGACAGGAAGAGAGAAAGAACTGCAAGTTGAGCAAAGCAGGTCTCTGGGACAGAGACCTCAGACTTCTGAAGCTGTTGGTCCTCCTCCCCACTGTCACAGAAAAGGCAAAATCGTGAATAATTGCCTCTTGTGTTTTTCATCATTTTCACTTGCAGCTGATACCTACAAAATTTGAAGTACAGGAGGCAAAAATAAGTCATCGTGAGTTAGCTGATCTTCTGAAGTACCCAAGATGGCCAATTGTGCAGGAATCTCACAAGCAATATCTCATTCTTCTTTGATAATAAATTCTATTTCTTAAAAAGCTAGTTTAGAAAAATGCAGTAAGGTGCAAAGAATGTAAGTTGTGAAATCCATTTCTTTCTTTTACTTCTTCAGGTGTTCAGTACTATATACTGGACTGTAGCTCATGGTGGCCAGCCAAAATGGATTTATATCACCAGACACTATTTCAACTCATTAAACTAGATCTTGGATTATAATTGACCAGAAATCAAATGCATTAGAGTAATCCATGTGGGAAATCATAAAGTCCAAGCATTAACCTAGCACTGGCACGTCCACCACAAATACATGTCCCTGAGCACCACACCTACACACCTTTTAAATACCTCCAGGGATGGCGACTCGACCACTTGTCTGGGCAGCCTGTTCCAGTGCCTGACGAAATAGCCAATCTAAACCTTCCCTGGAACGAGTCGAGTCCGTTTCCTCTTGTTTTATTGCTTGTTATTTGGGAGAAGAGACTGACACCTTGCTACAATACAATAGAATATATCTTTCCCAGTCCCCTTGAAGCAGTGACAGACAAGAAAATTTGGGGAGAGAAAACCTTTATCTTCACTTTCACTGTTTGTGTCCTACAGTTATATTGGACCCAGCTATCTGCAGATTCTTTTTGTAGGGCCAGGGCTGTTCCTGTAGAGATTATGTATGTTCTGGTGTTGGTTCCAGTACATCATTAGACAACAGAGTCCTGAAGTTTAGTGACTACTCTTCCTGGCTTGAGCAAATATCTTCAATAAAGATCAAGTGGATTAGACCTACATTACACAACACAGATTATTTTATGAGGAAGGAGTCTAAAATCACAGATGTTAACCAATCATTTTTTGGTGTTAAATTGATTGCAGACCTGATTAAAAATTGCACAGTGCTTACTGAGAGGAGAAGCATTATAGTACCCATGGAACATGGATTCTAGGAATGACACATTAATCTCCATAAACCCTACACATACGTGTGCTTGGCAGCATAAACCCAAGCTGTTCTACTTAGGGCTTGACTGACTGTAGTTTTCACAAATACTTAGAACCATTTTGGAGGCTATGAAATCCCTTTTCTGCTAGCTTAGCTAATGGAACTCTGTCTCCCTCTTGAGTTGAATCGGAATGTACTAATTACACTTGCAAATCACTTGCAAAGTGTATCCTGCTTCCACTGTGAAGCAGGAGTCAATAGCATTGGCTATTTTATTTTGGTGTGAAATATTCCTGTTCTGAACTATCATGACAGCCACAGTAACTGAGGCAGAACTTATGTTTGGGTTTTTTTCTTAGACTCAAGAACTCAAGAATCCTCTTGAGAACTGAAGAAAGACAGGCAGCTGAGAAATACTCAAAAAAAAATATTGGTGAGTATATAAACCCACCCTTATATCACTGCACAAAGATATAAAGATTTTTAATTTCTTTAGGTCTAATGCATACATTAATTTTTGCTTTGAACAAATCTACTTTGCATAGGAGCTGTGTCCGTTATACACAGATGATATGCTGCAGTTGAATTGCCTCCCATGTTAATGGTCTTATAATTAAAGCCAATGCTATTCATCCATCCATCCATCCATCTATCCATCCATCCATCCATCCATCCATCCATCTCTTCCCATTTCTTTAAATACTTTCTATATCATGAATGCCACGCTCTGCAGCCCAACAAGCTTAGCTGAAATAAAGGACTAAGACAAAAATCCCATTGTCCAAATGTTTACGGTACTGCAAAAGGCCTGAATTAGTGCCATTGGTGTTGGTTTGCTTAGTAAGTGAAGAAAGTGAATGTGTACCAAGTAAATCAGAAAGACTCTGAAAAGTTTATCTAAAGCCTAGTAAGCTCGCAATTCAAGACAAGAAATCTTTGAAACTGTAATTAGCAAATAATATTTATTTCTGATCCTTTCCTGTAAGGGTATGATGCAGTAATAGAGGATAACCTGATGACAAAAGACATTGACAAATCACAACAGGGATCATTAGGTGAAAAACATTCAGGATAGCTAAAAATAGAATGCATTTATTTTCCACAGATGAACTGTGCCACTGGTGATTTCTCACTGACATTGGCAGAGATGGATTGGTCAGGGGTTGGCTCTACTATTTTTTGGTATTATAAAGAGAAACTTTATTCATGAAGAAGTAATTCCTCTGTGCGCCATTATCAACAACAATAGATTTCTTCAAGAAACCAGTGAGAAGCCTGTTACAGATGTTATGAATTGCACCTCCAAGCTCTTCTAACCCGGAATGCTAAGGCCATTGATATTACTGTCAACTTTATTCCTTCTTCGATAGAATGTCTCACAATTCCAGGACAAATTCATTAATTTTCTCTGTTATCTCTGCCTGTCCTGTCATCACTTCTTCCTCAGTCCAAGGGGAAAGGTTTTTACTGACGAGTGAGAGCATGTTATTAAAACTCATCTCTGGTTGACATAGCTGCTGCTCAAGGATCTTCCTACAGCAACCATGGATACTTACGGCTTTTCCTTAGCACTCTTTAATACACTCAGAGCCACTCGAGTCATTCTATAACCTGTATCACTTATATGCATCTTACTATTTTCTCGCATAAGTTTGCTATTACTGTCATGACTTCTGAGTCTTCCCCTGACATTGCAGACAAGTAGGTACCTTTGTTCAGTTTGTCCTGAGTTTCCTGGTAGTACTGCCAGCAGCTTGGTGTCTCTTGTGAGTCTTGTGCATCCATGAGCTGGCTAAGCTGTTAAAGACATTTCTGCACTGCTTTATATCAGATTTTCCAAGTTTATCTCAAGCATAAAATAAAATCTACCAGTCATGTGACCCTGTACCCTGTGTAAGTTGCCAAACATTGGGAATTTTAGATGAAGAAATTCTGAGTTCTAGAACTGGGTCTCTAGAACTACTTCTCGGAGGGAAGTACAAGAAAATATGTCTGGTTGGAGCTTTGTCCATTTCTGCTTTTTAGCTACTAAAAATTTTAAGTACTCCAGACAGTAACTGAATCACCATGACCTCTGTAATTGATGGACCAGTTATTTTCTCTTATACATTTATTATGATGGGCATTGCACATTTCTCTGGGGACAGAAATACATAGTTTGTTTTAAGGTTGTATTTCTGTCCTGATATCCAGTCTCTCAAATCCGTAAGTGTATCAGTACAAACCTAATCATGTTTGCCCCTTTTAAAGCAGATTTATATGTTTCATCAAGCTATTACATAATAGCCATATAAGTTATAAACAGGTGTACTGAAATAAAGCCCTCCAGTTTGGACTTGTGTCATTCAAACAAGAATAGACACTGATCCTTTCACTATGTTTTTAATTGGTACTGTTGCATCTTTTACCTGTTTGGCTATTTCTACTTGATCCATGGTAAATTACTCCCACATTGATAACTAGTTTTTTCTTTCCCACTGTTATGGGGCAATCCCTCATGGCTTTAAGAATTATTTTCATTGGGAGAGCAAGGTAATAGGTGAAGAAATAATACCACGGCAGGAAACATTGGAAAGATAAGAAAAAGCTATTATTGCCCATTGCGGTGAAATTATCAAGTTTTTACATCTCTTGCATTCCATTTGATTTGGGTTCCATTCAGCTGAGACTCAGAGCTATGATATTTAGACTGGCTTATTGCAAGAGGGTTAAATAACAGATACCATTATTAGTTTGTGCATAGATCATGAGCTCAAGCCCCAGATGATCTGAATCAACAGGGGAATCTGGTATGGAACTAGAGAAAATGTTCAGGTGGTTCTGCATGTGAGAGGTTACCACAAAATAGGAACCAGGACATTTTTAAAGTTTGTCTTTAATGATCTGTCATTTAGATAACTATTCCTTGCCCAGCCCCCCAGCATTTTATTGTTTTTCAAAAAGAAAGAAACCAAACCAAACCAAAAACAAAATCCAAAGTAATTAAAACTCTCAATCACTTTTATACTCCGGTGATTACACTTGAGCCTAAAGACCATACAATGTGCATTTGACAAGAATATGAACTCAGCACTTAAGTACAATTAAAAGCACAGATTTGAAATCTGAAGGCCTTAATTTTTTCCTCAATCAGTTCTCACCAAGAAGACAGCTTTTTTTCCCCTTTTTTTCTCACTTTCCAGTTAAGTTAAAGTTTATCCAGAATATTTTATTAACTTTCAGCTCAGCTTCCATCAGTATTTTGAGTTTATAAACCTAGAAGCAAAGTTTCCAAAGGTAACCAAAGCTCCTTTGGCCAGAAAAGTCTCAGTTTCCAAGCTGGAACACATTTTGCCAATAACTGATGTCAAATCAGGATGCTAGCATCTACCCACTAATATCAGAGCAGAGAATGAGACCAGCAAACCTCAGATTCCATTTAAAATCTAATAAAAATTGAAAAGTAAAACTTTCCTAGGTCCCAAAAGGAACTGTAAACAATTTGTTGCCTCCTTCCCCCAACTTCTCCCCTACCCCTCCAAAGCAAACTACTGAGGTGAGAGTAAATCTGGAAGGAAAAACACAAGTTTTGTTTACTGAGCCTTTTATTAGCTATTTTTACCTAGCAGGTGCTTTTGTAGTTAAAAATATGCTTTACTTCTGTTTGGTTTTAATGAACTGTAGTACCAATGGTTAGTGCTCTTTTGTTATGTTTGAATTAAATACATGTTCAAGTATATTTACCCTTAAACTTTGGCTCGCTTAATGTAACCATAGATTATGGAACTCTAAATGGTTTCAGCACTGCACTCTTCAAACACAAGATTCACTCTTCAAATATGTATTTAGGCAGATGTATTTTAACTATTATTTAAGCATCTGTACTTTATTGCAGTAAATCAACTTAGAACTTGTAGGCCAAACAGCACTTACAGCTCTATGGAAGTAAGGTCAGAGGATCTTGAGCACCTGCCTCCTCATTTAGGAATAAGTATAGAAAAACCAGTTGTAACACTGAAAGTTACAACTAGAGAGCCTGTGTTTATCTCCTCCAGATTCCTCATAAAAAATGAACCAAATAGGTTCAGGAATAGAGGAGATTTTCCCCTGCATATATTTCTATCTATTAGACCATGCAGGAATTTAGCAACATGAAAAAGCTTTATAGTGCAGCTGACCACTGTTCTGCAACAACTCTGATGCACGGCAGGGAGAACCTGGAACATCTACCAATGATGTTCTTTTTACTTACTGTGCACATCTATCCAATTGAAAGCCAAATTTGTATATCACAACAGTCAGGGCTTGCCAACAAGTTAGTGGTCAAAAAGTAAGTTCACAGTCATAACGCAGATCTGAGATCAAATCAGGAGGGCAAGCAAGGAGGTTAAGATCTGCATAGAATCAGGCATAACACACATACATTACAGCTTAAGCAAACACTGGAACCACGTGCCTAAGCATAAATGCCTGGCCAAAGGCAGTTTGTGGATGGGTGGAGATCTCAGCTGAGGCTGTGCGGGGCAATTAGTGCTTGTTGGTGTACTCACGGGTCTGGCAGCATTATTTAAAGACACTAGTATTACAGGTTTCATCTTTTAGGAAGGACTGATGAAGTAAGAGAGACTTTTTTAGGTTTTGTTAAATGTGGTTGAGGGAAACACTTTTAGAGTAGTAATACAGGAAATAAGGCTGGTAGATTTTTTTTGAAAGATGCTGTACTCTTTGATGCGAGTGGAATTCAGGTAGCAGCATAAAGTCTCATCTTTCCTCTAGTTTTTCTAATGGCCACTGTTTCTTTCCTAAGAGACTCTACTCTTAAGTGTGTTTGGCTTTTAAAATGACAGCCCAATTGTTTAGGAAAAGTCTGAAGTATGATCTTAGTTATGAAAAGGTGGTTCTGACTGTGAGTACTTTTGGGTGAAGCCATAAAGCTTATTAGAAAAGCTTTGCAATAGCTGCTATATGAATGACTATGCCAAGAGATGTGTAGAAACAGATCTCTGGCTATGTGCAGCACTTGAATGCAAAGTGTTCATTGCTTTTTCTGAAAGATTTGAAATTATGCATTAGTGTGTGTGGCTCTTGCTTTTTTCCCCTTGCATCTGCTTGCCTAAAATGGTGTTCCTTTTCACCAAGAGATCTTGGTGAATATTCCTAAATTATAGGATTTGATTGTGTTGTAATTGGTTATCTTGATTTGGTAGTCTCTTAACAAAGATGTTGCTTCAATGAACCTGCAGTCTGTGTGTGTGGGTGTAACATTCTGAAACTACTCAGCCTTACATGAAAAACAGCAAGAAATTTTCATCAGGATGAGGTCTGTCTCATAAAGCTTAACTTGATGACTGACAGAATAGGATGATGGAACGGATCTGCTTTAAATGCCTCAGTACTTATTGGGACAGTTGTGACTTTAATACAAACAGCATTCAAAAATGCTGTGGAAAAATATATTGTATTGATTTAGCTGGTATTTCCATAAGTTATTCTTATTTCTGATTCAGTTTCACAGAGAAAATGCTCAGGAACATCATTCAAATGCCTTATCTCTCCTGAATAACCGTTTCTGTTTCTGGACATCACAGAGGAAAAAGCGAGAAACAGAAGAGATGAAGGAAAAGATGGTTGCAGTCAGGTGGTTGTAGTGGAAATGTTGGTGACATGTCTTGTTTTCATCCTTGAGGAGACATGTACTCCTCGTAGAATCCTTTAGAAACAGCTCAGTGAAGATCTGTATCTCAAGTTACTTGTCTAAGGAACAGGATGAGCATCTTATGTGTCAGTTCTGAAAATACCAGAAAGTGGAATTGGAGAGTTATCCCCCTGAAAGATGGATCCATCTCCATGGGCTTAGGGCTATGCTGAATGTACACACGTGTCTTTGGATGTATATTTAAAATAGATCTAGTTGTGTACAGTTTCCATGTGAAGTTGCATCTTTCTGCTCTAGAAGGAGAGTATCCATATGTTCTGATTATTTTAGCTGATATGTGCTTATCTGCTGAGGGCTTATCTGTACTGTTCAGGATACAATCCTCAAAGCTTTTCAAGCCAGGACCTTGGGGGTTTGAAGAGGAACAGGATGCTATATTGCTTAGTGAGGAACTTAATAAAAAAAACATAGCAAAGTTTATAGCTATTTTTTTAAAAAAGGACTAGTTGATTTATTTTCTATTCCTTTCCTATTGCTCTATTTCTGTCAAATCAGCCTATTCTTTTTCTTAAATATAGAATTAAATACTTTTATTCTTTTAAATAGATTCTCAGAGCAAATTTTTATTCATTGTAGTAGTGTAAATCCATGTTAGTAGCAGGGTAAGCCTCAGGCTTACACAACTGGAATCCCATTAAAGGCAAGTAGCTTTGCAGTGGTGCTGTAAGGGATAAGGGATTTTCAGGAATCCTCCACACAGACATATATACTCACTAAGTGTGTCAGGGAAAGGTAGAAAATAATAAAACTGATTCTTTTTTAGAGTATCCTTGAGAGATTTTACAGCTATTTAACTTGTTCACAGTTCCGCGAGGCACATTGTGCTCTCTTAAATGGGTATGGCTGAGTGCCAGGGTGGTAGTTTGACTATTTCCCTTCTGCTTGTTAGAGTGCTTCCCTCTGGAAGGGGGCAGCCCTCTGGAGCAAGGCTGAGATTGCCTCTTCCAAGAAAGCGGCTGGCTACCCTTGGGGAGGAGGTTTGTGGAGTGCAGGAGTGGTTGAGGGGCCGGCTGCCTCAGGGCTGGCAGGGACCGGCTCCACCGCTCCATCTCCCCCTCAGCAGCCCCGATGCTCCTCAGCCTTTCCCCCTCCTCTCTCAGCTCCACCCCCCCTGAGCAGCCCTCGCCCTGCTCGCACCCAGTGCCGGTTTCTCTCTCCTGCCGGTGCCAGCGCCAGGCTCGGGCACTCCCTGCAGCCCCAAGCTCGGACCCCTGGGGGTTTTCTCGCTCATTCCGTTTGCGTGGCCACCTCCTTTGGGACTCGCACAGCGCTCACGGCTCCTGCCTGGTGGTGCCCGCGCTGGGTTCGCCCCTGGGACGAGCCCTTCCCTCCCGCTCTGCCCTCACGAACCGCCCGCCCGCGCTGTTCCCGCGCTCCCGGTTCCGATCGCTCCCAGGGGCGGCTTTGACCCGGCCGGGGCGGGGCCGCTCTGAGGGCGCTGCCGCCTCTCGCCGGGGCTCGGCGCTCTGCCCGGCTCACAAAACCCTCGGGATTCGGCCCGTTTGGCCGCGATTCCCCGCTGTGCTGCGGGACGAGCCCGCACCCGAGCTGTTTGCCCCGGCAGTGGCGGGCAATGGCGGTCAGGCCGTGTTTAACTCTGCCGCCCGCACCGCCGGCTCCGCCCTCGCTGAGGCAGCCGCTCTGAGNTGATCATCCAGTCCAACTGCCTGACCAATTCAGGGCTGACCAAAATTTAAAGCGTGTAATTAAGGGCATTGTCCAAGTGCCTCTTAAACACTGTCAGGCAGGGGATATTGACACCTCTCTAGGACGCCTGTTCCAGTGTTTGACCGCCCTCTTGGTAAAGAAATGCTTCCTTATGTCCAGCCTAAACCTTCTCTAGCACAGCTTTGAACCATTCCTATGTGTCCTATCACTGGATACCTGGGAGAAGAGCTCAGCAACCCCGTCCCCACTTCCACTCCTTGGGAGCTGTAGAGAGCAATGAGGTTGCCCCTCAACCTCCTCCAAACCAGACAAGCCCAAAGTCCTTAGCTGCTCCTCATAGGAGGCTCCTTCCAGCCCTTTCACCAGCTTTGTTCGCTCCTCTGGACGCATTCAAGGAACTTCACATCCTTTTTAAATTGTGGGGCCCAGAGCTGCACATGATACTCGGGGCAAGGCCACACAAATGCTGAGTTCAGTGGGATAATCACCTCTTCTGACCGGTTGGTGATCCTGTGTTGGATGTGTTTGGCCCCCTTTGGCTACCAGGGCACACTGCTGCTTCTTCATATTGATCCTGATGCCAGCCAGCACCCCCAGATCGCTTTCTGCAGGGCTGCTCTCCAGCCACTCCTAACTTACACTTGAGTCCAGTGTTACTCCGTGACAGTATATATTCTATTTTGACCTTATAGATTCACTATAACTGATACGTGTCCTTATTTTGCTAGAAAATTTTTGAAACACCACAGCTGTGCAGGATATATTTAACTCAGAACTCAGGTAAAATGACACTCTCTTTCATAACATCTATTCAATTACTGTTCTTCCCAGGGACAAAAATGCCCCTCTTCCTAGGTGTCTTTTTTCTTTTCTTTTCTTTTACTAGTATAGCATTGTCTTTGGTAATTGATTACCCCTTTACTTGCTAATGTCTTCAGCCTTAAGGTTATGAATATTCTGGCATCATATTGAATACTGGAGAAAAAAAATCTGAAAACTCTCTTTATCCCAGGAAACACAAACTTATAGAGATAGTCCACCGCAAGCAGGACAGTTGTTTATTTTACCTTTCTGTATTTTACTTTTCCAATTCTATATTGTTATTGGATTATATGCAGTTTATTAGTCAGCATCTCAGCTTTTTGACTGTGCTGCAGTAGTCTGTGCCTCCCACATCTGAGAAAATATTTCGTTATCTACATGCAAATTGAGAATGGGATCCCATCACCAGGTAATTTCTGATACACACATACATATATTTTATAATGCATATGAGATTCTAAAGTGATCTGTTTCTCTTCAGAAAGCTTTCCCTGAATCTTTGCATTTGATATGTATTACATATGCTATATTTTCTAGTTTGTTTTGGTTTTTCTTTGCTGTTGCTTATATTTATTTAAACTGAAGCAAATGTTATTGTAAGGGATTATAAACTGTGCTAAAGACAATCAGTCTGTCCCTTGGAGGAAAATCAGTGGATCAAGCTGAAGAACCAATATATCTTGTTTTCCTGACTGCTGTATCAAAGATACATAATTTGAGAAAAAAACCCCAAACATTCACTATACCTTCTCTGTGACTATCCAATTAATATTGCTTGTCTTTCTGAAAGTTTAAAAAATAACTCTGTATAAACATATGGACCACACACAAGGCCAGTTGAGGCAGTTCAGAAGGCAGTAGCAGTAGTACACTTTATCAATCTGTATCTTTAAATATCAACAAATTAAGTCCAGACTAGCAAAAGAATTATGCAGATGTTCTTGACATGATGATGTAGTCCAGCTGGTTTATGGTGTGACCAAGGACTCTAAAAGGCTTCAAAGGGCTCAGCTTTATTCTGGCTGGGGATAAAATATAATGGCAACTGCTACATGCTACTAATCTTTAGTGTTAGAAAGAAATAATGCTCTCAGGAAACGATGTTATGTGACCTTTTTCTGATATTGCAGTAATTCAAATACTGATACTTAAGTTATTAACCTGAAATACCTTCAGGAAAATGTTCTTGAGCTGAAAGGATTAGCTCATCCCTCCCAGAGAATCTCATATCTACACCTGCTATACTAAATTCATGTTTCTGAGGATTATCACCCAAAGAAGCAGAATGGAGATTATTGTTTTTACCAAAAAGATTGTGATTATAGACTACAGTGGAATTCCTAGCCAGAAGTGTTAGCACCTGTAGTATAGTTCTGTGCCCTGATCATATACTTTTCTTCTGTCCTTTGGTTTTGGAAAATGTAGGATGACATGCATGCTCTTTCTCCCAGTGATTAGCAACTATAAACATAATTCAGATGTTTTACTACTGTTATTTAATGTTTGCAGAAGACAATGGGTCATTACTGGTATATTTTCCTCAAAGGAATAAAAATCAAATCCCTCTCAACTTCAGCCTTGGTGTTTGAATGTGCCCACATGAAACCTCATTTAGCCATCAGCATAGCCCTCTTTTCTGAAAACTGGTAAAACCTGTGGTAATTCTTTTGAATGTCCATTGTTTGAATGCTCATCTCTGTATACTTTTAACATATCTAATGGATAATGTTTGAAATAAAAATAATCTTTACTGTTATTTACTAAAACTGTGAAAAGGAAGAAATGAGGTAGTCACTGTTGCTATTATATCACAAAAATACTCAGATTACCTCTCTGAAACATTTTGATCTGAAAACATGAGAGAAGGTGACAGCTCCTTCTACAAAACCAAGACCTTAGCCGCTTGTGTTTTAGCTTCTTTGGGAGGGCTGGAGATGCAGTAGTCTGTCTGTAAGTAGGTTTCCCTGTTCTTCCCAATATCAAAAAAAAGCCAGATAAGCATTTAACTAAAGAGATACAAGATTGGCAGTCAGGATATCTGGACAATTTTGAGCAAAGAAACAAGATCAATGAGGAGTATAAACCCCCCCACTTGAATCTGTAAAATAAATCACAGCCCAAATGAAAAGTGATGAGATGACTTGCAATCTTTCTATTTGATTTGTTCATGGTCTCATTTAAAAGAGTTCAGTTTACTAAAGGTACAGGGAGCATTACTGATCACACAAATTCAAGACTAAGGAAATTGCAGTTTCCACTGTTTACACAGTCTTCTTTATGAGTTCTTTGGGAATTGAGTGGCTCATAATTTCACATGTCTGCAGATGACCTCTCTCCATCAGCATTCCCAGAATTAATATTCTTCAATTTTCTGTCTGTGAGATATATGAGAGTTGCACAAAGTTCTCATCCACATCTTCTGTTCAAGATATTTTGTATCACAGCTATTCTGCTTGCAGAACTTACAATATCATTCATTCACAATGTAGGTTGTGTTCCCGACTACAAAAATAGCTATATTTACTCTGCATTTTCATTTGTTTCAAATTTAGAGGGGATGAAAACCAATTGTCTTCATACCATAAGACATACAGTAAATTAATATCTATAGATGTGCATTAATTTTTTGATGTGTTTCACTTTCAGGAAGTGGTATTTGAACATGGAGTAACTTAAGTACAGCCCAAATTAGGACAGCTATGCCACATACATAGAAGTTTTAGAATCGTACAATTGTTTGGGTTGGAAGGGAACTTCAAGATCTTCCAGTCCCAACCCATTGCCATAGGCAGGGACACCTTCCACTAGACCAGGTTGCTCCAAGCCCCATCCAACCTGGCCTTCAACACTTGCAGGAAGGGGGCAGCCACAACTCCTCTGGGCAACCTGGGCCAGTGTCTCACCACCCTCACAGAAAAGAATTTCTTCCTCACATCCAATCTAAATCTCCCCTCTTTCAGTTTGAAACCATTTCTCCTTGTCCTATCACTCCATGCCTTTGTCCCTTTCCAGCTTTCCTGCAGGCGCCCTTCAGGTGCTGGAAGGCAGCTATGAGGTCTCCCCGGAGCCTTCTCTTCTCCAGGCTGAACAACCCCAAGTCTCTCAGCCTGTTTGCACAGGAGAGCTGCTCTAGCCCTCTATTTTATGAGAATATCTTTGTTTAATCCAAATAAAAGTGCCAGAATTAATGTTATTTGCATGAAATGTGGGGGAGGAGGGGGAGCTTACAGTAAAACCTAACAATTCCCTAAGTCTTCTAGATGAAGCAAGAAAAAAGATCTTTATGGATGATAATTAAATGAAAGACATGGGTTTGGATTCAAAATAGTATAAAATTATGTTGTTCATTAAAGTGAACTGCTGTTTTCCTCTCGTTTTTATGACAGAATTGAAAAGTACTTGAAAGATACTTATATGAATGATCTTATAGGACAAAAGAGTATAGTATGATCCTTTGCAAGTGACAATTTGCAGAAATAAGTGCAGAGTTCAGGGGTGTATGGGGATCAGGATTTATTTCATCTGATTTTAGACATCCAGATTGATATGTCTGCAAGTAAGCTAGTAACTTCTATAGTTAGTGGAGAGAAATAGACTTTTTATGGAAATAGTTTTCTCTTCAGGAAAATATCCTCTATATCAGAAAATCAGTCTGTTTTCAAATAATTTGCTTTTTCTTCAGGCAGACAAAGGGAGTCCATGTTTCAGAGTCAGCATACTTATTTCAACCTGGGGAGGCTAATAGGGTAAAATCAGAGAAAGATATGAGTAAGAAGAGTAACGTGATCTAGTGGAAGGTGTCCCTGCCTATGGCAAGGATTTTGGAACTAGATGGTCTTTAAAGTCCCTTTCAACACAACCCATTCTATAATTCTATGAATGGCAATCTTCTGATTGCATCGTTTGGTTATACTTCAGCAAGAAGATGAGTATAGAGTAAGGTGGAACATCCCTTTTTTACTTATTTGGTTAGAACCTTGAATTCTTGGAACATGTTCTTGAAAATCCAAGCAACTCTTCTCTCCTCTGGTTTTCTCCCATCATTTTGTTTCTCACCAATACTGATTTTTAAGAAAGATCTTTAAATGGAGAGAAATTAAGCATAAATCAAGTAATGCAAAGGTAATTTTGCTTAGAAGATTCACTGTGTTCTTGTCTTTTGTTGTTCAAGCTTGATTCAGGAGTAGTTGTGAAGTGTGCAGTACTAATTGTACTCACAGATTCTGTAGCCAGATTACAAAAAAGGTGTGTGAATATTGGATGTGAAATTTCCTTCTATGTATAGAATCCCTTCCTAAAGTTGATACTCCAATGAATTTGTTATTTAGTACTCTTGGTTTATTGTTAAGGTTGCTGATTTTATGAACAGTTCTCTGATTCACTGAAAATGTATTGAGATCTGTGGCTGAATCCTTTGATTTCTAGTTGCATTAGCTGATCTTTACCTCTGATCACTCCTGATAAATTTTCACCTCATTATCCAGGACAGTAATGTTTCTGTGATGGCTTTAATTAAAATGTGCTGTGCCATCTAGGGTGACCAAAGCATCTGTTTACTTTTGTATTTAAAATCCTTCTACTGTTACTCTAGGAATCTTAATTTTCTGCTGACAGCAGATTGAAACTTTCTATGTTATGAATTTATGTTGTGTTATCATTCTCATGGCCAGAATCACAAAAAAATCATCCCTTAGAAGCATATTAGTATTGAAATAGTTCACAGCTTTAGACAATTTGTCACATCTTTAAGTTTTACAGAACCTGAACAAAATATTAATTGACAGTAAGTCTGAAGAATATTCAGATAGATGGATATTTGTCCTAGGTATATTGTATAGAAGTCTTGTGAAGATCAAATGTTCATATTCAATCCATTTTCTTTTTTCTTTTTTCTTTCATTTACTTCTGCTTTTCCCTAGTTTTTTCTACCCTTTAGTATTCTGAACTAGTAATCTTAATAAAAGAAAGTGAACAAAATGTTACACACTTGATTATAATTCAGTTGTGATGAGTTGGCCCTTAGAATCAAATGGTACTAAAAGTTTACAAATGACATTTCCTGTTAGAGACGAGCACCAGCTGTATAGTTTGGACATGGATTTCAAGCGACAAAGATGTTAAAATCTGTGGGTTTAGTTTTCTTGTCTATCATCACTCTATATTTAGAGATGTATTTTAGAGATGCCTCTCTAAAGCATGTTTTCTCTTTTGTAAATTGCATCCTATTTCTGTCCCCTTACACTCCCCTCATTCTGTACAATTAACTGTATTTTAATCTAGCTGTATGATGCATTCTGTTCTGAACAGGGACCATCATTTATTATAGTCATTTTCTGCAGTGTCTGTAATTAGATAATTTTTCTCACCAAGCTTTCCGAAGGAAAGAGTCAAGTCAGTTTTCGCTCTGCAGTGTATGCATTCTGAGAAACTCAGTAGTGTCCAAATAATTATCTCTTTAGAGTTCTGAGGCGGTAGAACAATAGCTAAAAGCAACAATGAACTTCCTTTTCCCAGGAAGGCATTAAAGAGAGATGCAATCTAAAATCTTAAATTGTTCTCCTGCTAGGTCTCATAAGCTAAGTAGGCTCTGGGTGCAACACAAAAGAGGGAGATTGCTAACCCAGGCTCCCAACTCTTTGAAAAACTTTGGAGTGTAGTGAGACCTGGCACTAACTCCTAAGCTATTAGAAATCAGAACATCAGTTTCTGCTTTTTGAACCTAATTGTGGCGGGCTTTAGGTAACAAGACATCGTTCATAACCCAACAGTGATTTCAAAATCTGGCGTCAAACTTTAGTTGAGGGTCAATCATCTCTTTCCTAACTTTCCTTTTTTCTGTATCAGCATCTCCGTGCATGAGTACTTGTAGCTAGTTTTCTTTTTAACTGACTCCCTCATAAAAATTCACCCGTGCCACTTTTTTTCTGTAAGGAAAAATGAATTTCTGCTTGCATTTAATTTATCCCTCTTTTTAATGGACAGCATTACAATGACAGTGATTTTAATGTTAGATAGGGACTCTGTAGCTCTCAGGTTAAACATGATTTAAGATTTGATTTCCTACTGTCTGTAGTTACGAAAGATTTACTAAAGCAAAGAAGTCTACATCTTTCTAACATCTCACTAAATCAATTAAAAATATCAAAGTCTGATTAGGGCTTTGAAGGTGTAATATAGGATGCGGACATAACATGGTTATTTAGAAACAGAACTACATTCTGGAAGTATCCATCTATTAATTTTTATTAAGCACTTTGCTCCCAGAACCTATTCACCATGTTTTTCACAGGTGGGAAATGGTGTTGTGGCAAGAAATCTGACCTTATTATTGTTCCATATATGTCCAGCAAGAAAGCAGTTCAGAAATTAGTGCTGTAATTTCTGATTGACCAATTTTTTCAGATTTTTGAAAGATCAAAACAGTAGTACTTTCCAGCTCTTCTGCTACATATCTCAGGGAACAACTGCAGTGCTGTAGAAGGATAGGTATAATCTGGCATACTTGCATTTCTGAAAGAATCTATGTGAAAAATATGTGGTGGATGGAATAAGCCAGTAAGACTGCTGTGTTCCAAACTGTTCCAAACTGACAGAAATCTCTGTACTTTAATGAAAACAAAGCTGAACTCTTCTCTCACCTTGCTATTACACAGTTCAAAGCTGATAGCTGAAGGTAAACAAGTAAGCATGTCAGATGATAAAGACATATTTCCAAGCTTATGCATAGTAATATCAGTCATCTTTTTCCTGCAAACATTAGAGAGCAAATAACAGAATAATATATTAATAGCACATTCACAATATGCTTTCAGTCAAGTCGACAGTATAAAGCTCTCTTAGGCACAACACAGAAGCATGATATTTTTACTGGATCTCTGAACTCTGACTGGATTGGATGGCTCCCCTCTGAATGAGAATAAGGTATATTCTGAAGATATACAGAATCATAGAATAGTCTGGGTTGGAAGGGACCTTAAAGTTCATCTAGTCCAACCCACGTGCCATGCTTAGGGACATCCTCCACTAGACCAGTTTGCTCATGGCCTCATCCAACCTGACCTGGAATGTTTCCACAGACGGGACATCCACCACCCCTCTGGGCAACCTGTTCCAGTGATTCACAACCCTCATGGTGAAAAACTGCTTCCTTATGTCTAACCTAAATCAATCCTCCTTCAGTTTAAAACCATTACCCCTCGTCCAAAGACTCCAACAGGCTTTACTAAATAGCCTGTCCCCATCTTTCCTGTAGGCCCTCTTTAGATACTGAAAAGCAGCAACAAGGTCTCCTCAGAGCCTTCTCTTCTTCAAGCTGAACAACCCTGACTCTCTCAGCCTTTCCTCGTAGCACAGGTGTTTCAGGCCTCTGATCATTTTTATGGCTCTTCTCTGGACTGGTTCCAACAGGTCCATGTCCTTCCTATGTGAGGGCTCCAGCGCTGGACTCAGTACTCCAGGAGGGGTCTTACCAGAGCAGAGTAGAGGGGCAGAAGCACATCCCTCCATCTGCTGGCCATACGTGTTTTGATAAAGCCCAGGATACAGTTGGCCTTCTGGGCTGTGAGTGCACATTGATGGCTCATATCCAGCCTTTCATTTACCAGTACCTCCAAATCCTTCTCAGCAGGGCTGCTTTCAACCGCTTGATCCCTCAGCCAGTATCAATACCTTGCACTTCTCCTTTTTAAACCTCATGAGGTTCCCCTGGACCCACTTCTTGAGCTTATCTAGGTCCCTGTCCTTCGGGTGTGTCAACTGTGCCACTCAGCTTGGTGTCCCATGAACTTGCTGAGGGTGCACTCTATCCCGCTGTCTATGTCATTGATGAAGATATTAAACAGTACTGGCTCCAGTACGGACCCTTGGGGGACACCACTTGTCATTGAAACGTAAGTTTGCTTATGTCACTTGGACCAAGAAAATCAAGTGTTTAATTTACCAGAAGGATTTTGAAGAAATGTACTTAGCTTACATAAATCCACATGCTGCCCTGCAGACAGAATATGGTGTAACATGATGTCAAACATCTGTTTGACTACCTTGGAGCATCAGCTTGATTTGACTCTCAATTCACTTTTGGTACTAGTATGAAACCTTTATTCCTTAAACATAATACTTTCATGTCCCTTGCCATGAGTCTTAGTGTTAGAACTTGGTGGACAGTCTAAATGGGGGGTAATTTATTGTGGAGAGGGTGACAGGAATTCACTGAAGAGCTCAGACCAATGCCTGGTTGTGTTGAACAAGTGTCAGTCTGCATCTTGTACAGAAGTTTATTTCACACCTGGGTTTAACAATCTGTGAGGGTCCTTGATTGTATGATTACAACAGTCTTTCCTGGCCTTAGTATTTTTAAAAAGTATGAGAAAGCAGCAAAGCTTTACAAGGGTTGTAAGGGATTACAGGGGTTACAAGGGATCTTTCTGCCAAATTACTTTCCCCTCTCATATTAAATGTCATATATTGTTTCTTAATTCAGGTGATTTAAGCTAACATGATTGCATGAAAGGTTTTACAAAGTCTTTTTTTAGCCTGAAAGGGTGTGACACTATTTCTGAGTCAAAGTAGGCTACATTTAATTGTCACTGAGCCTATGATTTATTTGGCAGGATTACTGGATTTTACTGATTTATCTGTTTATTTTGTTGCTGTCATACAGTGCCCTTTACTTAGTGGTGGACTAATACATTTGTTTTTGTTTACTTGTTTTTTCCTCATTAGTAAACAGCTCCAGACTCTTTGCTTAAACCATATGCTTTCCAGAGGCTTTGGCCATTCATCTAAGATAAGAGGCATGATGCCCAATGTGCTGTGCACAGCTTGCCTGGTGCTATCCCAGGTGTATTAAGTATAATGGAGACTTTGTATTTTTTCTTCTTATTTTACGACTAGTACTATTAATTTCTGTGTATAGATTGTTCCTGCAAGTCTACCAATAGCTGAATTAGAAGCTGCTTGCCAGCAATGTGGGAGTGTGGAAGCCTATAAAATATTTTAACTCTTTATTTATCACTTTGAAGTTTATGACAGCAAATTTTTTTGTGTGTGTATTTAAAACAAACAAACAAAAAAACCCCAGCTCTTCCAAAATTAAAAGCACTGAAAATAGGAAGCTACAGATCCTTCTGGAAAAGCCTGGTGGATTTAGTAAGAATAAAACAAGAAACTTTTACAGAACTGTGCATAAATTGTAGAAATGAAAATACCAAGTTCCATAGGAATTGCTCTTAAAAAACCTATAGAATCTAACAGAAAAGGAGAGTCTTTCTAAAATAGCTTTTTTAACCATCTTATAAATTGTTAAAATGAGAATATTATTATCTGTTAAACTCTCTGAGGAGGCTCTGAGAATCTCTAATTCTCTATTTGGTTTTAAAGGAGTGATCCCAACTCTGCAGTCTTTTTCACATGATTGGTTTCATTGACATCAGTGGATTTGTCCAGAAAATGAAAAATTATAGGAAAATGATGTGACACAAAACATTATCTTACTTCGTAGTGCCAATCATTCATACTGCAGATTTTTATATTGCTAGGGCAGAATCTGTGATTGGTTTGGTGAATGGCTACTACACTAGCCTGGACAGCTGAGTTCACGTCAAGAATTAAGGAAATAGGTTTAGAGTTGACCAAATAATTTCATCAGTGGAACAAAAAAGAGTCTCAGGAAGCAGTATGTCACCCTGGAAACATCTCCACATGTCCACTTGTTCTCTAAACTAATGGATGTATTCATACATGTAGACTTTGAAATGCTGCCGAGGGAGCCTTCCAGCCAAGGATTGGGATTCTCTTTGTTCATATGTAATTGTCTGAAAGGAGGAGAGTTGATCTAAGCCAGTTTTCTCGGTGCCCTCTGTGATAAAAAGTGGTTGAAGATATGAAAATGAGAGAGCTCAATGTGATGATTCGTGGTAGTTTTTATTCTTTGTAAAAGTAGTTGTCTAAGTCAACTTTTGAAAAGTCTGTCTCCTTTCAGGAAAAGTTGACTCATCTTCTGAAGGTGCCTATTTCTCTCTGGGACAGCAAGCCTGTTTCAAACACAGGTATAACTGCACGTTTCATCTATACTGTGGAAAGATGTTAGGAATTGCTGTCCAGGCTTGTATCATGGTCATGTCTGAAAGTTTATTAGGTGCAATCTGGACACACAATAGAAGAGGTATTCCTCCAAACAGGACCTTCTCTCACCCTGTGCCAGTGTGACTGTTAGACTAGGGATCTATCACATGCCAATAGGTAAGAGCAGGCACAACCATAATCATTCCTGTTCATAATGATGGGACAAAAAGACTAGATGGTCCTGAGTGTTCATGACTTACAATAAAATCATGAGCTACACAAAAGGAAAACCAGAGATTGTGCTTTTTTCCAATACTAAGACCTAGCCTGCAACTGACTTTACTGTGAAGTTCACCATTGGCATTTTACTTTAGGGTTCTTATTGGACAACTAAATGGAGACCTTTGATATGTTTTTCATTTTGACCTATGCTTAATTTTGAATCTGAGTGATATACACTAGTGATCTCATTTGCTCAACCCGTGACAGGTACCTCGAATGCATTTCCTGAGACCAACGTCTTCATACTTTCTTGTTCATATCTTGTTTGTGAAGACTTTTATTGCCCCAAAAGTCAGACCCAAATCCTTTATGTTTCAGGGATGTATTGCAGTTAGTTTGACTTCTTATTTTGAAGGGAAGCATAACACAGAGACAGTACTCATGTTTTCTTTTCAGTCAGTTTTCTATGCTGTAATACTATTTTCATACACGACACACAAGATTTTAAAGCACTAGTATACTGGCTCTGTCTCCTGCTTTCTTTTTAGTCTTTGTCAAAATAGTACTCCTGCAAGCCTTCTGTTTTGCAGAAAATGAAAAAAATAGAACAGGTATAACCGGCAATCTCTATGTTCCAGCACAAAGAGTAGAAATGGCTTTGAGATTACAATGTAATTTCAGGCTCAGAAAATGAAATCTGTTTCATCCAGGAAGAAAGGAGAAAAAGTAGAAAAGAAAAAGAACTGCTATTGAAATGTTTTCTTTCTGTTTCTTTTTACTTTAGTTACTTCTCCCTATTCGGGCCTGATTGCTTGTTAAAGTGAAGTATATGTTTAACATTGAAATGGTGAAAGCACAAGTTGTTTACCTGAAATAAGTTCCATTTAAAAGAGAACTGTCATCTTTCCTCTCCCTTATCTTCTTGTCTTCATACATTATTTTGAACCCCAGAATAAATCAGATGGAAGAAATTATACACTAGAAACAGAGTTACATTAATAGTGATTCTAATGGTGGTAACTGGTGTTAAACAAAGCTATTCTGAAAGACTGCCAAGGAACGGGCACACTTTCAAAAGCAATCAAGGTGTTACTTTGACCACCATTACTGATCCTGTGCATGCTCTTAGGCTGTCCCTGTTGTGAAGGAAGACATTAACTTAAGCCACTTTAGCAAACAGACCCTGATTTATTATTTTTTTTTTCATCTAGGGCTGTCTTTGTTAAACTAGGAGTACATAAAAAAAGACAATGGAGGAACTTCACGATTCCTAGCAAGGGTCAATTTGAAATGACATTGTGCCTGGCCATGGGATCAAATGCACATCATTACAGTCAGTGCACTGTCTTCTGCCTGTAGTGCAATGATCCTGTCACCCCTCAGTCGTTATGGTATGTTTGTGTTGGGGGTTAACACCAATAGCCAGCCAAGACCCATACAGTGTCTCACTCACTCTCCCACAGTGGGATGGTGGAGATAATCAAAAAGGTAAAAGTGCAAGAAATTGTGGATTGAGATAAAGACAATTTAATAGGTAAAGCAAAAGCTGCATGCACAAGCAAAGCAAAATAATGAATCCATTGACCAATTCTCAGGCAGGTGTTTAGTTTCCTGTTCTAGGAAAGCAGGGCTTCATCATGCGTAACAATTACTTGAGAAGATGCCATCACTCCAAACATCCCATCATTCCTTCATCTTCCCCCAGCTTTTATTGCTGAGCCTGATGTAATATGGCATGGAATATCCCTTTGGTCAGTTGGGGTCAGCTGTCCCAGCTGTGCCTCCTCCCAGCCTCTTGTGCACCCCCAGCCTACTGGCTGGCAGGGCAGTCTGAGAAGCAGAAAATGCCGTGATACTGTGTAAGCACTGCTCAGTAATAGCTAAAACATCATCTAAGTACAACATCAACACTGTCTCGGTCACAAATCCAAAACATAGCACATAGAACCTAGTTGGAAGAAAATCAACTTTGTCTCAGCCAAAACCAGTGCAGTTGGAGAGCCATCAGGCAATATATGGCTGATTCTTTTCCTGTTCCCACCTCATGTGAATCTTGTGTTAAAAATTATAGTAGCACTACTGAACAGTAATTTCTGAGAACTTTCAATGTGTAGCAGCCAAAAAAAACCCACAAAGGAAGCCACTTTACCCAGACTGCCACATTCATGTTAAAGACAATACCATAGATAGACATTTTAAAAAAAAAAAATATTTTTTTTTTTAATTGCTGCCCCACATTTGTGTGTTTGTGTTTTAATTTAAGGGAAAAAAACCCAACTTTGCTGTGAACATCAGTTCTCAGAACCTCTAAACTGACTTTATTCTTTCAAATAAGAACTGGTAAAGTGTTTGAAGACTGTCAAACTGGCATTGATAAAATCTGTTCAGCTAAAGGAGAAAAAAATAGACAAATTTTTGAAAAATCTCAGTATTTAAAGGCTGTGAAATAATTTTAAATATATTTCCTTCTTTTTAAGTCAAAATATTTTGAACTGTGGTTATTAACAAGAAAGTCTGCACTTACAAAATGACAAACAAGATCAAATGTAGACGTTAGCAGTATTAAAATATACAGAAGGGTTCCTGCAGACCAGGAAATTAACTCTTCTCCATGACCATAGGTAAGTTATAAAACAATAGGCTCAAATTCTGTCTGTGAAGATTTATGTTGAACTGGAGAAAAACTGTTCTAGTGGTTCATGGTAAAGATCATGAAATGGTTAGTAGACCACCTGAAACAATTACATGTTTCCATCACTGTGCATTGCAGCAATGAAATCTGACTCCATTTTTTTTGAAAACGGATGGAGGAGAAAATTTTAGGATGTCAGTCTTGAAGGAACGGTGGTAATGTCTGTCAGCCCTGATTTTCACACACAAATTTTGGAAGGGAACGTGTCCTTCTTGCTGACAGCATTGTTTCCTGGTTAAAAGAAGGGATTTTTCAGGCCCAGCTGCCTAGGGTCAGTGCTCTTTAGTCTATCCATGGTTAATTTTCAGGTGTATGAATATTTCATGAGAATTTGAGATGTCTGAAAATCCTGCCTCATGTCTTTTAAGGTAAAAAACCCCAACAAAATAAAAGTTAACTAAATCACAAAAATAATTAAAAATATCTTTAAACTTCCTGAAACAAAACTAAGACAAACAACTTGTTGTTTTGCTCTACTGTTTACTTTTAATAATGTCACATTTGTTTCTTCTTAGTCCAATTTGGGGTTTAGATTTTTTTCTCTAATTAGTTAATAACATGCATTCATAACCATTTGTGTGATTATAATTTGACTTTAATTGTCTGTATAGTGCTCTGAGTCACCTGGTAAAAAAGAAGCTTATAAATATAACTCATTATGTTATTGACATGCATTTGTAATTTTCCATTTTCCTTTTAGAAATGCAATATTAAAATATTTGAAGTGATTTTTAAGGAGAATGAGGGGTGCATCTATTTAAAAAGAGAAAGAGAAATCTGCCTGAGATTTAGTCACTTTTGATTTTTACTATATCTAGAGGATTCATTAGATGCTTATTGGAGGTTACAGCAATATTTACCTACGCATAGTTGTCTCTTAAATTCACCTGAACACTTAACTTCAACAAAATCCTCAAAGATATGCAGCAGTAGTTAAATAGTGTCTGTCTTGATTTCGTTGTTTGCCGTTAATAAAAACTGATTGTTTTCTTGTGTTGCTTGTCTGTTGTATCCAAATCTTTCTTAGGTTACATCTGCTCTGCATCTGCTTAAACTGGCCAGTTTAAATGAGGGTAACAATGTAGACAAGATACAAGCGTAGGCCAAGATAAAACAACCTTCTTCATGTTTATGAAGTTTCGTGGGTGGGTTTTGAAATCAAAACTGATTTGCAGAGAGCTCAAGACAGGCTGTTATCTGCACCCAAGCTAGCTAATTTGCAGGAAGTCTGCTTTGAATGCATTGCTGTGACCCTATTCCAGGCAGTGACATTTGGGTTTTGTCTTCAGGTATAAGGAATTACCATGTTTCTGATGATACTAATGACTTGGAGCTTAAATTAATTTCTTCAACCAATATCAGAATGCAAACACTAATGTAATTTGTAAACATTAAGGCTTGATCAGTGGAAGGTGGTGTAAGTGGACATAGTTGTTACTTTCATCTCTGGACACTACCTAAACCAAGCTGCTTCTTCTGACCTAAGTTTGAGCCTTCCACAAAACCAGTCAGAAACAGCAGCAGACAGCCAGATTTGTGATTCAGTTGGATTTTACTCTGCCTTTCTACATTTGGTCAAAGCCAGTCTTTGGTACTGAAACAAAAAGCAATATTGAATAAAGGTACCTTCAAGCAAGGAATATATTGAGGAAGTCCTTATTTGCAAAGTTCTAGGACACATTGCAGTAGTGAACAAGATATACATATTAATGCTTTCGATAAGTTGAATATTAAACCCTAGGTTTGACTTTTAAAATGCATCACATTGATGGAACACACTTTTCTCTAGATCAGCATAAACCACTCTGTGAAAACTGATGTCTCCTGAGTCTGGATGTCACAAAAACATAAGAACTGCTCTTGGCCCGGATTGAAAGCCCATCTAAACCAGAACACTGCTTGCAGTAGTGGCTAAAAACAGATGCTTAGAGAAGAGTGATAGAGCAGGGCCAGTTTATACTAAGCTTCCTATGAATGTCCTTCCAGCATACTTGCACAGAAAGCATCATTTCTCTTCCATGAGCTGGTCGAGACTTGCCTTGAGCTCATCTAAACCTTTAGGATTCACAGCATCCTTAGTTCGTTAAAGACATTATTTAGATATTTAGAGGTAATTTCTCCTTTGAAATTGGTTTTGTTGCAACTGTGGGAAAAGCTGAGGTTTTATGTAGAATCATTCATTTTAGAAAAAAGTTGTTTAGAAACATGAACAGCTAAAAATATATGAAGTCTGTGTTTTGCTGTTTATTGTCTTCTACATGTGGGGCTACTTCTGCTTTTTCTACTACTTTTTTACTTGTAAGCATAAACAGCTGTAATTTTTCTTTTGGTACCATCAGAAGTGAAGATATATATATATATGCATATTTTAATACTAATATGTCAACATGACACTGGGAACAGATACATTAATAAAGTTATAAAATATAATGAAACTAAGCAATGACTTTTTAATATGTCCATTATTTGCATTAGATATCTGTTGAGATATCAATAGACACACTTCTATTTCATCAAAAATGTCCTTTCCCTAGTAAAAATAGCCTCCACCATTTTCTTCACTGCTGCAAGAGCTACATGTGATTCAGCAGATTTGGAGCCTGGTTGCATCATTTAGCATCTGTGTCTCTATTTAGCTGGCAAGGTCAATTTGTTTCTGCAAATAGATTTCCCTCAACTACAAGGGGCAATCAGTTCATGAATTCCCAGGGGTTTGGTTCTTGCTCTCCCTTCTCTCTGACACAATTCCAGTTGGAGATGGTGTTAAGCTTTATAAAGTTAACCTTCTGGTGTTTAGTGGTAGCAGTACTCAATTTTTATTCATCTTTTAGATTCTTTGGTGCTGAAATCTTTGTTACAGTCAGATTGTCTACATTGTATTAAGCCCTTGAATGAGCTGCAACCTTTATTACCTCCAAGCATTGATGACTCGGAGGCTGAATAATGTTTAAAACAGCTTGAAAATATTCACGTGTAGGTGTTACAGTTGTGAGTTAGCTATGTTCATTGAAGGTCTGTCTTGCATTCCCTTTCCTTTTGGAGGAGTTCAAAATTAATAGCCATCTCTTCTTTGCATTCATGCTTGCTTCTGCCTACCATAAGTTGAGCCTGAAACAGAGTGCTCCTATACTCATTAATATGGTGATATCCCAGAATTGTCTGCTCTTTGTCTCCTCCAGTCGTTATATCTCTAGGTTGACTGCTTAAACTTGTGTTTTATGAAACACTGATGTGTTCAGACAGTATCTCCTTAAGAGCCATGGTGCTTCAGGTTATTTCATAGATCCACCATTGCTGCTGTGAACAGGAGCTTGTCACTTAGCCTCTACTAGCGGAAAACTGTCAGACATTGCTTCCTCTATCTCAGCTCTACGTGTGCACAAAACATACAACTTGGAGAAATGTTGGCACTGAAAGCTGAGCCTATTTACACAGTGCCACAGAATGGAAGGTGAACGTCCCCAGGCTAATATCAAATGCCTCATCCATTCTTTCCTTGCACTGCTCTCACCTATCTGTTTTGGGGTTAACAGGGTAGTTGCTTATTTCTTTATATCTTACACCCCAGTATTATGTGTAGTATGTAAATTAATCTCTTAAAATGCTAATGGGTTAGGCTTTTGTAGACCACAAAGTAATTAAATGTTTTGAACAGAAAATTCTTTCTATTCTTTCATATTTACATTAACTTTCTAAAACAAGTTTTCCTTGACTGTTAGTGTTGAAGGAGAACTGGCAAATTACATGCTTCAGTATATTTTTTTCTGGGGCTAACATAGGTAATTACAGGAGGAATTTTAAAAGTCCATTTTAGTTTATTGGTTCAATGTTTGTGATTTTTTCCCTCAGGTGAAATGGTGTGGATTAGTGGATCAAAACCATTTTAGTAAAAACCTACTAATTTAGTACTGCAGCTTTAAAAAAGGAGCACAGGACAGGCATATTATGCCACAATTATGGATAGATTATTTCCTTGAAAAACAAACAGTCAATATAAGTCAATGCCATACCAAATAAAAAATACTATGTTAGTATTTTGTTTACCAGGAATATTTTATTAAAATAGACATCAGTGTTTTAAAAGAAATAAGGGAGAAAAATCATGTATCATTAATTGAATTCAGCATCATTTGTTTAATCCTTTGTTAAAGTTTATTCAAAATAAAATTGTATAAAATAAGTTTTCATATGTATTTATAAGAATCACTCTTCCCTTCATTTTTTATTTGAAGGAAATGATTGGAATACAACTTCTTAGAAAAACAAATGTAGAAATAGCATACTAGATGTTAATGAAAGATCGAGAGTAATATGAAATAAGTATTTGGCATTTAATCTTCTCCCTTGTAATCTGGTCTCCTGACATAACTTCACTGACTTCAAAGGAACTACGTCAAATTACAACAGTTGGCTCCAGGCAAGTGAACATGAAGTCCTTTCAGAGTGGGGCAATGAAAGTTCTCCTTTTCCAAAACATCAAACATCCAATAAAACACAAGGAATAAATCTCCCACTGTTTGGGTCCCATAACTCAGAGTGACAGCTCAGGTCAAGAAATAGCTCAGTCACATTGATGCAACAGTAATAAATCTTTAGAGTGCAAAGAGCTGGGGTATTCAGTAAGAAGAAAAAAACTGACAGAGCTGTGTAAAGCAAACACAGGTGTGTCAGAGTCAGTATTAGACAAGGTTAACAAATCCCTTCCATTCCTGAGAGCATGGTATAGAGACATTCAAGTCAGGTCTGGAACAACTAAGGCCATGTTTACATCTGAGCTAATAACTTTTGCCAGATTTCAGCTGGCTTCCATGTGTTTGCAGTGTTTTGTTAGTGCCAGCTGGATAACCCACCTGTGGCTAAGAGAAAGTTGACTGCATTTGCTTCTTCTCAGAACATACTTCAACCTTCCTCTCTCTTGGCAATGTGCTAAACAAACATAATAAGAAAAACAAAGAGCATATGGATACGAGGTAATGCCTTTAATTGAGAGCTTGCATATGGCTGTAAAAATTAATTAAAATCATGCTAATTCTGCAATAAAAATCCCTGCTACAAGGTAAAACACAGACAAGCATGTAGGGAGGTTAAGGTAAGATGGTTACAGAAGTGCTTCTTTGCTTTAGGAACTGGGCTTCAGTCTCCTGATTATCTCTTGGGTAATTTTTGTGAAAGCTCTTGAACACCTGTCTGATCACAGTAGTAAACATTTTTGTTTATTCACACATCTTGACTGCAAATTTGATCTTTCTTCCTAATATATGTGGCAGGTGGATGGTGCTGTGTCTATACAGCTCTAGAAAGTGAGAAAGGAAGGGAACAAGAATTAAGATACTATTCCATTGATATCTTCGTTCTATTTATCTGCTTATTCAGATAAACACTCAAAAAGCCTCAGGACAAATTTTCACATAGTGAAAATCCTCCACTCTAAGCCATGTTGCCAAGGGATTATTCTTCTGAAAAGCCAAAATTTCTCACATCTGATGAATTTACAGAAAGTTCTGAGTAAGGCATAATATTTTGTGGGCAATATTGCCAGTGGGACCCATAGAACATAGCTTTACAACTAAGTAAATCTTCTGTGTAAATCATCTATGTGAAGCTTTTTGCCTTTTTATAAGGGGTGTGTTCTTGCTACTTCAGAGCTTAGAAGTCTATCCTATCTTAAGAAAAAAAATTTCAAAAGGAAATATATATTTGTTTTTTAAATTATTATTAATTTTGTTAACAGCTTTACAAACACAAATCCACAGATCTCTGGTTTATGAGCAGCCTGTACAATGAGAACAAACCATATCAAACTGTTACTGTTTTTCTTCTTGTTTTGCCCATAATCCTTTTTTCAGTTGTGTTCCCTGAAGTGGGTAGAAGTATGATCAGGGAAGATCTGAGAGATCTGCCTGGGGCATCTGAAGATACTGGTTTCCCTGACTGTCTTCTCCTCTCCTCTGCTGCAGGCTGCTGCCTCCCAGCAGAGATGGCAGAACAGCTTGCATGTGTGATTCAGCGCAAAGTTTAGCTTAAACTCACCTTCACTGACCATTTAAACTAAGTCATCAGTCTTCACTAAAACAGATGGCAACTGAACACATCTTGTTAAAACAGCTTTTCTGTGAGGCTGAAACATCAGGCAGAGTAACAAAAACCTGGAGGGGTGAGGGAAAGTGTAGTAACGTTTGCAATCATGACAAGTCTTTCTGCTTTGAGACTCCTCTTTGCCCATCCTGTCTGGTTCCATTTCATTAATTACATTTCATAGCATGTCCAGTCTCCTACCTCTCTGAGGAGAAGAGAGGCACTCAGCCCCTGCACTCGGCACTGGTAAGGCCACACCTCGAATCCTGTGTTCAGTTTTTGGCACATTGTTACATGAAAGACATTGGAGTTCTGGAGCTTGTCTGAAGAACGGCAACGAAGCTGGTGAAGAGTCTAGAGCACAAGTCTTATGAGGAGCAGCTGAAGGAACTGGGGTTGTTTAACCTGGATAAAAGAAGGCTGAGAGGAGACCTTATTGCTCGCTACAACTCCCTGAGAGGAGGTTATAGCGAGTTGGGTATCACTCTCTGTTTCCCAAGTAACAGGTGACAGGACAAGAAGAAATGGCCTCAAGCTGTGCCAGGGGAGGTTTAGATGGCATATTAGGAAAAATTCTCCACTGAAAGAGTTGTCAAGCACTGGAACAAGCTGCTCAGGAAAGTGGTAGAGTCATGATCCCTGAAGGGATTTAAAAGATGTGTAGATGTGGTGCTTAGAGCCTTGGTTTAGTGGTGAACTTGGCAGTGGTAAGTTTACAGTTGGACTTAAGGATCTTACAGGCCTTTTCCAACCAAAATTCTATGATCCTAGAGATCTTTTGTTTCCTCCATCTTTTCTGAGTGTGTCATGATACAACCATTACAGTATGTGGGATCTTTCCAGTCCCCCTTACTCATGAGCATCACAATCTGAACCTGATGGTTTTGTTTAAAGTAAACTATAAACTCTTGTGGAGCTTGACCAAGAAAAAGACTGACAACCTGTCAGGTTTTAGGGAATAGGAAGGTAGCCAAAATTTGGTGAGAACTGAAGATGCCAAGTAGACAAAAAAACTTACCAGTGCTGTTCAGAATTTTATTCTGAACTTTATTTTATTTTCTAAAATGAAACTACACTTTTGATAACAAAGTTCATTGAGTCTTTCTGCATAATGAAGGAAGATTATTAATGTTAATGGTAGAACGTGAAAGATTTCACAGCACTTTGTTACTGAAGGTATTTTACTCTTGGCTGACATCTAAGTACCATGCATTCTGAAGAATTCTCATGATGAAGACTTCTAGACCATGTCCCCAGAAATTTTTGCTGCTTCACCTGAAGTCCAAATTTTATAACGTAACAACAGGACCAAAAATCTCTTTGGAATGTGTCACAATGGTCCAGCATTTCAAAAACTGGAAAATAAGAAAGTCACAAAGACTATAAAATATAGATGACACAAATAATGAATATAATCCCGTGCCATAAGGCACTCAAAGTATCCATAAGATCCCATATGGATGGATGAGAATCTGACTTAAAATTTAACTTCTGGTCACAACCAATTGTTGGCCAAAACTGTTCTGGTGTTGATGCTGCATTTCCATAGTTCTGATGCATTTCCATAGTTCTGATACATTTCCATAGGTCTGTAATACCCCTGAAATTACCTCTTATGCATCCATTTATGCTGCTTCAGAGTTCATTTGCATTTCCCTCCATTTCTGACCCTGTCACTTTGCTTTCACTTGAGACTCCCATTGTTCTGCTCAAACTATTTATATTCTAGTCCTTGGTTAGACTTCAGTCCATGACTTATTTCTGAATTAGTTACAATCCCAGACACATTATTCAATCCACTCTTTTCTCAGCATCTTATCTTTCTATAAGAATTCATCCTCCCACTTAGTTTTTCATCAGCCCTGTAGGTCAAGGATGGCTGATCTTTATTCACAGTTCACAACCCAAAATATGTGAAATAACGTTTTTAAACTACTTCCTAGGATATTAATATTTTTAATAGTTAACATATGTTTTGTCTTTCTTAATAAGACACTATTACTGTGTACACAAAATATGCTAGATAGTCATGATAGGCAGGAAATATTCCTACAAGTCACCTATACCTTCAGCATTTCTGCTTGCAGCTGATCCAAAAATGTGCAGAGTTGTGTTTCATGGATATCTGATGCGTAGTTATTTACTGAATTGGGTTTGCACCTCACCAACAGATATGGGTTTAGTGTATGATTCTGATAAATTTTTGGGAAAGATTTGATTTCATCCATTCTCTTCTCTCCGTGCAGAGTAACAACCAGATGGAATAAACTGTATTCTGCTGTTGCTGATGGATGTGTCGTGGGTCAAAGTAATGTATCTTTCAGATTTTCTAGAAAAGTACATTCCCAGAACCAACCTTGAGAGGTTTGTGCATACAACCAGCATCTGATTTTCAGTAAAGTGGGGAGAACTAAGCATGATATACTGAGATTAATAAGGTTCAGAATAATCCTGGAAAATTAATTATTAGGAATGTTTTTAATACTGCATTTTGTAGCAGCCTGCATGTAACCAGATTTTGTTCTTCATGTTTTCCTTTAACTGACCTTTCTATCTGTTTTTCAGAACATTGTTTACTCTGTCTGTACTATGCTACCTGGCTTTATAAACGGATCTGTGTGTGGTAAAGTATCAAATGTTTTTTTTCTGAAATCTAGACAAATTATGCCCAATGCTTTCACCTTCAATGGTTTCAACAAAATCAATTCAGTCATATTGGTAATGTACTTTCCAACATTCAGCAGCTATCTAGGCCTGAATTTTAATAAAACACACTGTGTACAGTTTGCTGCATGAGTAGTAATAATACCTTGCACTTATATAATAATAATTCTGTTTACTAGGCAAGACACAAATGAAACACCCAGAATATAATAAAAAAAAAAAAAAAAGAAAAATTAGAAGTCAAGATGTTTTTTTCAAGCACCATTACACCTGAAAATACAGTGAGCTGTAGTGCTTTGTTTTCCTTTCCTTCCTCCCCAGGTCCCCTTAAGTAGGGAGCTACAATAAGTTTACCTACTCAGTACTGATGCGAGCTGTCACACTGAATGCATGATGATGTGTAACCAAGAGAATCTCTAGGTACACTCTACAGTTTTGTGTGCTGCATAGCATATGGAAGAAAGTAAATCTGGAGTTATCAGCTAGCTATCAATGAAACAGCTAAGTCTGGGACATTTTCTTGACACTTGTGCTAAAACAAAAGATCTAATTCGAGTACCACAGTCTGGTCCCTCTTCTGTATTGACTGCATTACCTCTGTATTACCTCGTCTGTATTGCTGAGCTCAGAATCCTGCAGTTAGGCAGTATTCATCCAACACTGGCACGTCTGATATCAGATTTTGCGGGTGCTAAATTTGAACACTTGCAGGAAGCATTTTTCCAAAAATCCAACAACACAAGCTGTTGGTTGTCTGGAAAAGACAAGAACATCCTGTCTTGTACTAAGGCAATGGAAGGTCAACCCTGATCAAGAAAGAGGTAAATGAAGCATAGTTTCTGCCGCTCTGTTAGAGAATTTTAAGGGGCAGTTTGGGCTGATTTACTGTATATTGAGTAACATTACAGAAAATGGTCATCCTTCAATCCAAGGTGGCAAGATATTCTCAAAGAATTGGCATTTTAAATAGAAATTCAGATTAATTAAACTTTTAAACAGTCACATTTAATACTGCCAACCATGTAATAAGTTATGTAAACAGGTAGTGCTTATTAGAAAGAGACAATGTTGACAAACTTAACTAGAGGTTTAGGGAGGTGGTAGAGCAAGCTTTGAAAGAGAATATGCTATTGTGTAAACCCAAGCATTAAACTTCAGTGTGGATGACTGATAGGTCTTTTAAGTTAAATGAAAGCAACACAGAACTTTAAAAAACATAGGAAAGAAAGGATCTGCAGTGTTGTTAGAATTTTATGTGAAGAAACAAAGGGACTATAAAGAGGGCATTGAAAGTACAAATGGGAATAATGAAGCAGTACTGCTGAAGAATATTAAGGTAAACATAAGAGGTTCTTTAGACATGTTAGAAGACAAAAATAGGAAGAAAATATTAAGAAACTGAAGGATAAAATGGAGCATGGCAGTGTGAGAGCTGAAAATGAGCAGGCAGGTGAACCACATCTTTACTAAGAGGTTATCATCAACACAGCAGTGCAGACATTAAATTTCCACCTGCCTTTGGAAACAGACTGAAATAATTAGAGCAGTAGAATAAGAAAAGGACACACCTCATGAGGATCCTGTCTTGTAAAAGATTGCTTTCAAGGGTGGAGAGTGAGCCCAGAGTCCACTGTTTGGAAGTGGGTTTTTTTTCAGATTAAGCCAGTGATGGCTCTAAATAGTAATCATCCCTGGAAATCACCACTTCTTGATTTTACAGGTGTAGAAAGAGAAGCTAAAGGAAGGAAACAGAAATGGGATCGAAAATCCATGAGATTTATAGCTTTTTAGGCTAGTCAGAGGTAGTTTAATTGAAATTTGAGGATTTTTTATCAACATCAGGAAAGATGCTTCGTTTGTTTCAGTCCCTTAAACTTTGTTTTGTATTTCTTGCATTTCCTATTAAAGCAGCTGCTATTGACCACTAGTGGATATTTATCCTTTACTAGATTAATTATGTTTCTTCTTTTCTTGAGTGTCATGAGAGCTAAAATCAGAATTTAACTCCTGAGATATAAAAGCTTTTTTACTGCAGGCAGTAGTTGTGAGCTTTTTGTTCTCTGATTTTGTGTGGCTAAGAACCAAGACCCAAGGCATTGCTTCTTTTCTTAATGTGCTGATTTTTCTGGATGATGGAAGGAGTAGGCATGACATTTGCAGTTTATAATTATGCATACCTGAGTCCTTTCATTCTCATAATAGTGAGTGATAAAATCAAAGCACGTTCTTTCCTCTTGGTGCCTATTTTCTACATAATGCATCTGTATTATGTGATAATCAGCACATCTCCCACTTCATTATAATATATATAACCAGGAGTTACAGGAGTTCACATACTCTCTTATATTCAATTTATCATCTTACGGAGCCCTCCAAGGTGTTGCAAAGTTTGGCCACTAGCACCCTTTGGAGTATATGTTGTTGTGAGACAGAGATGTGCTGACTTTTCAGGAAAGTAAAATTATTTTAAAGAAGAGAATATCTTCACAGAAGGCTGCAATGAAATAACTTTTAAACTTTTGATTAGGAGACTCTAAAGCCATAGAACTTTAGAAAAAACAGCATGGGCAGCAAATAACCTTAATTCAGTAGTATCCTGGCAAATGTTAGCAATATACTTGATACAAGGGAAACATGGTAGAAGGTTGCTGAGTGAGCAACCATGCTAATGGAGATTCATAAACTGCATTACGGATGGGACTGTGGAGTGTAAGCCTGGCTGAGTTTTTGTATACAAACCCTATTCATTACATGATTAAAGAAAAAATAATTTATTCATCAATTCTCTCTCTCTCTCTCTTTCTTTCTCTCCCCCACTACATCCTTAGTTTTAGTGGGAGGAGGGGACAGCTTAGGATCTGATGGTGTGCTGGGATAAGAATCAAAAAGAGTCTTGAAAATTGTTTTGAACTGTTTTCAGAGAAATCAATGTCTTTATTTTTTGCAAATCTCAGAGAGAGTAACATAAGAAAGGCTTAGGAAAAGCAAACATTTCAGGGGTCAGAGGTCTCTTAGAAAAGGCAATATGGCCCAATGCAGAGACAATAAAGAATAGGAAATCTGGATTTTATTTTTTCCTTTACCACTAAACTTCCATGTTGCTACTGGCGTGTCACTTTGTCTGACTGCTCTCCCAAACAGATCTTCTCAACAATAGGCTGCAAATACTTCAGGGTTTGGCTGGTTCTTATTATATATTTCTGTTGCATATTGGCAGTTCTGGATATTGCCTGTGATTTTACATCTTCAGAAACATTTACAAACTGCATGAGGCCAACGATTCATTATAACACCATTATTATTATTGTTGTAGTTATTGATATATTACTACTGATAATAATACCAGTCATACTAGAATACACTGGGTGATAAATTATGGTGATAACTTATTTTGAGTAATACCATACACTGCAAGTGGTCTCCCTGACATAGTGGCTCTATCAACATAGATGATTGTTGTTCATTATAAATAAAGTTATCAGCATGTGATCTACTATGTGTCTATAATAAGTTTGTTTAATGCCTAGATTAATTATATGCCTCTTCAGTCAACATTACCCCTCCAAAGAAGTGTGTGGGTTAAATCAGGGTTAAATGAGATACTTTAAAGAAAAATGAAAACAACGATAAAAAATTCACATACATCTACAGACATGATGACCAAGAATTTTTAGCTTTCAAACAAATACTTTAACACAAAGGTTATGTAAAACTGAAGTAAAGTGAAGGTCCCTGTACAGGCCTGTTCATTGTAGTTGTAGAGAAATGGAAGAAAAAAAGCAGGTATCACCAGTAGGTCACAAACTCTAGTAAGCCAAAAGATCTGAAGAAAGTACATATAATTCTGCACTAAGCACCTCATTGCAGAGGAAACTGGGTGGAGGCCTCACCAGGAAGGCTCTTCATCCTAACACAATAGACTGTATAATGTGGGGAATTTGGGGAACAGGACTTCAGAATGGGAGAAACTTGGTGGCCCATGCAGAAGCCAGAGAAACTATGTGATAGTTACTAAAGCTGTAAATATTTTGCTTGATATGTTTAATGTCAAACTTTCCCAAAGTCTGAAGTAGGGGAAATCCAGAACTGTCCTTCATTCTGCTTCCTCTATATTGTCCTAACCTGGTAAGCTTGCTGTTAGTGAACGGCTCGTCTGAAAAAAAGAAGTTCCTTTTCTCCTCCTGCTCTTCTTTGATACTTTTGTATTTGAATCCAGACACTTCAGTGTGAGAAAAGGGGATTTTCTCTTCACCTAAGACTAAGGAAAGACCCTGGCTTGAGTAAGGGCAACACAAGAATATCTTACTACATACTTGTGTCCCATCTCTAACGGAAAGACACTGAGTGCAGAGCACCGGAGGAAACCTAATCATTCTTTGCTTGGTCATTCTGCAGATACCTCTGGCATTAGGTCTGTGAGTAAAAACCGGTGTCAAAGCACGGCAGCAGCTGATCAGATTTCAAAGACATCATCAGTACCATAAACAAAGTCTCTGCCCATTCATGCTGGCAAATAAAGCATGCAGCTTCACCATAGCTGTGCTATGGGCCATGAAGCCCACTTTGATAAAACCAGCCATTGGGACAGCATCTGTATATACCTGGTTATATATCACATCCAAACCATATCAGATAATTTCCTTCTTAGGATGCAGTAGTGTTTCTTTAAATGCTTAAGATCCTATCTAAAATTAAAAGTTGGATATTCTGGACCAGGACTGTGGGAGATGGAATATTTTTTCTTAAAATCTGTGCTTATCAGTCACAGACATACTTTATCCTTTATATGTGGTGTCATTGGATACATCCCAAAATTATAGCGTTGTGGTGAGAAACAGACATTTTATTTTAATTTTTTTTCATGCAATGAGGCAAGAAAGCTCTGACCAACTAAGGTGTAAAGCTTAGAAAAATAACAATTAAGGAAGAAAGCTCCAGCTCTATGGGGACAGAGAAATATTAAGTGACATCTTACTAAGCACATAGCAAAATCAAGGAAAAAAAAAGATGATGTGATGAGCCATTAGACACAGATATTGCAAATGGTGGGGAATTTAATTGCCTTGCCATTAAAGGGTGAAGGCACAGATAGGGTGATAGCTTCTATTAGGCAGGAACACAGCTCGACTATCAATAATGCACTACTAAAAAACAAAGACTTCTGAAATACTGTGATTATTTGTAGATGTCTGCAGAATTAATATGTGAAAACAGGAAAATTCATATAGGCTATAACAATGATAGACTTCCCTCAGTGGCTGACTTTAGTGTCTACCATACCATATGAAGCAGATAAGGTCTTAATATAAAAGCTTCCATAGTTAACATAGTTATTTTAAAATTTCAATTCTATAAATGAGACTGAGAAATCTACTAAATTAGCTGTCTTTTTTTCCCCTTCATTTTATTAGCAAAACAGAGAATTCTCCACAGAGAATACTAACAGCAAATACTGCTAAGTGAAAAGTGATACATTTGAGACCATTTCCCTGGTAAATAACTAAAGAAGTTACCCAAATAGAAACAGTGAGTAGTTAGAGATATAGCATGCTCACAAAAAATACCACTTTTAGCAGTGGTGATAGGCTGAGGGTGCAAATCAGCAGCTGAAGGGTGAGAGTTGGTTGGTATAGGAAGAAACAAAAACCTACTTGTTATTCACAGAAGGGTAGGTTTCCCAGATAATAGGGAGTATTGCCATGACAAAAATCCTAGTGAAAACCCCTTTTATAAAATCTTGCATTATCCAAGCATCCTCTTATAATAGACTAATAGGCAAGCTGTCTAATCTCATGTTCTTTTTTATTGTCTTTGATTATCCAGACATATTTGGTGTCACCCAAGTGGCTCAGTGATAACTGGGATTTTGCTGTACCACCATCCAAACTTTTTAATTGTAACTTTATTAATAACTCCAATCCCTTGCCAGCATCTGTTAATAAATACATCAGCAATTAAAAAGACAATTTCTAGCCCAAGAAGAGGGCTTGTGCTCTTCCTCCTCTACATTTACTTTATGTTTTTCTTGCTGAAAAATCCACCCTGCACTATATAGCAAACTATTGGTGTTTGATTGTTAAGGAGTGGGGGGGGAACATGGGCGTTTGTGTGAAACACAGCGATTCTCTCACTCTGTCACCCTAAAAGTCATCTCCCTTCTTCTACTTTTTAGTGTGTTGTTATTGTGTTTATGAAATAATATGGGCTCCCTCTGGTGACTAATTGAACACCTGCAAATTCCCAAAGCTTTTAATCAAAGGCTGAAGCCTGATGGATAAAAGCATCCTTCTACACTTTCTCTGTGTGTATAAATTCTGTAAAAAACTTATGTAAGGACCAAATCCAAGAGACAGCCACCTGTTTTGTTCAAATCCCAAGCATGCATTTTCTATTCTAATGTTTTCTAATCACTAAAGACCACCCACTGTAAGTAGGCAATGTAAGGCTGGAATTAAAGATTTCACATGAAGACTATTATTTTTGCAAACCCATTTCCTATTGAAAAAACTGAGCCAGAGATGGAAGAGGGAGTTTTAACTGCCACCCAAAAGCACGTAGTTTTCTAGAATGTGTCAATATGATTTGTTTCAAAGGAAAAACAACATCAAGTTTTAAGATGCACAGTGTATTTAAAAGGAAGCAAGGCTAGACTGAAGTTTCAGGGACTTTTGAGGCAGAATGGAGATGTTCACAGAAATCAGCACTTACGGTGATCTCATCCTTCAGCATGGAATGAAGACCATTTTCAGTAGGCAGATTGGAAGCAGCATTTAAATTTCTATTAATATTGTACAGACTGCTTCTTGACAAATGGCCTTAGTGACCGAAAACTCTCCTAAGCATGTTTTTGTTTACTTCATATGAGCTGTTACATATTGAATTCAGGTAGCCTTACACAAAAGTAAACAAAAAATGTGAGTTTAGATGACCTGAAAATAATTAGTTTTGTTTAATGTAGTGTCCTTTCAAGGACATAGTTTCTCTATTTTAGGCCATCTTGAAGGTCTCTCACTTACAGAGCTGCTAGAGTCCAGAGGAGTGTCACAAAGATGATCAGAGGGCTGGAGCACCTCTCGTATGAAGACAGGCTGAGAGCTATGGTTGTTCAACATGGAGAAGGGAAGGCTCCGGGGAGACCTTAGACCACCTTCCAGTACCTGAAGGAGACCTGCAGGAAAACTGGAGAGGGACTCTTTGCAAGGGCATGTAGTGATAGGACAAAGGGGAATGATTTCAAACTAAAATAGGGTAGATTTAGGTTGGATATTAGGAGGAAATTTTTTGCTGTGAGGGTGATGAGACATTGGAACAGGTTGCCCAGAGAAGCTGTGGCTGCCCCTCCCTGGCAGTGTTCAAGGCCAGGTTGGATGGGGCTTTGAGCAACCTGGTCTGGTGGGATGTGTCCCTGCACATAGCAGAGGGATTGGGACTGGATGATCTCTAAGATCCCTTCCAACCCAAACCCTTCTGTGATTCTCTGATTCTATTACTTTTTCCTTGTTGCAGAAGCACAGAGATGTTTGAGATGAAGATGGAGCATGTTCTTTAGAATATATTAAGCCTTGTAAGGAGGAGTGTCCTGACATCTGAGATCACTGGCAGTTCTTTGTGTCTTTTGAATGGATAAGAAGGCAACCATAGGGGAAAAAAAGAGGATAACATCTTTTTGAGTGTCATTCTAGAGACAAGTAATTTTTCTTACTGTATCAGCACTGTTACAACCTCTAACATATTGTTTGAATAGTAATAGTTAACAAGTGATATGTTTCATTACATTTGTTCTTACCAATTTCATAAAACCTTCTGAAGGCACAGTAAGAATTAACTTTATTTTGGGTTCGAGCCTAAAAACGTTTTAAATTTTTATTTTGTAGCCAGAATAGTGTCTTAATGTTTGTGGTTTATTAGTTTTTGAGTTTTTTTCTTAGATACCTTTTGATTTTTGTTAGATATGAATGTTGATATATTGGGGTTTTTTCTATTTTCCAAAATTTTCTTGTGTGAATTCATTACTGTCTTAAAAATAATGTAGCAGAAAATGGATTATTCCCACCTTAAGTTTGTAGAAGTGAAAATGACTGTAAATATTTTGATATTTCTGTAATTTGAGATATCAGAAATGTATTGTTAAAAAAAACTTTCAATGTTTGTACAGTCGACAGAGAAGTTAACAGGTAGGAATTATACAAAGCTTACTAAATGCACCATTTTAATGGGTGAATCTTGGAAAAAACCCACTACTTAGATTTTTTTATAATAATCAAGTGATATACAAGCATGACTATGAACAGTAAAATGGTTTGTTCTTATTGCTTCTGCAGCAGCCACCTTGTTCTTTTCTTTAATTTGCTTAGCAACCGAAATAGTTTTGTTCTTAGAAATACTAGAATCATTTTATGATCCATTCCATTTGCATACTTTCTTACATCTGACAGTCCATTTTGAGCAACTGAAAAAATGCGTGTGCATAAAATATAGGAGGTTTTACAGAAATAATTGCTATCTTTTCTGTGTCAAGAAAAAGAAATGTCTCATTCTGAAAGATGCAACAGATAATCTTTTTGGAAAGAGCAGATTGAACTGTTAAAGAACTCTTTCCACTGCGGTTGCTATTACCGCATGAGAAGATGTCAGTCAGTCATTTAAAAGCACATGCGATAATAGACTTAGCCATGGACTTTGAACTCTCTTTCTCCTCTACATTCTCTTTCTGATTGTATGATAGAACCCAGACACTTTGTTCCATACAAACAGTCCTCAATTAAATGTAAGTGTAAGAATTTAAAATTATGTATTAAAAATTATCATTGGATACCAAAAGAACGAGTATGTACGAAAGGACATCTTTGGTAGGATTATTTTTTTTTTTAATAGATTAAAGGTTTTGCATGTTGTTTTCAGAAACAAATTTCAAACTTAGCATTTTGCACTTCAAAGGTGATTGATGTCATTCCAAGGGAGGGCCACAAAGATGATCAGAAAGGCTGGAGCACCTCTCCTATGAAGACAAGCTGAGAGAGTTGAGGTTGTTCAGCCTGGAGAAAAGAAGGCTCTGGGGACACCTTAAGCAGCCTTCCAATACCTGAAGGGGACCTACAGGAAAACTGGAGAGGGACTTTTTACCAGGGCATGTGGTGATAGGATGAGGGGAAACGTGTTCAAACTAAAAGAAGGGAGATTTAGATTGGATATTAGGAGGAAATTCCTTGCTGTCAGTGTGCTGAGACACTGGTCCAGGTTGCCCAGAGAAGTTGTGTCTGCCTTCTCCCTGGAAGTGTTCAAGGCCAGGTTGGATGGGGCTTGGAGGAACCTGGTCTAGTAGAATGTGTCCCTACCCATGGCAGGGGAGTTGGAACTGGTTGATCTTTAATGTCCCTTCCAACCCAAATCATTCTATGATTCTACGGTTTCTATATAAATTTCGTAACAAAAACTTCGTCAGGATCTCTAACAATCAAAAATACTGCAGAACTGCAGGAGCTGTAATTGGAGATTGTGTGGCTTGGTATTAGTATAGTAATGCAAGTGGAGGGCTTGGACAAATCTCCATCAAAAAGAGGACAGTTTCAGTCAAAGACTCTCTGGGAAGTACATATTGTTAGTACTTTGCTGTTCCACTTTGGCTAAGTTCTTCAGTTCTGAATGCTCATGTCGGTGTAAAGTTTCTGAGATTTTGCACCCTGTTTTTAAGGGCAGCACTCGAATTAAGCTTCTCTCCGACAGCTTCATTGGCTGCCCTTACCTCCACCTGAGACCACTTTACTTTCCAGCCCCACCACACGAAGTAAAGCCTTGCTTTCTGCTGTCTTTTCAGCATGTCTGAACTCAAGAGCAGTGCAGTATAATGATGTCCTCTATGAGCTCCTTTTTTTTAACAAAGCTCTGAGCTTGGAAAAAAATTTCCAGTAGTAATTGGTAAGGTCAATATTTGATAATTGTTAGGCCCCTTCAGAGGAACTACTTTGATCCTTACATCAGTCTATTATGCATAATACCCACACAGGGCATGAACTATTCAGATAATCAGTAACAAATCTTTCCAGATTTATTTCCCTTTTTATTTTTATGTTCCATTTTCTCACAGGGGATTGCAAAAGCAGAAGCAAGAGCTTTTAAATAATAGAATTTTTAGAGGCAAAATCCCAAGTAAAATCATTACTTCTGGTATGCAGTTCAATATGGTTTTAGGAGAATAACAGGTTTTTCATACTTTTGTGGTTAATTTACATTGCCAGGTACTTTGAGCTGTGAAAGTAAGGTCAATTCTGCAATGGCTTGGTTGACTGAATCAGCTTTGATGTAATACGTGATGGAACTAAAGGACAGAAAGACACCTTAAAGGTCAAATCAAAGATACCATGGATGTTACCTAGAAAACTTGATAAAGCAGGGCCTTTTCATGAGGCAACTATGAGATTGGAAAACAAGTAAGAAGCAATGTTTCATATTGCCTAAAAACTGGTCTTCCAAAATGGGTTCTCCACAGAGAACAGCAGCATAATGAAGGTAAACAGCACTATAATGAAGGGGAAGCAGAACAATCACAACACTGCTACTAAATCCTTGTCTTATTAAAGAAAGAATAAAATGAGAAAGGAAAACTGAAACTAAATTTGAAAATGGTTTCCTTTGGTTGTCGTATTTTCATGTGAGAGAGACCTTCTCCTTCAAAAATACACTCTTCATATTTAGTTCCCTATTAGTATGAATACTTTTTTCTAATGAAAGCTAAAGGTATCATATTCAAAGTGAACAAATTTCAATTTTTGGCCATCACAGATAATTCATACTGCATACACTTGCAGAAATGGCTAGGTGCCTCCTGGCTATGTACGTCCGTCTTTTTAATCAGAGATAACGTAAACATTTAAAATTGGGAAAAGAAATATTTAAATAAGTATAATGAAATCAAAGAAAACATATAAATTCATTTGTTACACAGAAGTCTTGCAAAAAAATATGTGGAGACAGAGAGTCTATTGAATAGTAAGTATTAAATATTTCTCATTTAATCAAGTTTAATTTATTTTTTTTTTCTGTGGGGAAATATATATATATTCAAAACCATTTTGTATTTAATAAGAGAAGCTGTTCCTGTTTTAGGCTAGAAATATTTTTCAAGATCCCATTAAAATCAAACAAAATTGAATTAAATTGGGAAGCTTTTTTGAGGGGAAAAATCCTCATACCTTTGCCTGTCTTGTCTTTGATACTGAAGTTTTAGTGATGAGAAAAAATTGGAAAAAAAGGCACTCTGCTCTTTGGCTGCTTCTTTTTCGTGCCACTTTGAGGATTCTTCATTCTTTGTATCCTGGTCACTACTTCCTTGAAAGATCTGAGAGGATGAATAGACTAAAAATGTTGAGAATAATACTGAAGTTTGGAGATGGAACTTTCCTTCAGAGTCTGAAGAGAAGAAAAATGTATTACCTGCTTTCAACTTTTCACTGGCATAACTCCTTTACAGATGGCGTTGATAACCTCATTAGTTTAATATATTTGTTAATGCAGGTACCACCATGTGATAGCCTTCTTCATTCTCGTGAAAGAAAGCCCTGGAACATCTTTAACATTCAGAGATTTTACTATTTCTTGTGTGATGAACATGTTCTGAGATTTCTTTATGTATAGCAAAGGTGGCAGGAATTAAGGCTGTTTCTTAGATGTCCAAATGTTCTTGCCTTTTTATATATACATTTTAGTTTTAGAGTATACTTTTAAGCTTAATTGTGAGTAGCTTAGATATTGTTTTTTAAAGCATTGACCTTCTTGCTTACCAATTCTTGAAGAAATTTGTTTACTTAGAGATCCTTGTTAAGTTTTATAATCAGCTTCCTGTAATTCCCTTTATAATTTAAGTACCTTCAAATGGCTGAATATTTTCATTATGATTACCACCTTCCTGTATTGTCCCTAAATAAACTGCTGTTTAATTAGCTCTGCTCTAAAGAATCATTTTCATCTTGGCCATTTTCTTCAAAGTCACATTTAAACTTAAAGCTCTGTATGAAAGGGATTTGCTAGTAAAAATGTTCCGGATGTCTTGCCATTAGCTTCAAAGTGAATGAGCTTTCCCCCTTTTTTGGAAAGGAAAATAGAGAGGAAATTCCAGTTTCAGGAGATGGGTGGCTGGTTTGGATAGGTTAGTCAATGGACCATTTATATACCTTGTTTTTCATTGAGATAGTGGAAAGTGTTATCTTCATACTCCTTACCAAGGGGGATATCATGATGTTTGAGAATAAGGCATAACCAGTTGGCTACATGCCCTTAAATCATAGCCCACTTCTGTGAAGAGCGTAGTCCATACCTGTGCACTGGGGTACTGGTTTTGGCTGGGGCAGAGTTAATTTTCTTCCTAGTAGTTCAGTTGTTGCTATGGTTTGGATTTATGACCTAAACAGTGTTGATAGTACAGGAATGATTTAGTTGTTGCTGAGCAGAGCTTACACAGAGTCAAGGCCCTTCTCCTTCTCACACCACCCCATCAGCAAGTAGGTTAGGGGTGCACAAGATGCGGGAAGGGGGCACATCTGAGACAGGTGATCCCAACTGACCAAAGGGATATTCCATGCCATATGATATAATGCTCAGAATTTTTTATTATTTTTTTTTCTTATTTGTTTTACTTATTAAACTGCCTTTATCTAAGTTCACAAGTTTTCTCACTTTGACCCTCTCGATTATCTCTCCCATTCTACTGGGGGAAGTCAGGAAAGGCTGTGTGGTGCTTAGCTGCCTACTGGACTAAATCACAAGAGTAGGTTACAAGAAAACAATTCTTCTAAACACTCCACACAACATCAAGATGATCAAAGCCCTAGTGACTGCAAATGTGGGAGCTCACAACTGAAGGCTGATGCTCTTTCTCATTCTTTTTCTCTTTCCACAGAAGATCTGCACCTACATGAGAAATACATCTCCTAGTACAATCTAGAGTCTTTATTTCATAAACTTATGCCCATCCTTTATTAAGGAATCTTAAAATCTCCTTGGGACAAATTTATTAAACTGAACACTTTAGTTTCTAAAACAAGGAATAAAAAACAAGTTAAATTTTACTCCAAATATATAGAAGTGCTAGTTTTCTTTTTCCTTTGAAAATCTGTCAGGATAAGGTGTATTTGTATCAGTCTTGAAGAATAAGTTCAGCTTTTTTTTGTGTCAGTTAATTTTTCCATTAGTATTGAGCTTTAAACTCAATATTGTTTTAACTGGAGTACATATTGGAGTTGATATGGGTATAGAAGGATTTAAAATACTGTTTGGGAAGCACTATAGGAATTTCTGTAGCCTTAGGGCTGGTTTTATAACTGTGGGAAATAATAGAGTGAGTCACTGTTGGGTACTACATACTGATGTTTCAATGCATGCTGCATTCTGTGTTACATCATGGTTAAGATTCATGATCAGGGACCTGATTAGCTGCAAGAGGAGCAATATGATAAAAAAGAAGAAAAAATTGCTTCATTTGCCTACTTTACTTTTGGCTATGCATGACTGAAATCTTATTATGTGAGGTTTTAGAAACTGTAGCCAAGCAAAGCAACAAGACCTGGTATCTTAGTATCATACTGTGAACTTAGTTCATGCATTTCAGATCTTACACTTAGAGAGCTGTGGGATATCTTGCAGGAAAACATAATGAATGTCAACAACATAAATAAATATAATAAGACTTGCTCACTAATCCCTAGCTGAGCAGTCATGTAAGATGTGGTTGTTTTTAATTTCTGCTTTTATTTCATTTGTGTGTGTTTACTTGTTTTATTTTCTTGAATACTCTTTCCACTATCTGCACTTTCCTTCTTATTATGGAACTGCCTCTTCATAATATGTATTCATTCTTCATTTGGTTCAGTGTGACACAAACTCTGTACATTCACATGAAGATTGGAACATTTAGTAAGGGGAAATGGTGAGTAGATTAACTCCTTTGACTGCCATTATGCCCTTTCACTTGGCAAGGGAAAAGGAACAACATTGTGCCTTTGGAAACATTTAGCTTCTATAGAGGAAGTAAAATTGATGATATGCTAACTTAGTAGTTCTTCAATACTTTTCCTTTTCTTAATCAAAGATCTTTTTCTTTCCTTCAATTCCATCTTGAAATTTTAGAATTGAACTTACTCTGTTCTTATTTCAGCAACACCAAAGATTTAGAAGAGGGAGAGGAAACAGAGTTACCTTATTCAGAATTCTACTTCTCCCAGTAGAAATGAAGTGGGGTATTGACCCAGTGTACTTTAAGTCATCTAATTGCTAAACCTAAATTAGGAATTAGGAATCTACAGCCCGTATGTGGTCAGTGAAGATATATTAATACTTAATTTAGGTGTGCGTAGTTATTCTCTATAAGCCCCAACAATGATGTGGAAAGTCTAGGTTTTCAATTAAGACATCTTAGATAAGTTAAAGGATATGAGCTTCTGTTGCTATGTCTTGACAGTTCACATTGATATTGGTGTCTGTGAGAATGCTTAGCAGTCCTTAAATAGATTTAAAAGAAAGTCTAGAATTATGTAACTTGAGATTTCTCTTCTGCTTTTTCAGGATGAATGCAGAATACTTTTAGATAGTACAATGTTCAGCTGAAATTCTGTTCTAGTCAAGACCCTTATCCAACATCCATCATTCAAAGAAGATTTAAGTAAAGCGGATGTGTCTCTCATCTGCTCTGCTTTTATTAGGAATGAAGAGAAACTTTTGTAAGTTGTTCCACAAAAGCAGGCTAATTAAAGGGTTTGGGTATTCATGGAATTATTCAATTCAAAGGACATTTTTAATTTTGTTTTTCTAAGGTGAAATAACTGCTCTTGAGAAAACATTTTTTCAGTCTGTGGTCTTGAGGTCTGGGGGCTGGACTGGAAACATCCATCTTTTCTAGTGAAACTGCACTGTTTTCTACAAAACAGTTTTCAGGAGAAAGGAAAGATACAGCAAGAAATAACACAGCTTTCTAGCTTCATGTGCAGGATCTTAGCCTGGTTGGATGGGGAGACTTTGAATTACTTCTTTTCAGGGTTCTTCCTTTCTACATAATATAAACATTGACTGTTTGCTCTAAAAGAAAAAAAAAGATTTCTACCTCTGTTGAAACTACTAAGCAAAAAAGTAAGTTCTTCATCATCTTATTGTGGCTGCCAACCTGACACTTACTTTCCTGGCAATTCCCTGGGGCTAAGGAAAGGAGTGTGTCTTCAGCATGCTGTTTGAACTCTCTGTTCCATCAAAGCTAGCTGGTGACACCACCTTCAATATCACAGCTCAAACAAAACAGAACAAGTGGTTGTGTTTGCCTATCCTCAGAGGGGATTCCAGGCTTTGTATGAGTGAGGCATCCACCTTAAATCCTGGTGCATAAGAGGTGGGGAAAAGCAAGTTTTCAAAAGATCTGTGTTTAGCATTTGTATTGACAGGTTTTATATGTCACCCTGTTCAGAGGATGCATGCTTAGCCAGTCCTTCAGGGATCTGGTGATCACACACTTGAGGCATCCAAAATTTTTTGTGTAAATTGCTCCTGAGTCACTACCTGGACTAATCACCCTTTGTAAAGCAGTATTAACTGAAGAGGAGAAGTTAAGGTCTTTGTTCAAATATTCACAATGAATTTCTGACAGAGCCAGGGAGAGAACCCCCTTGGCCTACATTCCAGCCACCAGCTACAACTTACTGTTTCTCCTGACTTTTTATTGATCATGTATTTATTTGTTAGCTGCTTGCCAGAAGGCAGCCAGCTGATAAACTAAACATGTGAGAAGAAATCCAGCTTACCCAAAAGGAAACAATGTACTCACGAATTTTGCAGCTCTCACTTAAAAGAAGGGCAGATAAGAGAATCATGGGGTTTGTACCACCCCCTCAAGCCTGCAGGTTCCTGAAGGTTTTTGATACGAAGCTGTACAGTTCCTCCCGTTGTTTCTCTGTCAGCTTTAAACCTCATAATCTGTGCCTTTGTTCCCCAAGCATTTCTTCTTTACATGAGTGTTGTCTTTTATTTGAAATCTGTGTGGCTATGTGGGGGAGAATAAGCTCAGGATCTGGTCCTTAAAGCTGCTATTTCATGTTGCCAAGTAACTGGAGGGTGAAGATGGTCTGTTTTCCAGGGATGGCAGGAAAGATCAAAGTGCTTTATGTGAAAGGATCATAGGTAAGAATTTAAGTGTGCAAATTTAAAGGAATAACAGTTATCAAAAGTGAGTGTGCAAGAAACTGACCTTAAGAACTGTAGTACAAAAGAGCTCCTCTTTACCCTACTAGCTTGTAACTCTTCAGTCAAATAAGAGATAACCTGTGCTTTTAAACATATGCATATGCATAATCCCACTGAAATCCATGCCTTTGACATCTGTATATATCGTTTGTGGTATAGTGATCCACCTGAACTTCAGTGAAGACAAATGTCTTCCCACATTCTGTTAAATAACAAGAGGAAATGTCTGAATCTACCACGAACTGTGTCTCTGCTTAAGATCCACCTGATTTTGCTGTTTTCTTCTGTATTGATTTGCATCTCAAATCCAGTCATTTGATTATGTTTTCAGTCTTTATTACATGCTGCTGATATAAAAAAGAACACTTAACATGAATAATTTGTAGTTGAATATTTCTGTGTTCATTTTTCTTGTAGTCTCTTCTCCATAGAATATCTGGAATTACTTTAATTAAAAAAAAAAAAACACAAAAAAGCAACACAAAAAACCTCACAAAATAACAGATGGAGTCTATTATGTACATACACACATAGACATACAACGTACAATTTTTCGTTAATGGCTAGAAGTATTATTAGACATATGGGAGAAACAATGGCAACCAACTGTACAGCCATAGCTTCTTCTTCTGGATGCACTCCTATCTGGGCCTTGTCCTTTCAATGACTGCTTCTCTTTGTTGGCTTTTCTGTTGCAGAGCCTGGGGAAAAGTACACTGTGCAGAAAAGAAACTGAACCCAACACAATACTGCCATTTAGAGGCATTCTATACCCTAGGGTACACTTGCTCATATTTGCAAACTTCACAGCATCTAGAGCTGTAAACTGAAGGCCTGATCCAGTGGGACTGGCTTTGACAGTCTGTGTTACCTTCTGTATGTTCACTTGACAATAAAGAGCACTTAGGCATCTACTGTAGCTATGTAGGGTCATCCTTTATACAGACACAGAGATAAGAGCTTAAAGTGAAAGACCATATTCCCTTATCTAAAGGATGTCGTGCTAGATTTTTGGCTTCTGTCCCTTTAGAAATGAGAGATAATATTCTCCCAAGTATACACATAGATTTTATAAAAAGCCCATGGTTTAATAAGGATTATGACAGAACAAGAATTGGTGTCAAAAGCTGCCTTTTTAATCCTGTACTGGAAGATCCTTTGGAAAGGGCCTGGGCCAAATTTGTTGCTGGTCCACAGCACTTGACTGCTGGAGCATTCTCACTGAGTTGGTTTATATGCTCCTTTCCTTGTAATTTGGAGGACCTCAAGGTACCCCATGCCTCAAGGGAATACTTACGTGCAAAGCTGGTGGCTATGGTCCCCTGTGGACACCTCTCTCTCTTCTGTTTACACACTGCCCTTATGGAAATGCCATGTGATAAGTAACACTGCATTTCCTGAGGAGCTACAAAGATGAGTAGGGGCTTGGAGCATCTCTCATATGTGGAGGGACTTAGAGAGCTGGGACTGTTCAGACTAAAGAAGAGACAGCTCAGAGGAATCTTAACAGTACCTGGTGAGGGAGAGCAAAACAAAACAGAGTCAGACACTTCTCAGTGGTGTCCAGGGCCAGGAAAAGAGGCAATAGGCACAATTTCAAATGCAGGAAATTCTATTTAAACATAAGAAGACTCTTTTGTACTGTGAGAGTCATCAAACTGCAGCAGGTTGCCCAGAGTGGTTGTGGAGTCTCCTTCACTGGAGATATTCAAAACCCGCTTGGATGCGTTCCTGTGTGATGTACTCTAGGTGACCCTGCTCTGGCAGGGGGGGTGGACTAGATGATCTTTCGAGGTCCCTTCCATCCCCTTAGATTCTGTGATTCTGTGATCCTTGCAGATAGTCAAAATGCAACTGGACACAGCCTTGAGCAATAAGATCTAGTATCTGCTTTGAACAGAGGTGTTTAAACTAGACAACCCCAGAGTCCCTGATGTTATTCTGACATCTATGTTCTGACACTTTTAGGCAGCCTCACCATAGTATTGTGTGCCGATTGAAGAATTCACCAAGAATATGTGAATATCAGATATGGAAAACGCTTTGGATGTCAGACTCATTCTGGAAAGTATAGACAGAGTGTCATGGCTACACACAGCATGCTGTCAAATGCATGCAAGAAAGCAGCTGGAAAAAGACAGGAATCTGATTGTCTGCAAGTTAATTCAGTTCTATAGTAATAACAGCAGGCATATCTTTTTCCTTAAGAGAAATGATGACCAGGTTGACACTGTCTTTTTTTAATTATTCATTTCTCATTCTTATAAAACATTATTTTATAAGCCGTGTATAAGGCACATCTCCCCTTTCTACAAGTGAGGTTTTATACTAAGCTTGAAAATCACATTGAAATTCATGACAGTCAATGGAGTTCTTTATGAATAGGATGTCCGTACTATTAAATAAAACAAGTCAGTGTCTGAGAGCAATGGTTAACATAGCTAAACTGTCAGCCACCAAGAGAAGGTGGCCTCTCCCACTTTTAGGTAGCCCTTCCATTATGTTATCCTTCGAACCATGTTCCAGGGAAATCACCATTTTGTACTGATGAAAATTCTTCCCAAGGGTATGGTACCAGTTAAAGAAGCCTAGATGCTCATGGGACTGATGGTCTAGTCTGTGTTTTGGTGCTGCTTATTGTGCTCAGACAGACCTGAGGACGGAATGCCTCATTAAGACCTAATTTCAAGACAAAGGCCAAAGAAGACATATAATGTCTCGTTTTGATTTTGTTTTGGCTGTGAAATGTTAACAAGACAAAAATATAAAGTAATTTTAAAAAACCCCACACCTCCCTGGTACTAGAATATTTTCTTGCAGAACATTATCATGAACTGTATGGGATTTCCTATGCTCTGGGCTTATTCTGGAATGTTTCACAAAAGAACCTGATAGAGCTCCATCAAGGTCCATGGATTAACATCTGTTCAAACCAGATGAGGATCTACTCCTTTCTGTTTGTATGAATGTAAAATGATCATTGCAGAGAAACAGTAAACAAGGAAAGGGCTTTCATCATAAGAAAGAATTTGAAAAGAAGGTTTCTTGGGACTTTTTGAGAGGAATTTCTATTTTTTGTTTGACCCCTGTTTCCCTGGAGTTTTCCTTGTTCATTTCTAGAGCTCAAGCACTTTTATCAAATACTTAGTTAGTATTACATTTATTCATAATTCTTTTACATTTACTGTAATTAAGTCTTTATTGATTTGACACAAACCAACAGCTGCATTTCGCTATGGAAGTCAACTGAAAAGTATATGACATCTACTAAACATGTACAATGCACTTGAGAGTGCAGATGACATGTATTAAACTCTCTCATCATTTTTGTACTTCTTCAAGCACAGTATCAATTATATGTACGTACTTGAAGCCAGAGCTTTTACTTGATAGACTGCATATGAAGTCTTTGCAGCACAATGAACTATAAACAAGTAGCTACACTTAGATCCATTTTAAATAGTGCTTTGTATTAAGAGAAATCTTTGATGTGGAAATTATTTTTCGTTTGAAATTCACCCTCTTAACATGATTGGCTTGGTTTTTGGAAGCAATAGTGTTCTACTTTATTTAGCAGATTAATTCACTGGAATTCATAAACAGAGAAGTAACCACTTCTGAACAGCTTTATGTTTTATTGAAATAGGGGTCTTAATACACTCCAGAACTACAGAGAGTCTATGATCCTTCCCAAAACAACTGAACATCAGGTACAGGACTGACTGTGCTATCTGCTTCTCCTGGGCTTTGGAGACAGGGTTGATCACAGACCCGTTTGAGGAAGGGAACAGTAAATATAGGACAATGGTATCAGAGTGACCTGGAAAGGGAAATACAAGGAAAAGCTGAGTTGTTGCATCACTTAATATCTGCCTAAACTTTGGCCCTCTGCAAAGGTATGAAACCTCATTTCTTTACTTCATGCTGAATTTTTGATGCTCTGTTTTCATTTTTAAACTTGCTAAAATATAATAGAACATATTCATAATCTTTTTTTCTACCAGATTGTTTGCACATATTCTCCTTTGCCAATTACATTAATTCCTTCTAACAGCAATCCCTCCAACATGTCAAGGAAATATAGAAAGAATGCCTGCATAGTACAACAAAAGGAAAATAACAGTAGGGATATTGCTTTTCTTTTAGAAGGAAATACTCCTGGATTTTAAGTTATTAAGCCAAACCTCACTTATCAGTGTGGAAACAGTGGAAGAAGTATTTCTCCCTTCTCCATACTCTTGTCCCACCCTCATTCACAGAATGAATCTTCCCATTCAGGCCCCGCACCTGTATGCTCCTGCTAATAGAATAATTAGTTTCATAGACATTGCTGATTAAGTTAAATACTTATAAATATTTATAACACTTTGCATAATATCCAGAGATTAAAAAAGGATAAAATTAATGGTGAACTTTCTATAAGTTCAGGGTTTTTTACATGAGCCAACTAGTAATAGGAAGGTTTAAATGTAGTTGTCATAGTAACAGGGCAACATAACTTTCATCAGATGCAATTACTATATTATAATAATGGAGTCATTTTCACAGTCTTTGATTTTTCTTTTTCAGGTTTTGCTTGCACCAAATCTTATGCTGGAAACATTCAAGGTCCATTGTGTTCATGGTGGTTTTTCCCTCCCAAACATTCTAAGTGATTCACAAACAGATTCAGAGCATTTAATTCAGATCCCTGAAGCAGTCATTAGAGATCCACAAACAACTTCCCACTGGAATGGTGTGCATGTCACCGAGGTCCCTACATAATCCGTGTTCAGCATCTCTCAAGGGTGATGCTCTGGCTCTCTTGCTGAGTTGGGAGCCACCCACACAGTGGGAAATGCCAAGCAGAAGAATGTGTTTGAGCTCTCACCCCTCTTGAGGCCATAGATCTATACATACAAAGCTGGATTCATCCCTGTGAGCTGCAGGTATCTGGCAGAAGGAACAAAGTTAAAAGCTAAGCTCCATGGATAGTCAAGAAAGAACTTGCAAAGAATAAATTCAGCCTGTATCTGTGCTGAGTCACCTGTAGACCTGCTATTTCTCAGTGCTTATACAGAGCTCTTGGGTGAACTTGACTGGGGCATTTCAAGTAGCTGCCTGGGTTACAGGGAAGAACTCCTGAGCACATTGGCTTCCCCTGAGAGCAGCTGCCTAAATCAGAAAAGCTAAGCTTTTCAGATTTTTTTTTATCTGTTTGTTTAATCAGAAAATTTTTGGGAAAGGCATATCTTATAAAAATTGTAAGAGCAATAGAGATAGGGGAAGAAGTTAGACTCCATGGATGAGTGTTTTGGGAATTCAAATAGGAGAAAAATCCTAAATGTTTCCTGCTTGAAGTATCTGCGGTTATCAAGTGGGAAACACAGGAATAGATGTAGTTCTGCTCCCACTTACATGTGTGTCCAGCCAGCTGGTGACAGTCAGGTTTGCTGTTGTCTTCTGTCTTTGCAACTCCATAACACCAACATGCCCGTGGCAATGTCACCCAGTTGTTACCTGCCATCCTGGATGTTCTGTTTCAGTCCAACAGCCCTCCCAACATGGAAAAAGAGTTTTGAGAATTTTGCCACAAGAACATTTCATATTTGCTCATTAAAAGGAATAAAATGCTGAGACTCTGGTCTTAGAACTGGGTAGACCTTGCACTGAGAATTTTAGGCTCTGTGTGCAGAATGTAGGGGGGATGGGGAAGCCTAAGCTCTGAATCATACGTGAAATGCTAAACCATGACATGGAGAAAGGGCTACAGCCTGAGGCAGTGGCTGGCTACTCTATAATGATATAGGACTATCTGTGGAAGGGCATCTTTCACACTCTCCTCCAGCTTCAGCTGTCTCCCTAGGTGTCCCAGGCAAATTTGATTGGACCATGTGTTATTGCAAAACTTCCAAGCTCTAGGTCTGCATTGGTTACAGAAGCCAAAGGAGCTACTGTAGGTCTGTTGGAACCTGATAAACTAGTCAAGATTATCAAGAATAATGTAGCTGAGTTGCCTGAATCAGATTACTGAAGCAGCCCTGGAAGAGCTCTCCTTTAGTAAGGATTTATTTTCCTTTGAGGTCACACACTCTAGGATGAGCACTGCCAAGAGGTGTTTCAACTGTCTTCTGAATGTTACCTATGATGTTATCTTGCTGAGGACAGAAGAAAAAAAGAATTAAAATTGAAAAGAAACTTCAGACTTTAACACACTATCAACAGGATTATAGTGTTATAGAAAAAGTTTGTAATTTTTTTTTCTAATTTTATTATCATAGAATATTTTGGGTTGGAAAAGACCTTAAAGATCATCTAGTTCCAACCCCCTGCCATGGACAAGGACACCTTCCACTAGTCCCATCCAACCTGGCCTTGATACACTTCCAGGGAAGAGGCAACCACAACCTCTCTGGGCAACTTGTGCCAGGGTCTCACCACCCTCACATGAAAGAATTTCTTTCTAATATCCAATCTAAATCTACCCTTTTCCAATATGAACATGTTTCTCCTTGTCCTGTCACTCCATGCCCTTGTCATAAGTCCCTCTCCAGCTTTCCTGTAGCCCCTTCAGGTGCTGGAAGGCTTCTCTAAGGTGTCCCTGGAGCCTTCTCTTCTCCAGGCTGAACAACCCCAACTCTCTCAGCTTGTCTTTGTAGGAGAGGTGCTTCAGCCCCTCTGATCATCTTCTTGGCCCTCCCCTGGAATGACATCAATCACCTTTGAAGTGCAAAATGCTAAGTTTGAAATTTGTTTCTGAAAACAACATGCAAAACCTTTAATCTGTCAAAAAAAAAAATCCTACCAAAGATTGTCCTTTCCTACATATCCAATGATACCAAATGATGAGGCAACCACAACCTCCCTGGGTATATGGAAGATATTTTGGAGAGTGTGTATACCTGTATATGTACATATATATATATAAGCATATAAATGCCATCATCAATCATCAAAAAAGAGCATGTTTATTTTGGCTGTAGTACCTTTTGGTATAGACCTGAACCCGTTTTTTAAAAATAGGGCAGGTCCATGAGGAATTATGCCTAAGTGAACTTACACATAAGAACTTCCCTAACTGACATATATTTACAGTCAATGTTTTATACTCATAAAGCCATAAGAAATGACAAACACAGCAAACAAATCACACTGAAAAGGAGATGTTGTTTCAGCCTGCTGTCTTTTTTGGAAATTAGTGATTTCCTCCATCACCTTATTATTCTCTCCTTCTCCATAAGATGAATCCTGTTATTCTGCTATACTTGGGTTCTTACTTCTAGATCTCTATAAATGAGAGGTTCCCAAACTGTGTTCCATACAGCATCTATAACTCACAGCTTACCTCACATAGTTGTATATAAACTCTTTAACAAAAAATGTATATACAAAGTGATAAATAAAAAGAAATAAAAACAGTCATTCTGGACTAACGAGATGATATAAAACTACCGTATCACAAATATGACTGTAAACTGCATCTAAGTTTATGGTTGCTCTTGATATTAAAGTGAAACTTCTCTGCATTAATAAGATCCCTTTGGATTCAACTTCTCAAAGCCTTTGTAACAACCCAGTTCTAAAGAATTTAGATCAAGAGAGAATGCTAGTCACTAGGGAGGGCAGCCATAAAATATCAGATTTCTTTTTTTAAATTGTTTGTCCACAGTGCACATATCCAGATGTCTCTTTCATTTTTTAGTATCCTTTCCCACTTCTTCTTTGCAGCATGATTTGCATTTGCTATGCAACAGAGATGAAAATAATTTCTAAGTTAGCTTCCTTCTTCATATAAGCACTGAGTGAGATAATCAAGAAGTATACAGGTACAGAAGTCAACACATCAACACATGTCACAAATACTAAACAGGGTTTAGTTACAGACCTGGAAACTCCTGAGGTATGCTTTGGAGTGCATCAACTATATGCTGCATGTAGTAGTACTTCCACAGAGAATACTTTACCTCTTCTGAATGAGCCAAGGCATCCAAATGAGCTGCCAATGGCAAGAAGCCACACAGGAACCTGGATCTAGTTGGAAAGAAGCAAAAAAAAATGGTTTCATGGCAACTACTAAGTCCAATTATTCCCTGCTGCATGCAGAGAGGGTTGTAATGAAACACTGGCAGTATGGAGAGGGAGATTACTGCAGCACTTCTGTTGGTTGTAGAAACAAGATGTCTGATGAGAGAATGCTGGTGGAGAGCACAAGTGTGCATACACACACACACACACACATGTGAACACACAGTCCAAGTGGCAGCATTTGGGCACCACGGAGCTGCGGATCCTGAGCTGTTTAGTTCAGCTCATTGCACTGATCAGGACAGGTCTGTGCATCCATTTAATTGCAAACACAGATCAGCTTCCCGGGAAGGTCATAGTAAGGCCATAATTACCTCATTAAGCAAATTGTTCCACTATCTGATCAGGCTTTGAGTTCACTATTTCCATTACCTCTTTTAATATCTAAATGGAAAGGCTAAAATTATCAGCTAGTATCAATCAGTGAAGTGCTACCTACAGTCAATAAAACTACAGGGACTTACAAATAAATTAGGGTCTGGCCTATTAGCTGCATCCTTTTCTTATGTTTTTTCCCTCCTTGTATGTTTATTTTATTGAAAATCTTTAAGATGGACTCTATCATGCAGGAAAGAAATTGAAGAGGTATATATTCAGACTGTGGTAAAATAAAGTACACTTGACTAGGATGGGAGGGAAACATAATTAGCAGAGGACAAAACACCTAGGAACAAAGTAAGGATGAGAACATCTGGATTTATATGTTCCACTGTGTTCTATGCTGAGACAAAAGCCTTTGATTTCTATGTCTGCTTTATGCTACTCAGGAGGTGAGACACTATTTGATTCAACAATGTGACTCAATCATCTTGATTTAGAGATAAATTAAATACTTTCTCTGATTTTGATGGATGCCAGTGTAAGAGGATTTGTGCTGCAGTTGTGTTCATTAGTTTCCTAGTCACTTAGGTGGTGTCACAGGACAGGTGATACCAGCAAAATGTTCTTGTGAGATCTCCATGTGCTAAATATTCCTTCTGTGGCAAGTTATACTGGTTTTAGAGTGATTTTTTGCAATGAATGTGACAGAAGCAACAGGTAACAAAAAAAGAAAAAAGAACTCGTAATGCATTTGGATCAAAACCAACAAATAACCGGGATCAGTCTTTAAACCAAGGTGTTTAACTTGTGTTGGTTCTCATAACAAACAGGACTATTACAGAAACTAGTAAGAAACATCTCCAACAGAATTACCTTGTATTCGTATATCTAGTTGTTTGCAAGGAGATGGATCACTGGCTTTTGATGCTGAGGGTCCTGGCAAAGAAGGGAATTTGATCTAAACTGCTAAATAATCATATAATATGGGGTATGTTCCTGATAGGCATGAGTGGGGTGATATTTACTAGAGCATTTACGTGATTAATTCTTGCTGATGTGAAGACTTAAATACTTGTATGTATCAGGGCTTTATTGTTTGTACTCCAGATTTGGGTCCAAGTAGCATAATACACAAAACCTAGGAAAATGACATTATTGTCCTCTTCATAGCTATGAAGTGGAGACAGAAGAAAACATAGGGATGGTCACAGTGAATAAACCCAAAAGTTCCTTCATTCCATTGCATTTTTTCTCGCAGTGACCAGGAAGATTAATTCAAAGCTGGGACGCTTAGAATTAAATGTCTAAACACAAGGAGATTCAATTCATAGGTCCTAGAGGATCTGCATGGTGTTGGTGGACATGACACAGCTTATATCCAGGGATATTCTTGACACTATACCCCCTCAGTATGGACTCACAGATTTTGGCAATCTGTAGATTACAGTTTTTCTGAGACAGATGTTGAATCAAAATGTTTGTGCTTAATAGGCTCCGAAGGACCTTCTTTCCTTGTATTTTGCTATTTTCTTTTAAAAATCAATCTTTATTTTTGGCCTATGCACCTTTCTGTGGCAATTATTCTACATTTTTAGTGTTAATTTATTTAAAACTTGCTGCTTGTTAATGTCTTTGGGCACTCCATTCTGTGTAGATGAATAGATATTTCCCTATTCACTTTCTTTCATGTTGTTCATAGTTTTATAAACTTCACCTTCAAGTCTCTTTTTTCATGCTGAGTCATCCTAGTCTATTTAATTTCTCATCTTGGAAAGCAACTATATACCTCCAGGTATTTTATTGCACTTTCTGTATCTTATATGGACCACCTTGATAAACATCCTTTGGTCATGGTAAATATGTATGACATGTAAATCATGTAGATGTCATTGTTTGAACTCCTGGAAAACACTTCTGAGAGGCCTGTCTCTAAAGCTGTATTTCATGTAGGGGATCCATAAAGACTGTGGCTTTATTTAGGAGCTAGATACTTATAAATCCATTGCTATAGACCAGTCCTTTTCTGTTCCTGGCCCTAAACAACTGATTTAGATCATGCAGAAAATGGAGCACAAATCCTTGAGTTCTCACTGACTCCCTGACATCGTGGCCATAGCTACATTCTTTTCTTGTCTACAATATTTGAAAACAAAATGGGAAAATAAACCAAACCTAAACAAAAAAACAGCCTACAAATGATGCACAGGCTTCTGCAGAAGTGATTCAAAGGGATAAAGGAAGGGTTAGGGAAAATGTCTCAGTGGATCTGTTGGCCAGGAGAACTGCTTAGTGAGCCAGAGAATCTCAGAGCACGTGTACCCATGGCACAAAAGCAAGAAGCAAATAATCAATTGGGTGCTTTATCAGCACGGTATTCAATTAAATTTCAATTAAAAAGGAAAATAATGCAGCAGTCATTATCTAGGCTGTGGCCAGATCCTTACACAAAATGTCAAGATACCCTTGTCAATTTGCAAACAGTTTAGATAAGGATGAATGCTGTTCAGGAAGCCACTGTAGGCATTCCTAATGGACTCTCTGCCCTAGCCTAGGAAACATTTCCAGTTTCTTATTTACAAAGTTAATGCCTCTCTTTTGAAAGATAATTCAATAAAGCATTTCTGAATGGAAATAAAAAAAAAAATAAAAATTAAACAGTCTCAAGAATATGTGTTTGCAAAACAGGAATAATTCAGTCTTTATCATGCCAGCAATGTAATTATTTCTCCATGGAAATTATTTTGAAGATGACAGTTTTTCTTGCTTACTTGCCTTTGGTGCACAAGTTATAAGACAAAGCCAAGCAGCTGAATGAGTGAGGTTATGTTGTTTGATGTAGGATTAGAATCAAGAGATTCCAGAATCCCAGGCTCAGATAACTGACCTGTACTTGTCATAGTAGAGTGCTGTTCCATGCAAGGACTGTATTGTCTAACATTGTCTTCCTTGGTGACAGTAGTAGTCCCATCAGAACAGTAGAAGTTGAAAACCAATTTCAATTTATGACAAACAGCACACAGAAACATGGAGATATTATAAGTATTATTTGTGAAAAACAAAACAGAGGAGAGATATTCCAGTTATGGGAGAGATAAGAAACATAGAAATAAAACAGATTTTTATCTCAGTCTTATAAATGGAGTTTATTTGTCTTTCCATCAGGTAGCACAGCTTCTGACCTTTGGCAGATTTTGACCTCTCACATCCCTACATTTGAAGCACCACAGGTGGCAGCATTCCTGGGAGTGCCACAGATGAAAACTTGTATCGCCTATGTGCTTCTCTCTCAATTGTAATGAGTTTAAAATCTATTTCATTTTACTTTTTCAACTCATCCTGTAAAAAAAAGTGTTATGTAGCAAACCTGAGTCAAGTATGCTTTGCAGCATGCTGTTATTCCTGTATTTAGAACCATGTCCATACACACTTTAAAAAAATTTCTCTAAGTTACATGTGTTTTTCTAGACTATGATGCTTTCCGAATTTTTCTCCTTTGAGAGCTGGAAGGATGACGCCATTACTTAGATTTTTGTGTTAGTTCTTTCCTTGCATATCCTTTTGTACCTAGACCAGATATGATTTTCTGTCTCTTTTTCTTCTTACTTTTCATGGCTGTCACTACTTGCAAAGGAACATGTCTGTCCCCAGCTGTGTTTTCTCTTCTTTCATCACTTTCCTTGTGTGATTACAATCCACTGATGCCTTTGGCATATTGTCCTGTGTCAGCAAACTAGGACATATTAGAGGCTGTTGAATACACAGAATTTAAACCCAAGATTGCTGTGTGTTTTGATATGTGCCATTCCTCTGTTCCGAGTGAATGACAATTATTATTGGCTTATGGTTTTCATTCACTACACAAATCAGGCTCTTTTTTTGTAGCCCTGGGTAAAACCCACAGGCTACCTACTGATTTTTGCCATGTGTCGCTGCCAAGTTTGATTTTTTCTCCTCTATTTTATTCAGGAAGTGAGAAGCACTGTGTCTCATTTACAGAAGTAAATCTAGACAGACTCACATGGCTTCAGGAACAGTTACTTCCATGGTTTTGGAGAGTACCAGTATTTTAAAACACTCACAGTTTTAGTGTTACTAAACACTAAAGAGTGTTTAGTAGTGTTACTGCATCATATCAGAAAGACAAGAGACCAGAAAAATGATGGAGCAGGTTTCCCAATTGATGAAGGAAAATTTTTCCCTACAGAACACAAAACATCACTATTGGCAATGTAGGCAGACTCCTTGGAAGGCTGTCTTTCCACTGTACCACAGCTGGGGATATATTTTTTTTAATTATTATTTTATTTTAGCTTTTGTCACAGTGAAAAATGCAAATAGGGGTTGACTAATACCACCTGGGTGGTGAATCAAGCTAAAAGAATAGAATATGAAAACAATAAAAACTACCAGTTCAAATCTATATATTGTAATACAATTTTGGACATAATAATAATAATAAAAAAGTTCCACTTTTTTGTGTGTCCAGAATGACATTTTATTTCAGAATTTAGAACAACTTGAAATATCTGAAGACTTGTTGGAAAATTAACCCTTTTCATAAATAACTTTACACTGTGTTCGAACAGGGATTTGCACAGCATATATAAATGTTTCACCTGAGCCTGGCAAATGCCAGTGGATAGCTGTCTAAGAGAGATCACAGTTACCTATAACTTGCCTTCTTTACTTTCTGGAAAGCATCTTCTCTACTCAAAACAGTGAGATTTTCCCCCTAAGAATAGCTGTATTAGGATCAGATTGCCTCTCCATTGAGCTCGGGAGCCTGTCTTTGACCATGGCCATTAGTGGATGCGTAAAAAAGACTAAAAGAACAGAACAAGTATAGTAATACATCTCCAGATCATGTTCCCAAGTTTCAGACATCTTCATATCAGGGATTTTGTGACTCAGAAGAGGTCTCACAACCAGAGACAGATTTTTCTTGCATAGATGAGTCCATTAACTTCTTAAGTCTCTGTGACTTTTTCATATCACCAAGATTTTGTGACAAGAAATTCCAGAGGATGACCAGAATGCCATGTTGTTACCTTTTTTTTTCATTTTCAGTGAGTCAGTTTCTCATCTCACTGCATGAGCCTGCCTTAGTTTATAGGGGGGAAAAAATGGACAGTTTTTTCCTACTTGCTTTCTTTTATTCTTCCATTGACACAATAATCTGGGTCTCAGAAACAGTGTATAAAACTAGCTATGTAGAACAGAAGCTCTTTCCTCAACGTTGCAGACACCTCATTCAATAAATTTGTAATTCTTAAATCCTGTGCCAGAGATTGAATATCATTCAATCAGAATGATTCATTCAGTCAGAACATGGGGATGTTCATAGAGCTTAACTGGGGGGAGAGAAGGTGAGCTGGTGATATAGAAGGGAAGAAAGAGAAGAGGCTGAGGGGGATAAAAAAGGGATGAAACCTAGAAAACACATTTTGCAATGGTCTTGTTCCACACATAGGAGAACTGGTCCAAAACTCCAGCTCTGAACTCCGCTGAACTTTGCTTTTCTGTACTGTTAAATGCATGTGACTTCAAACATGACAGTTCAAGCTCCCTTCTGTTACTATTCCCAGAAACACTTGGCACAAAAATTATAGCCTTCTTCCAAGATCCTGATGGTCTTATCTAATGCCAATTGTTCTGGACATTGCCCCTGCAGGGTGGGTGTGACAACACCTAATTTATAATGAGGCAGTTAATTGTGACTTGTTTGACTTTGCTCAGCAAGACAAACAACATGGGAGCTCAGAACAGATCCTGTAAACCTTGTTCACTGTCCAGACATTCAGCCTCTCACGGCTGTTACGGTGAAGAAGCAATATCACTAGGGAAAGGTGGGAGTAGAAGTGTAAAACACCATTTTTTATCTTTCCCTTAGACAACAATAAAAGAACTTCAAGATATTTCAATACCTCTGACAACCATACCCCGACTTTGCCAGAGCCCCACTAAGCTTGTTTTCTTTGGTCTGGCCCCACACTTTGAAAACATTTTCTTCTTGAAAAATATAAACAAGCCTTTTCTCATCCTTCTCAAGGTCTTTTCTGTGCATCTACAGAAAGCTAAATCATGTACAAGTGGGAGAGGGCACAAGAAAGATGTGTTCCTTCCTTGTGGCAATAATTAGCCAATGACCAGGATTGCTTGGGTGTGCTCTGCCCCTGATGGTCACTAGTAAGAACATATATTTAGACATGACTATCACATGCCTAGGGCAAGCATCTGAAACTGAAAAACAGACTGCAGACACCAGCTGGAATGGTAGTCTGCAAACTGCTGTTAAATAGTTTTCCTTTTTTTTTTTCATATAGAAATGTGGGGCTCTTTTTTAAGATCTTCCTTTTTTAGTGAGACAGAATATATAGTTTTTAATTGACTTGATAACTACCATAGGCACAGAATGACCCCAATCTCTGACCCTGAAAGCATTTTTCGATAATAACTTCCAGGAACATATGTTGGAAATTGAGAGGTACTCTGAAGGAAGCAAGTGAGAGATCAAGAGTTCAGAAAATAGATCATGGTAGTACTATGGTAACACACTTCATTTTTCATTTGTTCATTTGTATGGGATTTTTATTCCTTTTTAATGCTGAGAGATTCTATGGAAAGACCAGAAGAAGTAAGTACTATTAATAGCTTCTGAGTCATGAGTATTTTGAAGGTCAGGTAATTTAATTATTTAAATATAAGCTTAGAGATATAGCTTAGCATGAAGCAAACATACTGCAGGATCTTATGTTTTGTTGCTCCTTGCAAGAGGGATCACTACGGAAAAGCATCATGTGGAATCAATATTTTTCCATATACACATAAATTATTCATGCTTTCAGTGTGTCTCATATCTTCTGCTTCCTGCCCTCTCCATGGCTGACCTAGGAGAACAATAGCTCACTGTGGCTCCCACGTGTTACCTCTTGTAGAATCCTAGAGAGCTGAAAATACACTTTCACACTTCACAGAAAGAGGAAAGGAGGCTAGGATCAATTGCACTGGTATATGTATTTTACCACATGCACACTTTTCTTTAAAACAATGGAAAAATTTAAACCCAAAGTTATTCTGCGTTTCCTGCCTCCTGGAGTGGTTGTCTACATGACTGTGATCATCCTGATTTTCCTTAGCCTGTTTTAAAGCTGTGTATGGGATTTTCTTTATGTCTTACTTCCAAAGGGTGAGGAGAGAATTTCAGCTATAAATCCACAATAATCTTGTATTCTCTTTTCTTGCACACCAAATTAATTTGACATAGCTCCCCTGCTCTGGCTATATGGACTTGGTGACTGGATGGAAAGCTTTCCTCTTAGACATGGAAACACAGGATAGAGGATAGGAAGGAATAGGCAACCATGTCTAGCTTCCCACCATCACAGGAACCTGTGTAAATGTAGTATCTGAATCACCAGAAAGTGAAGGGCTCAGCTTGGGAAAGAGTCCCAGGGAAAGTTTGTTAAAATCCAGAGATTCAGTAGGAACATCCCCACGCCGTTCCTCTTTCCTCTACATCATTCCCTCCTCTGCCACACAGATTGACCAGTATCTGTCTCCTCAGGCACTGTAACAAGCCAAATACCACGAGGACAAGACTCTTCAGACCTCAAAGCCTACAGTTTGCCTGAGGAAGACAGCTTGAGCAGAAAAGGTCAAACATCCTACTGATGTCTTGCTCCTGATGTCCCTTTGGCTTTAGTGAGTTTCCAGCCAAGTGTAATATATTGCCAAGCACAAAGGTGTTTAGGACCCGGTCTTTAGAGACTGCATGCTTCAGGCATAGCCTTTCCTTTTCTGTTGCGTTGAAAGGTTAGCAGCACAGCTCAGGACAGGCATAAGAAATCATGATGCAGAAGTACATTCCACCTGGATAAATAATTCTTTTCCCCTGTGTGACTTTTTTTTTTTAAAAAAAAGGTTTGTAATGAAGCAGTCTCTCAGCATTTTTCCCATCTGTGCTATGGAAATTTCTTTTGACCTTGCTGAATGCCCGGGCTATCCATCATGTCAGAACCAAGCTATGTGAAGGGTGAACACTGGGGACTTCCACCTCACCCAACAGCCCCAGTGATTGCAAAACACAGCAGAAACCCAGTCTCAGCTATCCCTGTGACAGGTATCTCCTCCCTGCTAGTCCTTAGACTTTTTCCTTCATTGCTTTCCTATTGTTTATCACTCATGGTTCAATGGAAAAGTGAAAGCAAGCATACACACAAGATCATACATACATTTAAGTGAATCTCTAGAGCATCAATCTTGGTAGTAAAGATAATCTCAATTCCATCACCTCTGTCTTTTCCCTGTTCTATTACAACATATATTCTTGTTTCAGAACTAAAGAGGGGCTGATTTGCTCTTTCCTACAAGCTTTACCTCACCAGGATATTTCACATCAACTTTAACTGTCAGGCAACAAAAAGGAACAGATACAAGATGACAACTTAATCCAGCATCTGCTAAAGTCTGTGATCACCTCTCCTTTACATCAAGACCTAAATCCTTATTCCTAAAAGCAGCTTCAATGCCTAATCCTTGGAAGAAAGAGAAGAGAGGGTGAGTCAAATACAATAGAACACTGGCATTTTTGTACTTCAAGGTTACATCAACCTTACAGCAAAAGCTCTGCTTGACCTATTCAGTCACTTTCCAAGGAAACTGTTGCAGCACTGAGAAAGCAAATAGAATGAGGCCCATAATGTTTGATAGTTAAACTGAGGCTGGATAAAGGTGGAAAATATATCAAGCTTCTGGGAAAATATAGCAATGGCAGAGGGGTGACCTTGTAGTCCCCTTTCTCCTGACATAGTGTTATAGTCTGAGGGGACAGGCAAAATCTTACGGCTTTGCTGCAAGGACCCAAAGAGGGAGGGGTGGAGTTTAGGACCCTTTGTGAAAAGGGGTCTGGGGTGTCAGTATTCCCTCCCATTCCCTGCCAAGCTCTATAAAGCCAGGAAGACAGGAAGTTCCTCCCTCTTTCCTTTCTGCTGTTTCCTGATCGCCATACGGAGCCAGCCCAGAGGAGAGGCCCAGCCTTTTGTTACCAGCTCACCACATGCTCTGTGGGATCCAACTGCATTGGGTGCTGGGGGTCTTTGGACTCTTTTTCCCCATCGGCTTTGGCAGTGCAGGACTTTTTGGGAGCTTGTATCGGCGGTTGTCAGAGTCAGGTTGTATATATTTATATATATATCTCCTTTTTTTTTCCTTTCCTACCTATTACTCCCCCTCCCTGTTCCATTAAATCTGTTATAGTTTTAATTTCCAACCGTTAAGCCTTATTCCTTATTCCCCTTCCACCTCCCAAGGGGGGTGGAGAGGAGTAGCAGAAGAAAACTCCGTCTCCAAGTTGTGGCTTGCCCTGGCCGTTCTTAACCGAGACACAGTCATAATAGCTGTAATGTTTTTTGGTTACAAGGAGTAAAGACCTCCTCTTTTGGTCTTAGCAGAATGGCTCTTTAGCCTACCTGGTTCAGGTAATACTGTCATGTCTGCTGCCTACACAAAACTAGAAATTCAGCTTGTAGCTGCTGATGGTTTCACAGCAGTGCTTGCTGCAGGATGTCCTCGATGCAAAAACCATTTATTTTAAAAAAATAAAGTATTTCACACTTAAAAAATGTTATATGCAGTAAAAAACATCTTTTACAACTCATGCTAGGACAGGAGATAGGCTGGCAGCGTTCCTTATGCATCTAGCCTTCACTTCTGTTCAGTGTGCAAGGTCAACTCCCTTTGTGCCTGCTGAGAGCCTCTGAGTTTGGCAGAAATTTTACATGAATGCAGATATCTACAAGAGGGAGTTTGTTGGCAAGATCAGGACCTTTTGAATAATTCTGAAGTAAACAATACCACTGGAATGAATAGCTTGACACATATTCTGTGGCTACGGGTGGGTCATTGATTGGTTTTGGTTTAACACAGAAAACAAAAATGACCGAGGTCATTCTCCACATTCCTCTCATTATACACTGCAGTATTATCCTTGCTTAAAATCCAGTAGATATCCTAGTATTTTTCCTTAAAACCATGGATTTCAGAGTCATGTTAATATGCAACCTTCCCTGCCTTTCTTTTATAACTACATCTATGGATAGCTAGATGACTTCTAGATTTCAAAGTTTCTAGGAAAAATAAAAACATGGACACTTGAAAACCACAAAAAATATAAGAAGTTTCCTACTTTTCATAAACTACTTCAGTAAATGCTGTCCTTCCATGTTTTTACTCACTCTTTTTAGTATTGCAATATTTAAGCTAAGCTGATAACCTGGGAACAGCTGGGGTCAGCAGTATTAGAACTGACCTCACCTGATGCAAAAGTTTACCAATCTCTCAAGGCTGGAAATTAGAGTAAAAGTCATCGATCTGATTTAATAAAACTATATAAAAGTAAGGTGTTCACTCAAAGACAATAATTTAAGTCCTCATCCCAACTATTTTAGATTTTCAGCTCAGTTAGGATGAACTGCCTTCTGCAAATGTGTATTGCTATCCTTCAACCACAGCCAGTGTTTAAACAATCTGCTTACACTAGACACTTGCATTTGTGTGGATGGATTATTTCCAACCACAGAGTATGACTACACTGTAGAGTCATGTAAAAATAATAAGCTAACTTTAAAAAAATGGGTTTTATCATTAACATTTTAGCGGGTTACATTTACTGGAGGGGTGTTATAAAGCCCATCCTCTGCTCTGCATATTCCTGCTCTGTAGGGGATCCAGGTGAGGACAAGAGATGTAATACCAATGCGGTGGCAAGCTGCCCCGGAGCTCAGGGTGTGCAGGGAGCTGAGAGCCAGCTGCACTTCCAGCACTTGATGTCCTTGCTGGCATTGTAGGTCTAACAGTCTTCAACATTCACTACACAGAGTATGTACTGCTCTCTCCTATGCTGCTCAGGCACTGAGGTACCCTAGTGCCCCCAGCCCTGCCTTTTAAGGTCCTTAGCCTTGTTAAGTAATTAACCTTATTAGTACAAAACAATTATCACCTGAGTGTAATGATCAGTGGGGCTGCCCTACCAACCAACAATCAGTTTGCACTCTGATCAACCTCTACACTACTCCTGCCCAGATCCCTCCACAGAGCACTTACAAGATCAAGGAAACCTGAAAACATTTCCTGATCACTTCACCCTTGTGACTGGCACTTCTTCAGAGAGTAAGCACATCAATTCTACCTCCCAGATCCACAGGGAAGCGTGGGCTGGAGGCACCTGCCATAGCACATCCGCATGGTGCCTGAGTCTGCATGCAGGCTGGGTAGCACCTGTTCCCTAGAGAACATGAATGCCTGCAATAGTGCTATAGATGCTAAAAGTGCAAGAAAGAACTTTTAAATTAAGTATTTTAGGAAGAAAGAAAAGCAAACGATTTTGGATTTTTCATGGAAGTTAAAGTTCATGAATGCTTTATATTGGTGTATATATTGCACCTTGATATATGATATTTCCCTTCAGGACAGGAAAACAAGAAGAGACAACTTATCTAACCAAAGTAATATGCAGCTGGTTCAAATGAGTGTTTAATGTGGATGTGAAGTCTTAGATACAAGGATCAGCTTCTTATTTTGCATATGTGCTGTATGTAAAACACTGGATTCCTAGTCCATGGCTGATTTCAGGTAGTATTATGGTAAAAATATATGGTTAGACTGTGTCTCCCTGTAAAAAATAAATTAACATGTTTCATGCAAATGAGACACTGCCTGAATAAATAAGTATGTCAGGTTTGTTACCATCTCCAGTGCTGGATACATGAAATCAGGGCAGTCATTTATCTCTGCCTTAGTTCTGGTTTTTTATAACATGTGCTTCTGCTGGAAAGTGACTCTAGCTCTCTGTTAGAAAAAAACATGGTGTGCATCTGATCCATACAATCTTAAAACTTGAAAGAAACAGCTTGATAATAAGAACTTATTAAATGTGTCTTTCTACAGTATCGCTGAAGACTTTTTTAAAGCAATTAAAACCAGACTCGTAGCCAAGTGTCAGAAGCCTCTTTTCTGTTTGTCCATTCCCAGAAGTGACTCATCATCTCAGCCTAGCCCAGAAATGTGTGCTACAATGCAGCTTCTCCATTATTCAGATGACGTTAATTGAGGACTTTCTGCTTTGCTAACAAAGGTGATGATAAATATTTCTCCCTTTTCCTTTAAAATCTTCAGCTCCTACAATTGCTTCAGCGTGTTTGTGTAGATATAATAAGCAAACTGCAGAAATTAATTAATGATGTGTGTTAACTTTTTGCTTTTATCCTTCATTGAACCTTTTTGTTCCTTGGCCCTGCCTTCTGCAAAACTGAAGTTGTCTCCCAGGGTGTATGACTTTTAATGTGACTGCATATTCTATTTAGCTGCCATAGAGCGTCAGGCATGTGGAACATTTTAACAAGGATTTTTTAATGAATCCCTGGGAAGAAAATACCCTCAAAAACAATAGTTCAGTATGTAAGTACTTATATACACTACAGCAATAAAAGCACAACAAATGGCAAGGAAGTTCTTCGCCTCTCTGTCTTCTAAACAAACTTTAACCACAAACAAGGTCGTAATCGTTTTCTGAGAAGAATATTTGATTAAAGATTTATTTCTCCACAAGGGTGAGAGTGAATTATTCCCAACTGTTTGATGATTTGCTAGAAAGATGTGTTAAATTACTGGTAACTCAAACATCAGCAAGCAGTTTGCATACTTCTTGCATCTTTTCCATAAATGCCATCACCTATAGTGTATTGCCCTTGGCTTCTCACACTTGTGTCAGAAGGAAATAAAAGATTTTTAACACAGCCAACAAGTTTGGTACAAAGTGGAGAGGGGCAAAATTTCCCTCAGGTCTTATCCCCAGTAAAGGTTCAGGGCACTGTGCAGTTGCAATCAGTCACTTGTCTTTCTGAATTACTCTATTCAAAAACACGGACAGCTCTGTGATGTTTTCTTTTTCTACCATCAAATTAATATCATGTGGCAAGAAGAGAAAACTAAAAAAAGGGCAAAAAGGAAAATAAGGACACTGGATTAAGACCCAGAGTTTCTGCTTGTAGGCCTTACTGCTGCCATTATTCAGTTAAATATTTAAATTATTGGTACTACTTCTCTACAGCCTTGTCTCAACTATCTTAAACATTAGATGAGCTAATGTTTGCAAAGAAGCTTCCTTGTGAAAAACATTGCAATTTTTATGGAGTACTGAAGACTGCAAATTAATTCCTGTTATAAAACTGGTATTTCCCCCTCTCCCACACCCAGTGTTGCAGTAGCTCCAGAACTGATTGCACAACCACCCCTACCCTGGATGATGCACCATCTCCCTCTCGTGGTTGCTTGCTCACAGAGAGAAGTTGAAGAAGATGCTGCTATGACTTTAGATAACAGACCTAAAGCTTTTAAGACAAAAGAGTGAGGACTGATGTTATCAGATGCAGTGAACAAAGTCCCTTTTCTTCTGCTAATGATCTATCCTGGAGACAACAACTTGTGTCTGTATTTTAGCCAGAGTTTTTCTATGAATTTTAATAAAATGGAAATCCCTAAAACTAGGAATAGTTGAAAGCCTGAGACAACTTTTATCATTTTTGGAAGGTTCTTTCAACACTTTATCAGAGACACACAAAAATCAAGATAAGAAGAAAAATGCTAAGAGCTATTAATTCTTGAATTTAGAATAATATTTAAGTTTCCATAAAGCAGCTTCAGTTACTACTAAAGGTAGAGATACTTGCATTTGTTTCTGCCACCAGCTTCCCTCTCTGTGCTGCAGCTTCACTATGTTCAGTATTACTGCTACCTCAACCTTATTTCCAAAAAAAGTCTTTTCAAGTGGAATCAAAGACATCCTCTTTGCATGATGCTTGTTGATTCAAGATGATATTGAACATATCCTTACTCTGTATTATAGAGTAGAATATTGATGGCCTCTGTACTCACCAACACAACCACTTGCAAAACTTCAAGTGTCATAAAGAAGACTGACCTTGAGGTGCTCTATACCGGTTTGCAACACAAAGAGTTTGGTACTAAATAGGGGATTAAGTTAGCAACCAGTGTCTTATGGGAAAAGAAGCAATGGGGAAAAGGGAGAGGAATTAATCTGCTCCTGTGGAGATAACTGCAATTGTTTATTGCCTTTATAGTCCATAGAGAGAAGTCGTCAATGATATAGCATGATTCATCTTATCTGTTCTAGATGATTCTTTTACTGTGAGATGAAGTGTCCATTTCTCTCAAGGGTTTGTAATAAGGATATACAGTGACTGTCTTAGGTACAAATGTATAAACCTACAGTTTATACATATATATTTGTCAAAGGTATTTAGTCAAGTTAACCCTGGTGCTAGTGTATCCCAAGGACCATTCATAGTGCACATACAGGGTTCAAGTTTCTAACTGCGCACTCTCCATGTCTCTCTCAATGTTCCTGTGTCTTTCCATTGATTCCCTAGGAACAATTCTAGGTTTCTAATAAAGTGCAAATTTCTATGTGGAGTGTGCTTACATGTAAGTCAATTTTGTTTTCCAATTCCCAGTCATTTTAGTATGTTATCCAGAAGAACATCACTCTCTCTCCAGAGATCAGCACGTGTAGCAACTGTTCAGGTAACACAGTACAGCTTTGGTGTCTTGGATGTTGGAAAGTGTAACACAGCAAGACCAACTTCCAAATGACTCAAAGCTAGTAAAAATAAATTCAGTTCTGGAGCGTGATTTTTCTTGAAAACATTGAAGATGTTTCTAACATTTTCAGAGCACCACAATATAACGAAGTTGTCTTTATTGGCGGAACAAAATCAAAGTGCTAGTAGAAATGACTCATGGTATAATGTTAGGTGGTCTGGAGCAGGCAGGGGAGACAGGAATGGAAGAATGCTGCAGAATTTACTGTGGGTAGTAAAGCCAATGGAAAAATGGAGCTTCTTTTGTAGGAAATTTTATTACTTTGATAGTTGTTTTTATCTTCAAACTACTTCTTTTTGGAGAATAAGTTAAAAATTGTTTGGCTATATCCCAGAGTCTAACAACATCATAAAAGGAAGCACCAGCAGTTTATCAGGGAAAGTGTTGTGTAGTAGGAGAACAGAAGTCAAAATGGGAAGTGTGGAAACTCCAGAATTATAATTTTCACAAAGTATGATAGAGCTCAGGTAGAGGAAATTATTAAATATGGACCTGAATCCTTAGTTTTACATTTCCCATTCAAATATCTCAGTAAAACCTTATTTTTCCAGTGTAGAAAATATTTCACATGACATTTTTTGGCCAGTCTACAAGTTTAGAGAAATACTTTTCATCATTCTAACAATTTCCAAAAGTCTCATGTGATTTCTGATATGTGTATGCTAATGCAGGAAGCAATATTATATACAGCCTTTACATGATATGATAAGATACTGAAATCTGTCACTGACCCAACTTGTAAATTTAATTTATAAGAAAAGCACATGACTTAGGTGAGCCTAAAAAGAATGACATAATATAACAACTCTTTGTTACACTTTTGTGAATTGCTTGCATACTATCATCTTAGCTGCACAGACATTGAAAAAAGGTTGAAAGTTTAGGTGATGTACCTCAATTACAAAATATTTTGAGGAACAGGAGGTAATTATATGATTTCCTTTCTTTGAAAGAAGAGGTGTCAAGGCTGTATACAGATAGAGGGAAAACTAACCACGTCTTTTACGTGAAACTGAAATTCTCCTTTTCCAAGGAGAAAGCCAAAGGTTATATCATATGGACAGGGACCCTCAGTGTTTCCCACAGTGCTTCCCACCTGCTGTTGTATGCAGCAACAGGGTCCCAGCAGGTCATGAGCAGTATCTTTATCTTTCAGGAGACTTCGGCAGAAGGTTGAGATTATTTCCTTGATTACTGTCAGTCTTTTTCATTATATTAAAGAGCAGCATAAAAACCATTCTTCTGAAGAAACCAACCCTTCTTGTGAAGAAAACAACCCTCCTGAAAAAAGGAACCCTCTTACTCCCTTTGGAATTCTCCTGAGAGGTTGCTGCTAGCACAGAATCTTCCATGATTGTTGCTGCAGTGGCATTCAGCTGTCAGTTAACTGGAGAATATAGTTTTGTAACCACACATTTTAATGTAATGTAATTGTGCTTGTGTGTAATGCTTTTCTTAAAATAAAAACAAATACTTTTTTTTGATTGTCCTTTTTTTTTTTTTTCTGTCTCTTAAGTGATTTGAGTTTGGAAAGCTGTTTAGCACTTAAGTTCTGCAATGGAGGAAACAATTTTTCTTCTGAGTTCACAAAGACATGATCTCGGGCAGGAATTTTCTCATTTCAAAATGTTAATTAAACAAAACAATGAATTTTAATAAACAAGTGCATCTACAAGTTCCTGGCCTCAAGGAAGTGTCACCACAATATTTATTGTTTGCATGAATGAGTTTCTCACATAAACACCTCCCTATTAAAAGATACAAAGTTTATATTTCAAATTATAATAGCTACGAGGGGGAGAAATGGCAGGAGAGAAAAGTTTTTCAGATTAAATCTGAAAACAGATGGAGAGTCAATGAAATGGAAAAAGACGAGAAGATGGATGCTGTCTGAGGAGGACGTGGAGTGGAAGCTATCTGTTGGTTCGAATTAGGAAAACCAAGAAGTCTTGTGGAGAGATTGCCTCCACAACCATGGCTCCATGAGTATTTTTTATCAAAGTATCTTATATCAAGATTTCCTAAGGTAGCATTAGCCATGCATGATAGAACTGCACACTCTTCTCTGAGCAGCAGAATTGTATATATAACAAACCTCAAAAACTTGATGAACACAAAACATTTTGAATATGAACTCTCTCAGAGCCAGTGGTGAGAAAGGGGCATGGAACATCTTCAGAGAGTTAATAGGAGAGATGTCCTGGTGCCTCACTTCCACATCTCCCAGTTTACTTGCAGCCAAATAATGGCTCCCTCTGTAGCCTGGTGCTTGTCCAAGGTCAGAGAGAATGACAAAAGTCAAAACAACTTATGATTTCTCGAAAAAAATGAATTAAAATCATTACAGTAATTCTAACATGACTGATGATTTTGTGTGATGGCACAGTTTACTGGAAAAAGAATAGCTTACTCTTTAATATCTTTATCAATTATATCAATGAGGGGATAGAGTGCACCCTCAGTATGTTTGCAGACAGCACCAAGTTGGGGGGAGTATTGATCTGCCTGAGGGTAGGAAGGCTCTACAGAGGCATCTGGAAAAGCTGAACTTATGGGCTGAGGCTGATTGCATGAGCTTCAACAAGACAAAATGCTGGGTCCTGCACTTCGGTCACAAAAACCCCATGCAATGCTCCAGGCTTGGGGAAGAGTGGATGGAAAACTGCCCAGCAGAAAGAGACCTGGGCTTGTTGATTGACAGCTGGGCGACTATGAGCCAACAGTGTGCCCAGGTGGCCAAGAAGGCCAACAACATTCTGATCTTGACGGCTCATGATCTTGATCTTGGGCTCTTGGTCGCTAGTATCTAATCCACTGTAACAGTGCTTTTTTGTTTTTTGCTTTCCATTCTCATACCTGGAAAAAATTCCTAAATGCTAAATCTGGTAATGAATCAAATTTGGGGCAGAAGGAACTGAATGAAGCCAGATTCTTGTGTCATGAGATAAGTCGTCACTAGACCTCTACTAGACATGAACTAATAGGTGAAGGGAAAACCCTGGAAAAACTGAGTTGGGTCTCTGACTGTTATAGACAGATACAGAAGCAAAAATGAACTGATGCACTCCAGTTAAGAAAAGGAAATGGAAGGCAGGCAAGACCAATGTTCCTGCCATTCCTGTTCCATCTCAGTCAAACAGAGAAAGTTTAGAAGGATGGCTATGGGATTAAACTGCAACAAGAAATTTGTTTAATTCTCTGTAAATAAAACCACTATTTAAAGCTTATTTTGATTTTAAAATTTTTATAATATTAAAAACAAAAAAAAAGAACTGAAAGCAGTTTTCCAATATAAAGTTGATCACTCAAAATATTTAGTTTTGAAGAAGCCAGAGTGGATCACTTAAGGTTTTCAGGAATATTTTTTTTTGCTTTTATTTTTTTCCCAGCAGAATTGGCAATATAGATATAAAGTTGTGAAAATTTTTGACCTTGTTAACTCAGTGGTTTTTTGCTAAAAATGTTCTAGTTAGGAAAGTTACCCAGATAAACTAAAAAGTCTTCCTTCTCTTTGTGATGTCTTCTGTATTAGATTTTAAAGAGGCAAGTTATATTCATACACCGTAATAATTCATTAAGGAGTACAAATAGATTGAGTACAGCATGAGACTTTCTAGCCAAATTTCTACTAATGCATCATAGTCTCAAACAGGTAACAACATAATTAGTAAAGTATTTATACTAGCTGTTGGAAGCAAGCATATAGGCATCATTTGACACTGAAACCGTCTGCTCAAAATTCAGTTACCTGTGCTGATCTTTGATGTCCGAGACCAGCCATCCAAAAAGTAAAGTATACAATATAAAAAGATATGGAAAAAAAAAATAAAAATCTCTTCCTAGAATGGATGTTTATTAATGAAATGTTTTCCCTCCAAAATGAAAAGCAAGTAAAACAAAACCAGAATATCTAGAATGAAAACTTATAAGCAGAAAGACTTAGAGAAGAGGAGGGGTGCGAGGCATGTTGAGGAGAAGAAGGCAGGAAAGGCTATCAAAAGTATTTAAAAGATTGGAATATGTAATTCTGAGATTAAAAATTTGGAAATATGATTATAAGATCCTTTACAAAGGGGCTAAGAAGTTAAGAGCTGTAACATTTACTGATCTGAACAGTTCTCAAAAATCCTTTGACTGTCAAAACTCCACTGACTTCACAGACTTTAGTCTGTGTAGCTTATGCATCTTGCACAGAGGTTAATACCTATATCTCTGCCTTTGCAGTTTTTCTGCTAGCTCTACTTACAGTGTCTTTCCAGCTGGCCAAACACAAGGATCCCTGCCATGCTCCTAGGAACTGTCACTGGTATAGAGTGACTAAGTACCATAGTACTGCAAAGGACCTCCTGAGTGAGTCATCCCTTGCTATCACGGGCATCCAGTCACAGAAATTCCTTAAAAATATATGGTGTCTTCTTAAAATGAGCTACTCCTCTGCTTTTTGCTATACCCTCAAATAGTCATGTTAATTTGTATTTAGAACTTTTCTATACACCTTTCATTAGTATTTCCATTGCTTTATTATTTGTATTAACAAAAAATTACATATATGTATGTGCATTTAAATAAAGGAAAACACTATTGTTATTATTTTTATTAATATACTCACTCATGTCCATCTTGATCCTTTACTATCACCTTTTGATAGGACCATACTGTGTATGGTCCTATCAATAATTACAATAATTACAGACAGAAAGGCCCATATACAGCCCTTTATACATTACTTGCGAGTGTCGAGGAAATATTATGGACAGAACACAGCCTGTAAGGCACAGACATTTTTTAGACTTTCCTGAAGTCTCACAGACTCAAGAGGGAACAGGAATAATCGGTGTGCCTCAGTGTGACAAAGGACAAATTCCTCTCAGTGTTGTAGAGAAAGGCTGTCACCACTCTGCTAATAAATTGCCATGATTTAAACTTATCAGGACAAGAATCACCAAGCCTTAATGGAGAGTATATACTGTTGATGTAGGATCTATACGCAGGGCTGTCACAGCCTGACCTCAGTTGCTACAACAGCAGTGGTTTTTGATTGCACCCTGAACACTTCAGATGTATTTTTCTCCCTCTCTTGCTCCCTGCTGGATTGGGACGCCAGGGATGGTGAATGTCACTGCACATTTTACCTCCTGACAGCAGACTGAGAAGGGAATGTTAAACCTACTTTACAGTATTTCTATGGGTGGTAAAAAGTAGTGGCTTAGTAAGAGGAAAAGGAGTCTTTTCCTCTTAGTCACCAGGGCTAGATGAGGTCCAGCCATGTCGGTCATGACTGCAGATCACTAAGGACAGATGGCTGCTCAGTGACCTGTTCAGAATGGCTATTGGTGTCCATCCAGAGTCTCATGAACAGGTATCTGTATTACAGCTGGTGCAAACTGGCAACTTTGTTAACAGTCTCAGCAGAGAAACCAGGGATTGAATGGCCTGCAGAGACTGAACTGTCCTCTCACCCTGCTGCAACGAGGCTGAAATGTATTGGCAAGAAAATCTTCCCTTATGCTACCCAAATTTAAATGTACCTTGTATTTCCAAAGTCTTACCTATGTAGTAGGCACTTATGATGAATTTCAAAGCTTTTCAAAAGCTTCATAGACCTTTAAACATTGTATATACTCATATTTATTAAGATATCAGTATTTACAATTGGTTGAATTTTGCAATTAGCTCTCAATTCCACTTTTTATGTATGAAAAAGAAAACACCGCATCCTTGTCATTGTATTGACATGGCAAAAAAAACCCCCACAGGCATACACAAAAGCAACCCAACAAAGCTTAATTTGAGTACTTAGAATTTTCATACACTTTACCTTAATTCACCTGGTTATGAAGGAAACTGGATTAATGGAGAAATTTCACATTAGATGTCAGACTTTTTTTGACGCAGACAAAATCAATAGTGAAACAACACAGATTATTGTCTCTGTTCCTGTAGCAGAATGATGAGTAGGAGATGAGTAGCAGCCAACATAGATTTGTCATGAACAAATCATGTCAAAACAATCTAAACTCCCTCTGTGACAAGGTAACAGACTTTGTGGATAGAGAGAAGCAGTGCATGTCACGTATCTTGGCTTTAGAAAGGCTTTTGACATGGTGTCAGGTGGAACTCTCATAAGCAAACTAGGTCTAGATAAAACTATCAGGTACAAAAAAAATGGAGTAACTGCACCTAAGGTATAGATATAAATGGAAAGAGACACTGAAGGAGGTTTCTGCAACATTCTTTTCTAGGTCAGCCTTTTTCAATGTTTTTCAATTGCTAAATCTACCAATGACACAGACACAGGAAATACATTTTAGAGGACAGGTTTAGAATTCATAGTAATTTTTACAGATCCAACAGAGAAAAATGAAATTCTGTTAATTTAATGAGGACAAATGCAAGATATTTCATGTAGGTGAGAGTAACCAGTTGCACAGAGAGAAAACAGGGAACAATCTGCAGTTCTTCCAAAGAAGACCTTGGGATTATGGCTGATCACAAGCGGAAGACAAAGCAATGAAGGCATGCAGTTGTAGGTGTATAGATTAGTAGATGAGAGAAGTATCTTTCCTTTTCACTCAACAGCACTTGCAAGGTTTTAGCTGAACTCATCTTCATACACCACAGCCATGGAGAAAGGAGGAGCAATTATTTCAAGTCTGCAAGAGGTCGGTTGAGAATATGAGCTGGGATGAAAGTGGACAGAAAAGGACTTCACATGTTTTTTTACTGTGAAGAGATGATTGAGAGAACAGCTTTTAATTGTGAAAGAGGCTGCTGTGGTAAGGAATTCTTCATGGGCATAAACTGTAGCAAATTGCATTCAAATTAGATAATAAGAACATGTTTCTAGTAGTACAGAGAGGCATCATACTTTTACTGATTTTGTTCTGCATGTTGGTGTTATTATTAATCCTTTTGCACAGTCTTTGGTTGGCCTTCAGCTCATTAATCATTCATCAACAGCCTTTGAGAAACAGTTCTAGAGAACCTGATATGATATTTTACAGCTCTGTTTTTCTGTAAGTCTATGGATGAACCAGATTTACCTGTAGACAGCATTTCTGTAAAAGAATTCGTATACCTTGAAGACCTCCTGTAACACAGAGTACCACTGAAATCAGGATGGTGATGTTTATGTATTTCAGGATCCATCCAGGTATTTCAGGATTGGGCTCCTTCCTTTTATAAAGAGTTAATACATTTTAATACTATTCATGCTGTGTGGTCTTAAAACAGCCACTGCTCACCTATGCGATGTGCATAAAAAGCAGAATCAAGTTGAACAGGAAGCTACAGCATAGGGACACAGGCAAAACTTTTCAAAAAAATGAAAATGGAAAGAATAATCATTAAAATAAGTGAATCAAGTAGAGGTAGTAATACAAAAATATTTAAACAGCTGTAACTTTTAGACATGTATATAAAAATATGCATAACTAATACAAATCTAGACAGCAATGACCTATCAGGCTAAACTTGTTCCCACCCCTTCTTGCTGCACTCATGTATTACATCCTACTGTAAAACAGGTTAATGTTAGGTGACGAACTCCTAAACAGGTCTCACAGAAGGTCAGCCAGTTTTGGGTAGTGATGGAGTCCTACGGAAAATATGTCATATGAGCACATTATTGGATTGAAACCTCTTCAATAGTGGGATACTCCATCTTATACTTTTACTTAGTGCGTAGTATACTGTGCACAGAAGAGAAGGGATCTGCTTTTAATGAATTAAAAATGTCAAAAATCAAACACTGAAGTGCAATCTAAGATATTACAGAAAGTATAAGAAATACTGGTAGCATGATCATGTCAAATCATATCAACTGTTTTTTATTTTATTTCAATTAATAAAGAAAATAATCATCGAATGTATGCAACTACTGTTCATTTTTCTTTCTGCCAGGAACAACCCAAAACACTTCAGACTTCAACCAACCACTTAAGTCAAAATGAGTGAACAGTGCCAGAGAGGTGGAGAAGGGGAGGTAGTCTTATATAATTGCTTGACTAAAGGAGCTTGTGGGACACTTTTCAGACTAAATGCAATGTCTACATTACAAATGTAATAGCTATAATTAACAAATATAGTTGTCATAGCTATGGTCAATGAGAAGCCTCTCTTTTGGAGATAATAGTGTGTCCTCTAAGTACACAGAGAGAAAAAAGTGATGTTTCTAACTTAGATTTGAGTTATCCAGTATAGGCATTCAGTTGAAGTTATCTGTCTGTCTGTCTATTTATCTATCTATCTATCTATCTATCTATCTATCTATCTTCTGTGATGCTTGGTTACCTACTGGGGTTAAACCACAACACATATAAGTGCAAGTAATTTCCTTGTCACAATTTCAATATAAAATCAGGTCCCAGGTCTTCCTTTATAGAGCTTAGTCAATTATTTAAATTTGTAAATGTACTTTTATATCCGCATGGTCATTTTCTCCCTTTAAATACCCATGAACTGTGAATTGTTATCAACCCTGATCAGACCTAAGTTCTCTTAATGACTAAGGTCTTAGTAATGGATATAACAACACTTTGAAGGCACATTGGCTATATCTAGCAATTACAGATTACAATCAGACTACTAATTTATATTCTTTGTAGAACTCATTATAGGACCTATCCCTTCAGCAGGTCAGCTAACATTATCACTGTTGGTTTCCACCTAATCTTTATTTATGCCAGTTGCTTAACAGCACAAATGTCTTGAGTACTTGTACCCTCAAAGGCTGAAAACATTAGTTTGAATCTTTTCCTTTTCCTTCCATTGAAAGGAATAGAACAAAAGTTTCATAGTGACCTTGTATATAATGATATTAATTGAAATTATAGAATTAAAGAAAAATAATACTCCTTCAATATTTTTATATCTTACCTTTTCTTCTTTGTAAACATGATTTCTCTATATAAAAAGTGGGTTTATATATATACGTATATTTATCTACATATGTGTGGTTTTTTGTAAAATAGAAATACAAAAACAGCCATTTACGCTTCGAGTCTGTATATTTTATTCATATGCCTTTCAGCACAGTGGGGAAAGATTTTTTTTTTCCCCTATTAATTCTGCACACTGAATCCTGCAAATATTGGTAAATGCCAAAACAACTGCTGAGGGCTCTGCAGTCCTGTGCAATTTGCTTTATGTTGCTAGAGCACTTAGCACTTTCTAAGGCCTAAAATATACAAATATTTTTTTATTTATGAACTGCTGATTTGGGTAGTAAAATATTTTTTTAGTCTCCTGGTACTGGTACTTATTTTAAAACTGTGTCTCCCTTTACACCTTGCCTGTTTGAAATACAGTGTTTATTCTTTAAATGATCACTGTAACCATGATGATGGTCAATTCAGTGAAGGTAGCAATGCAGTGATAGTCTCAGTTTTAGTCCTTTTTTTGCCCATTTTGGTGGGGAAAGGGCAGAAAATCAATGCAAGACAGATACAGTTCATAGCCCACTGTGCATTCTCACTATGAGCCTGTACCCTCTGAGACTTAGGAAGTATTACTGAAAGAACAGCCAGAGAGGAAATTAGTGGAAAAGTTGCTGTTTTTCATCTGGTTTTAGGCTCTTCGCCTACTTAGAAATAAATAGCTCTGCCTCTGAACAGAAGTGTCTTTTATTAAAAAAGCAAAAAAATAAAGAGATTGATTTTCTTTCTAAAAGTCTAATGGAGAGAAGCAGCACATAAGAATGTTATTTTAATAAGTGCTGTCCTGATTGAATACTCTTAAACAATCATGGATGTCTATCACCATTATTATTTGGGCCTTGGGAAGAAAAGTTCAGTTCTTTTTATTTTTCAGTAGGCTTATGTTAGCTAAAGAGCCCTCATAAACAAAACAATTCCTTATGTATACTAAATGGCACCCAAGGTGAGCATGAAACCATGTACTCAAAGCTCTATTACAATTTCTAAGGGAAAAACGCATACTTTGCTAGAGTTTCAATGTTCTAGTCAGATATTAGCAGTTATTTAATGAATCATTTTATGAATTAAACATTACATTACTGGTTATTTGACCATTTCTATCAGTTTTATAGATGTCAGATGCCAATACAGGGATACAGTGTTGGCTATTTACTTAATTAGTGTTGGGAAATGGCCAGACAGACACTTAATGAGCATGATCCCACTGAGGCATACACTGACATATGTGTGTGTAGCAGATCTGTTCCCAGGCAGCTCCAGAGTTAAAATAATTTGCTGTTTTCACTCTATAAATAGTTGTCATTTATAACTCGATCTGTTATTGCAGGTAGCATACGGCTCTTTCTAATGTCATGGAAAGATGAATGATTTTTTTTCCAGCTAGGGGTATTCGTATCACTTATCTTTAGGACCTAACTTAAGTCCAAGATGCTCATTGCCTTAATCATCCTAAACATTAAGGTTCTGTGAAACGTCCTTCTAACCTGAAGCTCTATACTCACACGTCTGGACTTTTAATTTCTTTCACTCGATTTTACCACTTTCGTTCATTCCCTTACGCGGGAGCCAGTCCTTCAGTGTATTGGCTGACACTGAACCTATTGTGCTTTCCAGTTCTCTTCTTTAAAAGCCTGATCTCACAGACCTTTTCTTTTGCTGTGTTATAGATGTTAAATCCATTCCCTTCTGCAGTTGCCTGGTGGGGGCAGACTCTTGCATGAAGCTATGAAGTAAGCTACCCAGACAAGCCTGTCCTAAGGATTCCGGTCTGAACAGAGGTAACACACACTGGCTTGCTCTCTTTTAAATGCTTGTTTTCATTTTTTTTTTTGCATTTTCAATATATAGTTACCAACACATAGATTTCACAGGGGTATCTATAAAACTTGTGAGAGGCTGAATCTGCTACAGTCCCATCCGTAGCAAAATTTGCCAGGTATCCACAGATTTTTAATCTGGAATTTGCCCTCCTACTTCACCCTTTCTCCCTGAAAAAAATAAGTGAGTCAAGATTCAAAACAGGTTTTCAAAGATGTTTGGATGTGAGTTTTTTCACTGACCTCTTCTAGAAATCTTTATACACAAGAGAAGCAGGAGCCAGCCTCCTACTATGTCTGCTCACAGAGAATAGGATGAATCTCAGTACAGTCTTTTTCAGCTCTTTTCCAGGATGGTGACACAAAGGTTGTTAGATATCTGCTGCAAACAGCTGGAAATTCACCACTGGCATGAAAATGCAAATTAAAGCCTGTTAAACAAGGAACATACCGGTTAAATACATATAAAAACTTGTTCATCCTCTCTCTATATATATGTATATATTTAGTTATTCTGCAAGACAAACTGTGTAATAGTCATAGAATCATAGGATTACTGAGGTTGGAAGAAATCTTCAAGATCACCCAGTCCAACTGCCTGCCTACATCCCCACTAACCCACATCACCCAGTGCCACATCCAGATGCATCCTCAGCACTTCCAGGGACAGTGACTCCACCACCTCCCTGGTCAACCTATTCCAATACCCAATCACCCTCACAGGGAAGAAATTTTTCCTGATGTCCAATCTGAATCTCCCCTGCTGCAATTTAAGGCTGTTTCCTCTGGTGTTTCAGCTGAAGAGCCTCTCTATAGATTTCTGTTTAGCTTTCCCTTTTAAACCCTCACACTGCCTATAAACTTTATCTCTGATATTTTTGTAAGGTAAACAAATCAACACAGCAGATCAAATACCCTAAACTGGTAGGAATACTCTGCTGGGTTATGAAATTACTGCATTGCTCACATCATTCCCCATGTGTTCAGAGATGAGGGCAGCTTCTCCTTCTTTGACATACAGAAATAAAAATATGTTTTTATTTCTTAACTAAGATATAAACCAGTTAATACATCACAGCTTTCAGACAAGCTCATAGCTGAGTTGATAATAAAGATTCACTTGCTTTGTATATGTCTACCTGATCAGTGCTACAGGTATATTTGTGAATCCTTGTGAGAAGTACATTGAGAAGTTTTCCTAACTGATTAAAATAGTTTGGTGATCTTCAGGTTACTGGTGGATGGTAGAAGAGAAAGTGAAAATTCCCTATATAGAGAAAGGGAGATAGCAATGTCAAAGCAAAGGATTTAGATAGGAAATTAAGATCAGGTGAAAGGGGTCATCAAACTGTTTTATGTTGATACCTTCAAATATTTAGCATCATGGGACTGAATTTCTATTCCAGAGAAAATGAGTCTCCACTTGTGATAGAAAAGCAATGGGGAAATAATCGGATAAGCAGACATTCTGCATCTTGACCTGCATATAACTACTCAGATCTAGATACTTCTTTTGCTATGCTTCATCTTAGTCAACACTAAGAAGTGAGACCTGTTATAATTTCTCTGTGCTATTAGACTATCATGGTTTAGCCCCAGCCAGAAACTCAGTCCCATGCAGCCGTTCACTTTCTCCCACCAGCGGGATGAGGGAGAGAACTGGAAGGGTAAAAGTGAGAAAACTCATGGGTTGAGATAAAGACAGTTTAATAGGTAAAGCAAGAGCCACACATGCAAGCAAAGCAAAACATGGAATTCATTCACTGCTTCCCATCAGCAGGCAGGTGTTCCAGCAAAGCAGGGCTCCATCACATGTAAAGGTTACTTGGGAAGACAAACACCATCACTCTGAACATCCTCCCTTCCTTCTTCTTCCTTCAGCTTTATATGCTGAGCATGATGTCATATGGTATGGAATATTCCTTTGGTCAGTTGGGGTCAGCTGTCCTGGCTGTTTTCTGTCCCAAATTCTTGCACACCCCAGCCTACTTGCTGGTGGGGTGGTGTGAGGAACAGAAAAGGCCTTGACTCTTTGTAAGCACACCTCAGCAAAACATCTCTCTACTAAAACATCTCTCTATTACCAATATTGTTTTCAACACAAATCCAAAACATAGCCCCATACTAGCTATTATGAAGAAAATTAACTCTATTTCAGCCAAAACCAGCACATAGACTGAAGCAGATAATCCAATTTACAGTGGAGAAGATGAGAAAGTCCTGCCATGCAGCAATCTCCTCATCTCCCTCATAGTGCTGCTTCCAGTGGCACTGAGGTTGTCTGCTCACTCTCCTGCTCATAAGAAACCATGTTTGACAAGGCATGTGAATAGTTCACACAATGCCTCAGCTACACGTATAGAGGCAGAATTAGAACCACATCCCCTATGGAAAGTATAAAGTGTTTGCAGACAAACACAAAAGAAATCTTGCATTTGGGGGAGATAGCTGAGCTTTTCTTCTGTGATGAAATACAAGAAGGTTGAATTTTTTTAAACATTATGTGGGTTTCACATAACAGAAATCTAATCTGCAGAAGTACAGCCTCATTGTACATACTATTATATTATTTACAAAAAATGATAGTTTATATGTTATTTTGAGTATATAGTCAAAAATCTTCTCCATTGTATGTCACCTGTCAGTATTGAGAGAGCAAAAAGTATCACTCAACTGAGAATATAACTAATATCTGCTCGGGGGGGTGAGTTTTTAAATAAATAAATAAAATAAAACCAACTTGCATCACCTAAACAACATATGACATCTCTGAGTTCTAACTGAAGTTTGTACTTAGAGTCCATGGAAAGTAAATAAGGTTTGGACACTCCTCAGGTGGTCAAAAAGGCTCCCTTTCAATTTATTAATTCAGCTAATAAGTTTTTTTAAAAAAACCTCTTATGCGATCTTGTCTCTTTAGATTATTAGCAACACACATCGTGTCCAAATGCACTGCAGCTTGATGACCTGCATTAAGTGACTGGATGGCTGCTGGAAAGATTTTCATGAAGCTCATGGTCAGAAGGATCACGAGAAATTGCTCTGACAGCAGAACAAAATTGGGGGGAGTGTTTGCTTGTCACTCAATTCTTTGTCACCATGCTTACCAGTTTATTTTTGTTATGCCCTGGACATCTACCTTTTGCAAACAGATTGTGATTGAAGTAGAGCAGGGAAAACATATAAATGGCTTAGGAATATCATTAGAGGTAACTTATGAAGCCATTGTGGCTCTGAGACACAATTCATCCTCTGTCATTCTCTCTTCGGCAGGTTCTACACTGAACCATTAGTCTGTATCAATAATATCCACAGGGGAACATAATCCAGTGTCTCTGGAGTCCTGTTCCCTGTCTGTTGATGCCAGATTGCTGTGACATTCTTTCCTAGTCAATGATCTGAAGAATGGGAGAAATCATTAAGTAGTCTTCCTTGGGGAGTTACAGGTGGACACTACTGGAAAACCAGCTGTTAGAATACGTTAGCCAGAATTGTCACCCCAAAGAGACAAGGGTCGTAGGAAACCCAGAAATGAATACTGAAATCTGATCAAAATCTCTGTGTTCTTCATTCTCCACAGAAACGGGGTGTAGGAAAGTGGCTGAAGTAAAACCAGGATGACAGACTGGGTTACCTGACGAGTTTATAACCTCAGAAAATGGAGTCCTGCTTCACTCGGTGAGAAGTATCTTGGGAGGAGGGCATCTCCTTCACCTAACCAGACAGAGTGAAAAAAAGTCTAGCAAAACCTGTGCTCCAAGCCATGTGTGGCACACAGTTGAGGGAACTTCAGATCCCTTGCAAGGGCAAGTGAAGCTCAACAAGCCACTAACCATTTTAATCACTAAGTAGGCTGGCCCCACTTACAATCAAGGTAAGTCCATACCATTGTAGCAGTGGTGACTTACAATTTTACTTCTTTGACACACTTCTGCAATGTAAGATGATGGTGCAAATGGACTTTAAATGGTCTAAGACATAAGCATTTGTGAAAAAAAAAGGTACATACTACTCTTGAGTTATCTTCCTTTAAAATTTCAGGAGAACAGCAAAATAGATGACCTACTTCTTGATTGGAGAAGATGAAGTTAAACTGTAAGCAACTGTTAATTGTTGACGAAGGATGATACAAGGATAAGCAAATATATTTTGCCTGCATGAGCTACCTTTCCATAAAAGATAATAGTTGAAAAGTAATTATGTTGACTAGACAAATACCTCAGATGCCTGGAGGATTTAAAATGACCCTTGGAGGTATTAAACAGGACCATGTCCTTTTCTCTGCTATAGAAAGTTGATATTTCACTGAGTGCTGGTGATTCTTGAACATATACAGTATTCACAAAAACCGGTCTTTCAGAGTTCCTCAACTGCATTTTTCCTCTGGAAACTGAGCAGCTGTTCCATAGGTGAAATGTTCTGGTAAATGTTTGTGAGTATGAGATTTCGTGAAGCACAGGAGAAATCTGAAGTAGAACACACTTTCATGAGTGAATAATTACTGCTAAATTTGCAGTCCTCAATTCCAACATGACTTCCAGAGAAAAGTGAGACCTTACATGTTACTTTTTTTTACCCTTGATCTGTCCTTTAAAATAATAAATAAATAAATAAATAAATAAAGTGATGTAGATACAGGACTGGAAGGAAATAGTTATCACATTAAGTCATATAATTTGTTTTGTCAAGCTAGTCAGGCTTTTTACTCCTCCAGTCCCAAATTCAAATTCCTTCTTCCACTTACTAGAATAAATTTCTAGTTTCCAGCCTCCATTCCTTTAATATTAATTTAATATCCACTAATCCATTTTCTAACATTGTCTTTTCATTTAAGCAGTTTTCACATTCCTTGTCTTTTATACCCGTTCCATATATGTCCAGAGATCAGTTTTCTCACTTTCTACCTTACTTTTTATTAAACTAAACAAGCTAGGCCTTGTAATAAGTTTTGGAAATAAATTCTACGTCTCCCTCATTATCCTGGTCTCTTCTCCTTTTCCACATAGGGGTCTGAGACAGATGAAACAACTAAGATTCTAAATTTATTGTAAAGAGCATAGATGATGAGTTTAGACAATATACCTAATTTTTCAATGTCTGGAGTTGCAGAGATGAACTTGCTTCTCATTTCACCAAGGAAGGATGGGGGCAAATAAATGAAGGGACTCATTTGAGTTTGAAGGCATTCATTTTTAGAATCATAAAATAGGTTAGAAGGGAGCTCTAGACTCAACCACCCACCCTGGACTCAGAGACTATTGGAGAATATTATTCTTACATATTTTTCTCCTGCAGAGCTCAGTTATTACTGATGAGAATTCTACCCAACAAAACATTCAAACTTCAATATTCACTAAATTCACTAAAGTGGATTTCAGACAGCATCATGGAAAATAGGCAATTCCTGCTGTGTTGGTTTGCTATATAAATCAAACTGCTAAGGAATAGAAACAATGCTCCATGCTTACAAAGCCATCAAAAAAGAGGAAAATGACAAATATCTATCATGAACTATTAGCAAAGCATCTGCAAACCAAGAATTATTCATTAAAGGCATTTGTGAATCATTTCACATAATGAATAAATATTCACAGAGCACCAACGGGAAAGACAGCAGAATTCATCAAATAAAATTGTTTGCTGCAAACCACTCATACAACTTCTGTCTTCATCTAAAACTTCAAAAGCAGTTGCTGTACTGTATATCATGCAAGCAGCTTTAAATGATTGTTGATTCCATTCTAGTGCAGTTTTTCTTAAATTTAAAGTGGCACTTGGAAAATGTTATGCAAAATGAAGCTATATTAAATTAGATTTCTGTTCTGAGCATCTCCTTCAGTTTCCATTATTAACCAGATTGCTCATGATACCCAGATGATTTAAAGTTGTGTGAGTTTATTTGAATATGCTCAAAGGCATGAAAAGCTGAATGTTCAGGTTGAAGAGAATTACAGGAAACTTCATGTGGAAAACAAACAATGGGACAGCAAGAATCAGGTTCACTGCACCTAAACTAAGGTACTTAACCAAGAGTATTTTCCCCTTATCCTTTTTCTCTCATTGGTGAAGAGAGGGAGAGACACTGCTAGAGGCTGAAACAGATACTTAAGATCTAAGTAGTTTGCTGTGCATTGGTCTTTGTCTCAATGCACTAAATATGGATAAGAGCATCAGATAATTGTTATGTTAAATAAAACTGGGTACCTGCCTATGGTGGGATGAAATCCATGGAGGGTTTGGAACAAGGCAAACTCCTCAGATAGGGTTCCCTAATCAGCAAAATTACTTTGTCATTACAGTCTCAGTATTTGGGGATCTGCACAGATGGAAACTGAAAGGGATCAGGAGATTATACTCGTTTCATGCAAGATGAGATCTGAGATATGGTACTAGAACTCTTATGCTTTAGCTGGGATCAGAAACTTGGCCACAACCCTAGCCAAACTATAGTATCCATGCAGAGTACTGAGACTACAGACCTCATGTCAAAATTGCAGACTTTTGTATGTTCCACTTATGCAAGTTAAGGATTTCTTTTTTTTCTTCCATGAACACAAGCTCCACATAAAGTTTTTCCATACCTGGAATTTGAGACCTTTTCAGTACTGTTACCCTACCAGTGCTGCACTGGGACTAAGGAGATTCAAGGAAAATGGTACAGACCATAATTATGTCTCATTCGAAAAAAAAACCAAAACTCTAAAAAACACTATCTTGTTCAGAAGGATGTAAATGTATGCAAATTTGATGAAAAATCACTGTAGTCACATTAGTTTTGATGACAGTAAGTCAATGCACATCTGTTAGGGTATTCTGAAAAGTTTGCCTCTGATTCTTCTTTTTAGAGTGCTGTTAAAATGTACTGATGGACTGAAGTGAGGAAACCCAGAGACACAAGATATGGAAAGCTTTCCTTGGAAGCACTCTGAATACAACCTTTGAATCAATGAAGGTGAGCTGAGAATGCATGTCAAGAAAGGTATTTACCCATCACTATTTCTGTCAAACTGTTCTTGGTATATTTTCACTCTTAATTTGTGCATTTTCACTGTGAAGTCTGCATACAAAATGACTGCTCATGGTGTGCTTTACACTTAAAAAGTAAGGTAAAAAAAGAAAGAGAGAAAGAAAGAGAGGAAGAG
>VZRW01007857.1:0-90274 GCA_013398125.1 Aegotheles bennettii | reverse complement strand
AAGGAAGGAAGGAAGGAAGGAAGGAAGGAAGGAAGGAAGGAAGGAAGGAAGGGGAGAGAACAGGGATCTGTAAACATACAGGGAGAAAAGGGAAAGTAAGTTAATGCAAAGGGTAAAAAATAATGATATAATCAAATAAGAACACGTGGCAAAGGTTGTGCTGGAAGGACACAAGAGAGTAGATCAGTCCTGCATGCTTGCAGCCACAGAGATGTTTGGTTAGGCTGGGAACTTTGTTCTTGAGTAAGCAGATGGAAAACTTTTATCTGTGTATGTGTGCATATACAGTGACACGGACTCCCACATCTATATATACACCGATGTGTCTAAAGTTCTATTTCCTAGTTAAATTTCAGCTATTTTAATGACTGTGTTGTAGCTGTTACAAAAGTCAATGGAACTACTAGAGTGTGTTCCTTCTGATTAACAGACATTATTAATGAAACACATTTACATTTTTTTGCGAAGTCTGTATAAGAAGAGATATACTTCCTTTTGAAATTGCCATTGAAAGTTGTATCAATTTTCTGATTATGGTTAAATATTTTTATGGGGAAAAGTAAATAATTTTTAAATATATGATATAAGCAAAATCTGAGACAGTTATGTGTTGTGGAGCCAGAAAGAAGTGAAGAGACAAATAAAACATAGATTTTTCATAAAATAGTATATAAAATATTCCACTATGAAAAAGTGGTAGCAATCTTACTTTCCTAATATGCTTCAATCAGTGTTTTCTATATGATACCTCCCACTCAGAATCTCAATTAGCCACAGAGACTTTTAACTCTCCACTATTCTAAAAACTGTAATCCCTGAGAAGGATCAGTTTTGTATTAACAATAACATTTAGTCCATCGTTATATTATGACTATACTATAGGCATACTCCTGGTAGCAACTAAGATCTGATTTTTAAGTAAATAAAACCTTTTACATGAAGACCAGTTAATTGAAATTACCTCATGCTTCTGTCACAGATTTAAGGACATATCACTCAAGAAATATGGATGGCTAAAGGTACTGATTCATTAGTTCAAATGGGCAGTCAATACTTTTAGTACTGATAATTGTATGCCTCATCTCAGTTCTCCACCATTAGCTGGCTTTTGAGTGAATGCTTTTGAGTGAAGAAAGCTAGAGAAATATTCACTGTCCTTATATGGAAAATAGCCATTGTGATAAATAATAAAGCTTTGAATAAAATAAAACTCTGATATATGTAACTGAAATTTAATATATGCAAATGTAAGACCAGATCTGCAATGAGGTGCATTTCAGTTCTTCCAAAATAGTTCATATTCATCGAAGCATTTAATGAAAAAGAAAATTCCTAACAAAATAATATCTATAAAAAATAGTACTTTTAAAAAAAGGGAGGAGAGGTTGAACAGGGAAAAAGGAGAAGAGAGAGAGAGAGAAAGAGGCTTGTCCTTATTCTGTGAAAGAGAAGGGGTGAAATGTGCCCATGAAGTGAGTTGTCCGTTCCCTGCCTTGCCCATAAACTGTAGCTAATGCAGGGTGAGTTATACTAAAGAACAGTGTTTAAGAGAATATTTCTGAATCACAGCATCCTTACAACTCAGCTTGCACCCAGCCCATTCCTTGCTGTTGCAGTCCATAGCCCAGCACTGTGTGACCTACTCCCTTTTGCTTTTAGCCTTGCTGGAACTCAAATTGGCATATTCCTCACACACAAGAATGGCTGGGAGTTGCTTTATTTTTTCCAATAAACTGCTCTTGGCTGACAACTATCTTACAGCTAGATGGGATATTTAATACTAAAATCATGTTTCATAATGAAATGCCATATCAGCCTTAGTTTCCCTGCAGTCTCCACCGTAATAGTGTTTTCAAATCACTATGTGATTGGTTTCCTTCCCTCCCCCCCCATAAACAATGTGCAATTCCTGTAATATTATTTTTTTCTATTACTTTGATTCCCTTAAGGTTCCAAAACTATTTCCACATTACTGTGTTAGTGTCTTCAGCTTGTTCTTGCTTTGTAGCCTTGGAAGCATATTTCAAAATCTCATTCCTATGTTGCCTTGGTTTGTCAGGAGTGAAGGCCCACACAGACAGGGTAAATAAAACAAGCTATTATTACTATTATTATTGCTATTACTGCTCTGGTGGCTTTTTAAACTTGTGTGCTGTTTTTACAGTAGCTAAAGCAGTGAACATGTACAGAATGGCCAAGTAACAATGCTGAAATGGTTTTCCATCTTTTGTTGCACATCTCCTCATTTCTTCACACCATCACATAATGTCGTTCCTTTGCCTGTTATCCTGAAGCAGGAGTAATTTTGTCCACACCGCCCACCATCTTTCCTTGACTTCCTCATGCCTACACATCTCAGTAGCACAGAGTTCAAATTTAAAGTCAGCAGAGAGAAGTGGGTGTTGAGCCACTTCAGGTTTTCCCCATAGCTTTAGAATCATAGAATCATAGAATGGTTTGGGTTCGAAGGGACCTTAAAGATCACCTAGTTCCAACCCCCCTGCCATGGGCAGGGACATCTTCCACTAGACCAGGTGGCTTAAAGCCCCATCCAACCTGGCCTTCAACACTTCCAGGGAGGGAGCATCCAGAACTCCTCTGGGCAACTTGTGCCAGTGTTTCACCACCCTCAGAAAAAATAATTTCTTCCTAATATCCAGTCTAAATCTACCTTCCTTTAGATTGAACCCATTTCCTCTTGTCCTATCACTACATGCCCTCATAAAAAGTCCCTCTCCAGCTTTCCTGTTGGCCCCCTTCAGATAATGGGAAGGCTACTATGAGGTCTCCCTGCAGCCTTCTCTTCTTCAGGCTGAACAACCTCAACTCTCTCAGCCTGTCTTCACAGCGTAGGTGCTCCAGCCCCCTGATCATCTTTGTGACCCTTCTCTGGACTCACTCCAACAGCTCCATGTCCTTCTTATGTTGCGGACTCCAGAACTGGACACAGTACTCCAGGTGGGGTCTCACGAGAGCGGAGCAGAGGGGGAGAATAAGCTCCCTTAACCTGCTGGTCACATTTCTTTTGATATAGCCAAGGATACAGTTGGCTTTCTGGGCTGCAAATGCACATTGTTGGCTCATGTTGAGCTTCTCATCAACCAATATCCCCAACACCCCCCTTCTCCTTGGGGCTGTTCTCAATCCATTCTCTGCTCAGTCTGTATTTGTGTATGGCATTGCCCCAACACAGGTGCAGGACCTTGCACTTGGCCTTGTTGAACTTCATGTGGTTTGCATGGGCCCACCTCTTAAGCACAAATCATCATGAGCGCACTTGTAGATGTGGTTCTTAGGGACATGGTTTAGTGGTGGTCTTGGAAGTGCTGGGTTAATGGTTGGACTTGATGATCTTAGAGGTTTTTTCCAACCAAAATTGTTCTATGGTTCTATATTTGAACATCTTTCCTTAGACATCTCCCAACAGAACAGTGTCTGTCTAAAATACAGGGGGTCTGGAGATACTGTTATTAATGTTTTCTACTTAGTAATAGCATTAGGACACACCACAGCCATTCCACTAGGAGTTTACATCTTCAAGCGTATGTGGAATAATGTGTTCCTTGTACATTGAGTGATAACATTAGCTAGTGATTACAGCTGCTTTTTCACAATTCAGCTGTCTTTTGTCTCTTCTCAGTGGGTGCTAAGGAAAGCCTTTTGGGATCCCAGCTATAATATTCCTCATCGGTGGTTTCAGCATCCAACATGTATTTCCATAATCAGATTTGATACCACTTATTGTGTCAGTCTTCAGTTACCTGCCATTCACTTAAATCCCTGTCTCCTCTTTCCCTTTATTACATTAGATATTAGATCTCTGTTATTCCTCCTTTCCTTTCAGGTGCCATGGATTGCTTGACACACACTGTTATAATAGAGTAGTGCCTGAAAGGTTTCATTATTTCAGCATTTTTATTATAATAAGTTTTTGCCTTCTTCTTCCAATACTTATTTTCTTGGGAGACCGATGCTTTTAACAGCTTTATTGTTTTCACTTTACAGAGCGCAACTTAATGCCTTCTTTTTTCTAAAGCAGTAACCACATAACTCACTTTCACTTTACTGATGCTGCCAATGATAGTGTTGTGCTGTAAGCAAATATTTTCCCATATTCTCTCTTTGGACTGTAGTCTGCTTATATCTCAGTGTTAATTTTGAATTATCCGGGTAATTCTCCTACATACAGACTGTTGCACAGCCTTAAGCCTACTGTTTTTATTATTCCTCATTACTGCCTAAAAAGGAGGTTACATTATTCCTGCTAAACTCCGAGCCTTAAAGGCATTTACAAGCTACTTGCAGTGTTTCTCTGCTACTTGCTTTGTATTTGATATGCTTTTGAGTTCAGCAAACATGTGTCTTCTGCCATTGTGTTGATCAACCTTCCTGGCTTTATGAGCTGCAACCCAGTATCTTACCACAAGGCAAATAACATATCTCTTGGAGAGCTAGAGGGAAGGGCATCACACAAACCAGTTCAGACGTGGGAGGCAACAAAACCTTTACAGAATTTCCATCAGGCTGATCTGAATATGCTGCTAAATCTAAAGGTGATTCAGCTCTATGAGTCTTAATAGTTCCTGCAGTTTTACATCATCTGGATATCTGCATTATTCAGTACTGTCTCTGCTCACACCAGCTGTGTCCTGCAGAGTTCATTACATAGCTAGAACATGGAAGATGCACATGAACTGCCTTCAAACTGCACGAGGTCCAAAGGCAGTGAGTTCTCTGCAATGCTTGTGCTCATAAAGCTCACCAGTGGAGTATTTCTTAATTATCTTTCATAAAGGTCATGTTTTGCTTTTACTTCAGCTACCATGTTTTCTTAACTGATACTATCCATAGGATAAGAGAGCCACATAGATTAGACATGTTGTATTTCCATCAGGCTTTTGCTAGGCATGTACTGTAAAATTGATATATGCACATCCAGAGTTCCTGCTATTTGCAGCTCCACTGGGTCTGTTTGCCCATATGAGCTGCCAGATGCCTGGAAATCCCAGAAAACTAGCCAAAATACTTACATGTCTAGAGGGAAAATGATGGCATGTACAGATCTTCTTGGACATATGGTAGCCCTGCACGGGGTTGGATAGACAGGTTTGCTATTAATAAGACATTATTAACAAGACTGATCTCGTAAGTTCTGGTCAACCAAAACACACACAGCCAGAACCATTTCCTAAATTCACTCTCTGTTCTTTTAAAAGATTATGTACTTATTGCAGAAATATGTTGGCTTTCTTATGCCTTTCACATTTTAATTTTTATACATTTGACCTTGTCCTTCTGTTGAGCTATGTTGTGATTTGCCTCTGGATTTCTTGATATCAAACTCCCTGATTGTTCATATTGCCTTTACTTTTGCTCATACCCTATTCAAAAACAAGCAGCCTGGCTCAGTAAACAGGCAAACTTAAATATAGAGCTATGCTTAAAGCAAAGACTGCATTAATGTTCATGGAAGATAATTAAAACTCATGACTGTCACAGAATTACAGCTGTTTGTATTCAAATTTAACCAAAGTCCTGCAGTAGAGTAAAAGTGAGAAGGAGGGTGGTTCCTGCAACAGTCTTCTGGGGGACAAGGACAGACCTCTTAGAATATAATTCCCTGGGTTCAGGTCTCCTTGACTGAAGCTGCTTGGGCCAACAGGAAATTTAGAGCATTATCTCTTTCCTGGCAGATTCGCGTGTTGTAACATGTACTATCTGTAGTGCATCTATGTTAGCGTTGCCATGGTTACTTTGAGTACAGTTTCTTTTTTGATGCTAACACATAGTTTGGTACAAAGTACATTGGGGAAAATGCAATATGCTTTGATGTACACAAATGTCCCTGAGAAATCTCACCTCCAGTGCATCCATGACCATGCCAAGGTCCTACTCCTTAGTACGTATTAGCCAGATTTAGAATCCCTGGACAAGGTCAAAACCTTTTCTTCTTCTACAAGTATCAGCCACAATATAAACCTGCAAGCTTCTCCTGCACTTTAACATAGGGATGCACACAGTCTCTCCTTCTTTTTATAGGGGGGAGAGAAAGAAAACACTAATAGTATAGGGCAGGTTTGAGGAGAGGAAAGGAAAGGTGACTTTATCCTCAAAACAGCAACACAATCTGGTTCATAGAGTTCTGCAAAATTAGTTGTCATTGTTCTGCACAGTTCTGAGGAATATTTTTTTACTTCCACAGAAAAATGATGTAAAAAATAATAATGGAGGTTGTAAAGTGGAGATTTTAGTAGGTTGAAAATGGCAACACTAGTTTCTTGAACATCCCTAATTGCAGCTCTCTTTCATGGTTTTAGGAGCCTTTTTATTTTTTATATCATCACCTTCTGTTTCTCAAATTATATAGTATATAATATCAGAGTTAGGCTATGTTTGTATCACCTCAAGGACAAGTGTGAACTTTATACATATCACAAATTATTAATTGGTATTCTGAAGGCTAAAGAAAAGTTATTTTATATGCTTAACAATCAGGTGTTATTTTTATATTTTAATAGTTTAAAGAATGTATGCCATTTTTTTCTGATTAGAAAAGTAGAGCACAGCTCAGCCCAGGCCTGTGCAAATTTAATTGTGCGTGTTATTCTTAGACTTATCAACACTAACACTACCAAAGGAGCAGAAGCCAGAAAAGGTGAGGAACCCACAGTCATTTTGTGATTGGCTACAGGGCAAAGAACTGATCCTGAGGCAACAAGGAGTCAGAAAGGACAATAAGAAACAAAAATGTAAAGGAAATTAAAGGATTGCTATCTGTTTCCATATGACTTTTCTTTGTTCCTAACTAGAAAAATACATCCAGCTGTATCCTAAACATCTAATGGCTTTCTTTTCACCCTTTTCTACATAAATAAACTGGGGGAGGGTCCACTATTTTGCTGCTATTTTCTCCCTTTATGAGACTTAATGGACTATCACACCTAGCACTTTGACTCATGGAATACGGTAGAATTTCAACCAAAATTTGAGGCAGGTTTCATTTAATGAAATGTCCCTGACAAATAATTTTGAGGGTGCCACTAATTTTAACTGAAAGTATAAGTCAATACTTGGTGAGATAATAATGTCCAAAATGGCCTATTTCTACTAAGTAACTAAATAGGTCACCTAGGATGGCTCCCTCAGAAGGATATGTCTATGATATAAATGTCAGCCAGTTAGGCTGGGTTGGTCCTCACCTAGTGAAAGTGAAAGATAAGTCAGCTGGGTCCCAAACTGCCTGATGGAAAACGATAAATGTATTTGAAAATATCTTTCCCACTGAACACAGATTAAAAAAAAGTAAATAAAGCACTCAAAATTTTTCAAAATATCTATGCTTGATGCATGAATCATCTGTCTGCCATGTGTTACAAATTAAATCTTCCCTTGTAAATGTGGGGCTATTCTACACAATACAAGATGTACAATATTTTTTTGATTTAATCATTTCTCAGGAAGAAATAACAATCACAAATTAGGAAAAATGCAATATATTCCATTTATAATAAAAGAACCATTTGATTCTTGAATGTATCAGATATTAACATCTTTAAATATGTACTAGCTAAAAATTAATAAATTCTTGTTATCATTAAGAAATAAAGCTTATTTGTCCAAAGTGGAATATTAACATCCTACTTGTGTTTCTTGCATTGACTATTTACAGTAATTACTAAAAAGTTATTTTCAGTTAGCAAAATAGGAGTGCTTTATTTTGATATTGAAAAAAAAACCCCACAGGGTTTCCTTACCTTCTCTCTCTTTTTTATTTTTTAGTGAACAATTTATCAGAGTGGATGATAATTTACAAAATGTTTCCACCAAATCACTAAAAGAACCAGAACTAAACAAGATTGAAGTAGAAGGCACTTCTTAATGAGGATTTAGAAACAGCCAGTAAGTCACTGCACTACCTGTTCCATGCTAGGAAAAAACAGCAAGAGGTCAAGTGTGAGTTATTCTGTTCCAGGAGAATCTGACATCCAAGGCTATAGGAGATGTGAAGACTCTTCCCTGCACACTATCTGTGCCAGGTACCTCCATCCTGGATAAGTCTCTCCAGAAATGTCCTAGAAGTTTAAGGCTTCTAAAAGTTCTTCCCTAGAAGTGAAAGTTCAAAGCACCTCTGCAGGAACCCACATTTCCAATTTTAATTTGGGCAACCTGTTTTTGTTCTCTAGATGATCTATCCTAAAGCCTTTGAGAAACCAAATGAGGTGCTTACGGCCCTAAGACTTAAGTCCCCTTTGATTCAATAAATGATTGTTTGTGTGAAACTAATGACTTCTCACTTCCATCAATGTTTTCGTCTCAGAAAGTCAATTGAACTTGAACTACAACTCACAGTCCATCAGGTTGTTGATTCCATGGCATTTAGTAGAAAACATTGATCAGAGATCTCTTTGGAAACATTAATAAAACAGAGGTGGACATTGTAAGGTTGAATGGATAAACTTAGACATTTCTTTAGCATCAGGAAAAAAAATGTGTTTTTTAAATTTGTAAGTTTCAGATGTAATGATTAAATGCAACTTTCTGATGCCAGTTTCTCCCTTTGTCTTGATTAAAAAGATTATATTGGTTTTAGTGTATTTTAAGTACATCTGTCTTGTAAGATTCTGTCACAATTTGCTTTACGTAGAAGTTGATTAAAGTTACATTATTGGCAGTAAGTGTAAGTAGATTTCTGACCTTCTAAAAATAACTACCTGTCTCCCAAAATAATGCCAGAAGTGCTATTAAAAATGAAGATACTCTAAAGAGTATTGTGAAAGCAAAATTTCCAGCACATTTTTCTTGAAAGTGAACTTTTATTTGGTTTCATGCATTGAAGAATCTATCATAGAATCATCAAGGTTGGAAGAGACCTGCAAGACCATCCATTCCAACCACCTACCTACATCACCACTAAACCATACCACCCAGTACCACATCCAGACTCATTTGAACACTTCCAAGGATGGTGACTCCACCACCTCCCTGGGCAACCCATTCCAATACCCAATCACCCTGAGAGTGAAGAAATTTTTCCTAATGTCCAATCTGAATCTCCCCTGCTGCCATTTAAAGCCATTTCCTTTCGTCCTTATTGTATTGTGCTTGATTTTGACTTTTCATATTCTGGCCAATCACCTTAATTTTGTTAAATTCTCATGTCAGATCAGAGAAATACTTGGAGTTGTTTGGTGGGAAACAAACGGTGAGTTCTTTGAAATAAATGTCAATTCAGAATTTTGATGAAACTGCTGCTGAAAATTCAAAACTGAAAAACAAAGGAGAAAATTATCAATGTACTCTTTTCCATTTTTTTATAATCTCTAAAAATGATTGATATTCTTCAAGGCATTGAGTTTTATATCAAGGGTGTATGGTGATAGCTGAGACATCACATAAAACAAAAACTGTCTGTGAATGTTATTGAAACTGCATGCCAAAATTAATTAGGACAAAAATGTTATAAAAAAATCCACCTGTGGATCTTAAATGCATTTGATAAAAGCAGGGCAAAAAGGTTGAATGAAAAAGACTACAAAGCCATAACAAAATAGAAATATAGGAAATGGAAAATGGATGTGATCAATAAGGTGAATTTTAGTGGTTGAGTTTTGGATCAAAAGAGAAAGGTTGTGCTGTAAATCAGTGAAAATGAGATGGGAGTCTAATAACCCTTTGGAAATCAATTGGAGGAGGAGAGCACTTTTAGTCATCAAAGCCAAGAGCTTTGCTTGGATCTACATGCAGTTGGGCGGGAAAGAACATTTGAGAGGAACTCAGTGTGAGAACTGGGTTACTGAAGGTTCTAGGTTACCAGTCTGAGCAACAGAATTGTTGTAAGAATTATCAGAGGAAATGGAAAGAGGCTGGTTGGGAGAAAATTACAATGAGTTTGACTGCTTGGCTTTGTGAAAATGAACAGAATTTGCAAACAGGGTATACACAAAGAGATGACAATGAGAATATGAGCAAAGCCATGGTGCTGTAACGCGGTGTGTGTGTACGTGTGCGTGTGCATCATACACTGTGAGCTGTGGTGAGAACTTGCAAAAATTTACGTGAAGAAGAATGAAGTACTCTTAATTTGTCTGCTTTATAAATATTGAACATAAATCTAACCCACTTCATTGGTTTTATATCATTAAAATCAAGGAGCCTTATAGTCTCACCTGGTTACCCTTAGAGTTTCTTCCTGATGTCAATAGAGAATTTTGCAGTGAAATATGTAGTAAAAATATTGGTCCTGTCTGTAGCACAGCCTAATTTTGAGGTGCTAGCAGACACCTGGGCAAAAAGGTTCAGTTTCAGGGGGCAAGATTGAGGCATATTCTAAATATTTTATATGCTGCAGAACAACTTTTAGGGCTTCTAGGAGTCTTAGTTCAGTGCAATGCTCCTCTATCAATTCTTTTTGGAAAGCTGTCTCTGATCTAGATACCAAAACTAGGAGTCAGAGAATGATCACTCCTGTTGCTGGTCTTCTTTCCCTTTAAATGAGGAAAATGAAAAAAAACAAAACCAAACAACTTCTATAAACAAAACCATTAACCAAGATCTGCTTTTTGCTTCTCACTTGCTTATTCTTCTCTCCTCCTATGAGAAGTGTAAAGTGAAACAGACATGTTTATTTTCCTCCTTCCTCTCACTTAGTGGTTGTCCTACACTCTACAGTAAAGCGTGAGTGCTGGTGCAGTTAGGCAGAGATTGTGGGACCCTGAAGAGGGTTTCATAGAATTAGAAGGAAACCTCTGAGCCTCTTAGCAGTTCATTATGCAGCAGCCTACTCTCTGTATCACTGCTGACCCTGGTGGTAGGCAGTAATGCTTCTTGCATGACAGGCAAAATTATATTTCTAATCATTTATGGTTATCAAAAGACACATGGTATGTTTTGCAAAAGGAAGATGATTAGCTTTGTTGTCCTGGCTAGCTTCCAGTTTGAAAAGCCTTGTTTGCTGAATACAAATTTGCTGGTACTTTCAAGTACAGCTTCTTCTTCCCTTAAATGTCATGCAGCATGGCACTCTGAGCTGTTGAACAGCTGCCATGTTCCTCTGTGGAGATGGCTGTTGAAGAATATATAGAATATATAACATCATTTTAAAGCTTTCATGAATTGTTTTTTTAAAAAGTATTAAGCTGTTCATATTTTTAGATGGATAGGGAGAAGGGTAGAAAGGGACAGAAAGATTTCTGATTATGGTACGAATAAGAGAGGCAAATACATCGAATAGTGAATAAGACCAACTAATGATATATTCTATAGTACAGTGTTTACTGCAGTGATTGGGGACAGCTGATTCCTCAATTTTATTTTATTTTTTTTTTTTGAAATCAAATTAATTTTTAAGTATTCAGAAGCCATCCTCATCTGACTCACAGTTTTATTAATATTTTTAGCTCAAGTCTTGAGAGACAAAATGTCCTATTTCTTTTGGTGTGGTGACTTTGTGCTGGATCACACCAGACGTGTCTTCAAAGGGATGAATAAAACCTAGGAAAGACCAAAAATCCCAGAAAAATAATAAAAAGTCTGTGAATGATGGACAGCTACATATGAAAAGCACTGCCTGAGAACAGGATTTGTCCAAGATGGGTGGAAAGAATAGGCTGCTTTGTTTCTGCAAACCAAGTACCTCTATCAGTGTGACAGGTTGGTTCTAACTATCTCCAAACACACCATTTCATATATCTGGGCCACAGACATCACCCCAGTCCTCAGAGCTGTTGTAAAAATGGTTTGGACCAAATTACGGACAGAGAAAGTCATGCTGCTAACAGATCTGAGGCATGTGAAGAGATGAGGAGTATTATGCTGAGTAACTATTTAGTTACTAAGGATAGTAACCTCCTTACATGGATCATCTAAACCCATATGATCACAATCTCTCAGAGGCCTGAAAAGCAAGATACTTGAATACAAGTGGCTAAGAAATGTGTCTGTGAACTCCTAGGTTCTTTTAATTTAACAGATGTTATTTAAAATTAAAGAGAGTACTATCTGGCTGAGATATATTTATATATTTTTACTGGTTTGATTATTAAAATTGTATGTCTTTTTCCTGAAAGTTATTTATAGAATCATAGTAGAATCATAGAATGGTTGGAGTTGGAAGGGACCTTAAAGATAAACACCCTGGCATGGGCAGGGACACCTTCCACTAGACTAGGTGGCTTTAAGCCCCATCCAACCTGGCCTTCAACACTTCCAGGGAGGGAGCATCCAGAACTCCTCTGGGCAACTTGTGCCAATGTCTCACCACCCTCAGCAAGGAATTTCCTCCTAATACCCAATCTAAATCTCCCTTCTTTCAGTTTGAACACGTTTCCCCTCATCCTATCACCACATGCCCTGGTAAAAAGTCCCTCTCCAGCTTTCCTGTAGGTCCCCTTCAGGTACGGGAAGCCTGCTATAAGGTCTCCCCAAAGACTATCTCTCCCACCTTCATCTTTACACAATACTGAAGGGAATTAAGAAATTCCCTTAATCTGTGTGCTCAGTTCAACCGCAAGTATCCTACAAAAGCAGAAGACTATAATGGTAATGCAAGTTATGTCATAACAGGCTTTGAATATTCTGGTTTTATAGGTAAAATACTTCACCACTTGAGCCAGAGAAGAATTTTTATAATAGAATTTAAAATACAAGATATCCAGATTGTTGATCACATTTCTGTTCAAACACACACACACACACACACACACCCCATAACTCTCAGTTAATATCAAATATTTAATACAAGAAAAAAGAAACATCAGAAATATTGCTGTTTTCAAGGGACAGATTTCCCACTGATGAACAGGATTCCTGTTTGTGTCTTAGGCAGCCTGTTCTGATGAATGCAGAACACAGTTCTCCTGCAAGTACATTGGTGAAAAGTCATTCCTCTCTTTTGTCTTTTTGACCCCTACTTGTTCATTTTAAGGAAAATTTAGGTCTAGACATTCTAAATGTCCTTCCTTCAATTAATACTGATGGTAAAGATGTTCCTCTCTTTCTGGGGCAGTTTTTTTGCTCAGTTTGTTATACAAGGGCTGTCCATGGTGTTGTACTTTTTGCATAAATCTGACCAGGATTAACCCCACAAGGAAAATGGACTGCATTAGATATGTATATTACAAATCCTTACCCAACCACAGAATGACTGGGACAAAATAAAACACCTTCAATGAAGTAAGAGTTTGCAAAATTCTCAACAAAGTGACTCATTGCAATCAATGAAAAACAGATACCAGACCACTGGCAATGATGTGAGTATATTAAGTCAATGAATAGTCGTTCAGTAAAAGGGGTGCAACATGGGAGATTTTTTTGATAGAAGAATAAGAGGATTAAAAATAATTAAGGCTTTCTTTGAGAGAAGTGGATGGTTTCTAAAATAGTTTATTTCTTCCTTTCCCCCCCACAAAGCATCTACTGTATTCACTGCACTGTCAGTGTCTGGAGATGGCTTGTGAGGATTCCCAATGTACAATCACAGTCTCCTTGGAGACAAAAGTTTTATTTATTTATTTATATTTCTTTCAGAAAGACTTGTATTATAAGAGAAGTACCAGAGGTACAAAATGGTGACACCTTCAACTGCCATGCTTTTGGAAGGCTAGAGAATAAACAAAATACTTCACATCTATCACTTACACAATGTATCAGTAGGCTAAATGGAGTTTTACTGCGGGTGTACATAAAGGTGACCTTTACCAAATGTGGTATATGTTTACATGTAGGTGTGTACATATGTATAGATGTATCCACATGTAGAATATTCATATATAAAGATCACGGAAAATTACAGAGCTAACAATTTTATATTTCTAAGAAGGTAATTGAATGTATGGAAAATCAGCTATGGAATTTTTTCTTTTCTTTTCTGAGCAAGCAATATCAAAATCCTACACTTCTTCCAGGTGATGGAGAGAAGGATATGGCATGCACAGCCAGTGATATCTTCGCTGATGTTACTAAATTAAAGGCTTTCTGATTTGATGTCAGAGGATGTATGCAAAAATTGCATCAGGAACCTATCTGCCAAATGTATCATATGAAGTAAGGGGGATGACTTGACTTGCTAGAACTAAACACAGTTTGTGGGAATGTGGGCAATTGATGTGGTTTATTATTTTAGTTCCAGACAGATAAAGCAGCTGAAGGCTGGGTTGGAGAACAGGAAGACTTGACATGGGGATTAAATTATTAACTACACTACTTGAAAAAAACTACAAGAAATAAGATAAACTCATGAAAAAGTATTGTTGTAAGTTTAATATCTAATATATTCCATGATACAAGTTATTACTCCTTAGTTGTTCTGTAATCCTCTGTCTCCTCTGCCACCTCTCTTCTTAATATATGTATGAAAATCACTTTTGCTATCAGTTCTTTATCTTATTATTGAAAATAAGTAAAATTGTTAGTAAAAAAACTTTGTAACAACTTAAATATACCCTCAAGTGCATGGATCACATTTGAGTGACAAATGATAAGCTGCATGCCCAATTTGTGTGAACAATTAGCTTGGGCAAATAAAGTCAGTGCATATGCCAGTTCTGACAGAACAATTTATTTTTTCCCCTCTGCTTTATATTCTAGACTTTTACTCTTTCTAAAACTGGAGAGCTCCATTTTGGTTGGTCCATTGCCACTGCCATGATTAACATGATTAGATGGAATAATTTTGTAGCATTTAACTTAACAGAGATAAACTATTGCTGCTTATGCAATCATAATGTGCAATACCACATGTCCCCATCACCATAAAAAAACCACCAATGCTATAGTTGAATATATTACATTTGTATTAATAAAAGAAACATAGAAGATGGTTCTTAAAAATAAAAGTGAGTGATTATTGGGAGCATAGTGCTTGGTTAGATATTCTACTTCTAAATGTTGGGTTTTCAGTGTTTCTTTTGAAATGGAAATCTAATGCTAGCAAGAGTTTTGTGGTTGGCAGTAAAGCTCTACAATTTTTGTGTGTTTTTCTTTGCAGAATGTATCTATCTGAAGCAGTACTGTAGTCATTACATTGCCACAGCTATACTTCACAAATCCTACTGGCAAATACTAAAGAAGTCCTCTTTTTTTAATGCCTATCTTTGACCTCTCTTTTGCAAAAGCAGTTTCCTAGAACTAGTTTTCAGCTAAGTAAAAAAATTTCAATAAAGGTGAACTGTTTCTCCTGTGATACAGAGCAATCAGGTATGGTACATGTTGCTCTGACCCAGACTGAGCAGAGACATCAAATTGAATTTCCAACATAACATGGAGTTCTCTTCCACTTGTTCTCCACCTCAAACACACATATTCCCTTCTGAATAAAAGTGCTCATATTTTCCACTGGAAAATAACCATGCCTTATCTGTGAAAACTTTCTTGTTTACTTACTTTGTCCTACAAATGGACTGGGGGGAAAGAAGTCAAAATGAGTATAGTCAAGACTTGATCTTCACAGTCACAGATTTCAAAGTGAAAAGGACCAACAAATTAATTAAGTGGGACTTATATAATTTTGTTCATTTAAAAGTTTTGCAGCCAGTTATGATAATCACCTATGACCCTTCTATTATCCATGGAGAGAGACATAGAGCTTATGAAAGCAATGCATGCCTTCTATTGTACATACATTAAAAATCAGGTGAAATGAATCCAACCTTAAAAGTTAAAACTCCATAAAATTGTCATTTTTTTTTTCATTCTACACATAATTGTTATCATTGCTACTGCTCATTTGAACTGCCGTGGCTTCAGTTTTCATTTACTCCTTCTCCAATAGATAGAAGTTATCTTCAGGAATCCAGAAGGTTAAAAATAATTATGAAATTACAAGAACTTTAAGGTCTTTTATTTAGGATACAAGAGAGAACAAAATTAAAGTATCTTTTGCCTACTGAGCAAGAACTTGTCTTCATTAAGTGAAGCTCTGAAGGTGCATTCAAGATAGATCGTATCCCCTCGGTCTGACAAAAGTAGAGGAAGAACAATTAGGATTAATGTGACTAATACAAATACGTCAGTAAGAGCAGGCAACCTGCTACTGTCTCTGATACAAGTGTGCAAAGTTCCCCCATCCATAAAAAGCAGGCTCTGCTATGGCACCATAAGAAATTTGTGTCCTCTGCCATGTCAGAACCTCCCAACTCGACACAGCAGAAAAGTTCACCTGAGCACACTTTTGCTATGAGTACTTGAAGCCTCACGGAGAGGAAAACTAACATATTCAGAGCACAAAGATGTCGCAGTGAGCTGACAAGAAGAATAAAATTACTTCCAACTGGAACTGAAAATGAACACAAACTTCATCACTGTCTGGCCCAAAAGCACAAGTCATTCTTTCTTCCTGGCATAATAGGAGTATATTAAAAGCCACACTGATAACACTGTAGAAAACTATACAGAATGAAGGAGAGCCTTTATATAGCTTAAAATAATAAGGAGAAGGCAGAAGGCAATGCTGGTGAAGGGAGTAAGCCAGTCTGACAAGACTTAAGGCATGCAAATGAATTTGGCAGGAGGAAATAAAAATATTTCAACTGGGGAAAACTGGGCTTCTTACACATAGAGATGCAAGTATAGCTATCCCTTAAATAACATGGTGGACATGCACAAGATCTCTTTCTTTGATTCTGGGTGGAGAATAACTGGGGTAAATAAGGTCTCCTTAAATCAACAGGGAGAAACTTCAGTGCTAGGAAAAAAACCAGACATCGCTATGATTATCTTCACATTTGTGCTGCAGCATTTTTTTGGGGGGTGACTAAATACATTCTATTTAGAGAAGCAGGTTTTTTGTAGTCATGATTGTCAAAAGCTATAAATTATCAGAAGAGACATTAGCTTTTTTGGAAATCTTTTGGTTATTCTGAAGTTCTTGAGGTCTCTCCTAGAAGTTTTTTATATAAATATGTTTGCATGGTGGCTGGCTGCTCTCTCCCTCTGACCTCTGCAACAGTATCAGATAGTTAAATAGAAACACCACTTCTCCTGACAGATCTTGACACTTGCTTTGGGATATCTCTTTAGTCATGACCTTGGCTGTGGTACTTACAGACAGAAAATTAAGTGAGAGCTGTTTTGGCCCAGCTGGTTAGGAGAAGAGTGCCTCTCAGAGAAAAATGGCACGGTCTGCATCTATCTTAGCAAAGTTGAGCATGCTTGGGAAGATTCCCTGGCACTGGAGCATGATCATTTATGCTAGTAAAGCATTAGAAGGTTTCCTGGCATGATTTTGGCCCATTCCAACAAGCTCTTTCCCTGAACAACTTCGGGACATGGTTTGGCAGCTGGAGCAGCACAGGAGCCATTCCAGCGAGCAGTTTGCACACAGACATCCTGCTCTGGAGGCTGAAACAGTTTGTTAGAGAAGATAGGAGATGCCCTGTACCAGCTGGCCTCGTTGCTTGAAGATATCTCTGGATACATTTAATTTGCTGGTGTAGATGTAGACATAGTGAAACTTGTTCCCACATGTAAGCATAGAAACAGGACAAAATCTTGACTAGAAAGAATTTTCCTCAGAGCAAGAAAGTCTCAAGATAATGTTACATTTGAGATGACCTTATTACACTGCTTATTTTTAAACCTCAAAGTCTGAGTAAGTATTACATAAAATTAAAAAAAATACATTTTGTGCTCAGGTGATGCAGTTTTGTAATTGTTTCTCTAAAATGGAAACTCATTTCTAGAAGATAGTATGATTTCAAAGATATCATGGCCCATGCAGAATATACTTCCTCAGAGTTGAAGTCATTCTTCTGCCCAACTTATTACACCAGTAAAATAGAAACAAAATAAAGATCATACACATGCTTACTGAAAGGGACTGAAAACATAAATGCAGTGTTTGCTTTTCACTTAGTGAATATAGTGAGGTTCACTCAGGTTAGTAAGGTGAATACAACAGGCTGGAAAGGAAGACAAAGTAGAGAGAAAGAGCAGACTGTATTCTGAAGTCCTGAGAAAACAGACAAAGAGCTTTCCCAAAATAAATAGCCAGTTCTCTATATCAAGATCTCATGAAAGTAATTACTGCAGCTGACTTGTAGTCTATAAAAAAACTTCAAAATAATGCCAGTGACTTTAGAGATTGCACCAGACAAAAGGAGCTCCAGCAGTCACTGTAATTTGAAAGCCTCTGTTTATATCATATAAAATTGACCTTACCCACTGCTGGCCTTCAATATTGACCACAAAATGTTTTTTATGAAGTGAATTAAAATATAGATTATTGAGGAGGAAATTTCTCAAGGGAAACTAAGCTGCCAATAGATATATCTTTAAAAATGCTTGAACTATCAATATGAGATAACATAGACAAACAGCTGGAAGTATTCTGAGTCATATATTAGAGGATAATGATTTTTCTGAAGGAAATATGCTTTGGGTATTCTATTTCTGGTCAACATGGTATTGAAAAAGATATTATACCACTTAAAAATGTGTGGTGAAGGCAACAAAACTAATTTCAGGCTTTGTAGAAAGAGAATAAGGAGGACCTTATTACATTTATTTCCTTTGGAGTCATTTAAGAAGGAGGAAAGAGAAAGAGGATTTATATTTAAGATTCAAATGCTTTCTGGAGCTTATGCTGGCCATGATACAGATATCAGTCCTAATGCCAAAGAGCAGTCCAGATAATATTAGATGGGAAAAATAGGTCATGGAAGAGAACCTCAGTGCAAATCAGAGATACAAGACACACAATCAAATTATGGGTGTTGGTTTGTATTTTGACAATATTAATGCATACATTTGCATAATTTTTTTTATAAATATCTAAAAAAACCCCCAAACAACCCAAACACAAACATTCAAAGAAACATCTAATTTCTCAGAGTCTTCTTGATATTGTATGATCTGCCTCTACTTCTGGATGAAGACCAAGAAATGCCATAAACTGTTTTGTAATGAAAATTCTGTAGACACTTACTGGAGCTTGAACCAGAGCTTCTTGAAGGTTTAAGTGTTAGGTAAAGATTAATTCAATGCACAGTCCCCATTAACTTTATTGGCAAGAAATTTTGAGATGTTTCTTTTTAAAAGATAAATTAAAAGCCATGGGTAAAGCTATAGTTACTTTTTGTTGTTAGTTGCTGTAAATACTGATGAAATATTTGAAGGTTAGATGGACTGGCTCTTGTCCACTGCTCATATGAATTCACAATGAGACTCTTACTGGCAGGATGATCTTTGAAAATGTTTTCTTTGGAGGAAAATAATTTCAAAACCTAGGCAAAGCAACAGCTGTGGCAAACATACCTGTACACCTGGCAATGCCAAAAGTGTATTCATTTTACATAAGAAACATCAAACGCTTTAATCTTTTCCCCAGATCAGGAAATAACTACAAATGACCCTCATTTACTCATAACTACTGCTTAGTACCCATAATTTATCTCTTGTGAACACTTCATGTGAACTCATAGGTAATGGAAGGGAAAAATGAGTGTTTTAACTAACAATGTAACATGGATGACTGCCATTCTTAATCTAGACAGAGAAAAAGAAAAAGTAGGACAAATCCCATTACTATTTTTTTCTTAATAATATTTTGATCTCTAATTGCTTTCCATAAATCAATAACACTTTCTAAGTCACTGATAGGAGAAAACATAATGTGTGATTTGCACATAAACGGTGATTTGCAAAGGAATCTGGTAAGCTGTATGACAGAATCTTGCACTGAGAATGCTTTTTGTGTCTTCCTTTCCTGCCATTTCCTTTTCACTAGAAGTCCTTCAGACAGTAAGTATATGACTAGATTATAAAAATGTAACATATATGAATAAATATTGATAGAATCTGAATGGCACAGAATAGAGCATGTTAGGGAATGTACCTGCAAGGACAAGAATGGCAACAGAATCTGTTTGCATATGGAAAGCAGACAGACAAAAGTCTTAGATGGCACACCAACACCACAACATCTAAGGTTTAGACTTAAGCAATTAAATCTAGAAGCTGAAGTGAAGAGTTTCCTTGCAGTGTCTGAGGAGAAAGAATCTCCCTAGAATAGTACCCTAAGCCCCCATCACATCAAGCTCTGCTGAGACTCAAATACAGACAATAGGAAATCAGGTGGAAGGGGCTGTATTTTGAACATTTCCCCCTGAGATTTAGGCACCTTATGTTGGGCTGCACAGGTTTCATAGCCTCAGAGTCTCTCCTGTAGATAGGTATCTAAGTTTCAAATTCCAAATACTGAGGCAACTTCTGACTTTAGAGTGAAATTTTCAGAACAATGGAGATCTGCCTTAATACTACCTATTATTCAATAAATGTAGTCTAGAGAGTGAGCTTTAGCAAGATGTTTAACTGTAAAATGACATGCTCTATTATTCTGGTGGTTTGAGAGAAAAAGAAAGAGAATAAATGTGAACAGTCTCTGGTTCAATACTTAGCATTCTTGTTGGAGGATATTTGCAAATACTCTCCAACTTCAAGGCTTAAAAATGAGATACTACTTGACTGACAGCTCTCAAATATTTTATTATTAATATATCTAAAATGCTTGGGTACAAACCATCCTAAATATTGCGGGTGTTCATAGTCCTGATCAGGATATAAATATCATTATTTGTCTACCACATCAGATTTGGTTCAGAGTTTAGGGTTTCTTTCCAGAATTCATTGTCAGCTTTTTCAAACTCTAAGACACATGTTTAGAAGAGACTTATGCACCATTTTTACATTCTAACTTAAACTCTGTGAGCTTGAATATATCTGTGTTTGTTTTTTGTTTCTTGCTACCCTAGTCCATAGTAAAATAAGCATAATTAAATACTTATTTTCATTGGCAATAAATTAAATTTATTTTCCCCGAGTGAAGCCTGTTTTTTCCCATGATGGTAACTGGAAAACAGTCTCCCTGTATTTATCTGAACTCACGAGCTTTCTCATCCATTTTTGTCCTCCTACCCCACTGAGGAGGGGTAGTGAGTAAGTGACAAGTTGGGAGTTTTGCTGTAAGTCAAGGCTAACTCACTATATGTGTCACGCTAATACTGTTTTCCCCCATTTTATCACTTTATATTTATCTGTGTTGAATTTCATTTGACATTTATTGCCTAGATACATTGACATCTAAGGTCCTTTTGAAATTCTTCACAGTCTGTCCTTCTCCTAAGTGCCTCATATAATGTTGGATCATCATCATTCACATATTATCACCATATAGATCACACCCCTTCTTTAGGTCATTTCTTAATACATTAGACAGAATGGGTTCCAGGACAGATCCCTGCACAACTTCTGTGATGACCATCCTGCATTGCAAGAAATGACCTTTTATTGTTATCCTTGATATCCCATCTTTTAATCAAAGATTAATGCATGTTAGAGTTATCCCTCTTACCACAGGATACTTGATGTCTTTACAGCCTATGTGCAAGACTTTGTTGAATGTTCTTAGGAAATTAAAATAGACAACGTATTTCCTACTACTTTAACCTATAAGTTTCATGACCTCTATAAACAATGCTTTCTACTGAAACCACGATGACCCTTCTCCAAAAAAAAATACTTATCCAAGCACCTACTAATTCTATAATTTCTTAGTGTTGCCATTAATCTTTCCTGTTGAGATCCTAAGTTTAAGGGACTGTTAGTCCCTGAGCACATCCGGAAACTTTCTAAGCACCTGTGTCTCATCCCCATCTTTTTGTCTTCAGATACCATGACGTTTTAAGTGTGAGGTCATATACTGATGTTAGGAATGCATTTATTTCATCTGTGAGTTCCTGTAGAACTCTAGAGGTAATACCTTTTGGTCCTGCTAATTTTTCGGTGTTCATTCTGTCTATTTGTATTATAACCTTTCCCACAGTTGCTTTCACAGACACTCAATGCTATAGTGATTAAAACACTTCAGCATAACCTTGGAATCCCATGTTGAGTTCTGGTCCAGAAACATTTCCCCTGCCTACCTGGGCACAATGCAGGAGATTTTTCTCAAAACACCATCACAGATTGGCACAAATACTGTTGTGGACAGAGGTTGTAATTCTTCCTTAATTCACTATAGTATTGGTGTACCTGGCTGTGGGATATCTGGCTTTCCTTCCATCCTTTGCTGGCCAGAGTTAAAACCCAAGCATCAAATATGTTTTAGATATTCAAGAAGAGATTCTTTCAAGCCTCCTGCTGAAACTGCTAGACTTCACAGAACGACTAAATATTCATTGGGCAAAAGACTCTATGATCCTAGTGATTAGGGTATTCATGTGGCAGGGGAGACGTGAGTTCCTGACTTTCTAATGAATATTTACATAATTTTGTGTGAAATATTCACTGGAGCAGAAACAGCAAGTTGCCTAATCACTTACCTATAGAATCATAATTTTGTCGCCTTTCAGCTCAATTAATTTTTAATCGTGCCTCAAAAAGAGGAACAGCCTCGAGAGAAGGAACTGTCTTCACAGAATGTCCTAGCATTTTGAACATTTACTTAATGCTAGTTTTCAAAGTCCCTCAAAAACCGAAGAGATTTGAACCTGTTAACACTTTCTCGGAATTCTGGAAAAAGAGGGAACACTGCTTCATCACCTCTTTTTTTTCTCTGTTCATAATTTTTGGAAAAAAACTATTGTGTTAAAATTTTTGTGAGCATGTTCAGCATTTTGAATCACAAATGGAAGAGGCCATTACAATCTCTGAGAGGACTACAGGTTATTCCTCACTTTGTTTATGCCTTGTTCCTGGCTAGACTTGATGGTTTCCTGTCTTGGGTTTTTTTTCCTAATATTTCTGGTATGAATTCTGTGTGGTTCTTCATATCTTTGCCCATTTTATCCAGAATGCATTTTAGAATATTTAGGAATCTGAGGAAATGGGAGCATCTCAAGATTTTTGAATGACAGTACTGCTGTATTTGGAGCATGGCAAATGCCTCTCTCTGTGTTTTGTGATGTTTCATTTTGGCTGTTCTGCTTGCCATTATGAGGTTATTTCTAGAAAGAGGCAGCAAAGGCAGTGGAAAGCCTCACACAAAAAAGAAATTCACAAATGAACCTAAGTGGCCTTGGAGTAGATATATTATCAAATCTGTTTCCTTCAGAAAATGTCAGTGTGGTAACCTTAATCTGCAAAACAAAACTCTTCAATCAAATTCTCAGAAAAAAAAGGAGGGGAGGAGGCAGGAAAGAGAGAGATTTCAACTTTCCAGCCTGATATAGACTAAGACAAAGTTTAGACAAAACCTGTCCTCAAGATTGCAAGTCTAATACACTCACAACAAAGGGGAGAAAAATTAAATGGAAGACACTCTGTGGTTTTTAGGTCTGAAATTCTGTAGTTCAATCCTTCTGCACTATCTGCACTGCCAAGTTTAAATCCAAAGCTTTGACTTAGGCCTATTCCTTACCTGTTTGGTCTCTTGTTTGTTGGTGTTTTTGTTTGACAAGAGGTTAAAATTCATGGGACAGGCTTTTCTCACACTGGTGGTTCATCAGTGATACCAAAACCAGAGTCCTGCTATGCTGCAGCCATAAACTCAAGACTTCACTGTGATTTGATTACTGTAATGAACTGAGTTAAAGCAGCAGAGGGAATTCAGGAGCTGGCTGACTACAGAAAGCCTGTTCATGTGCCTGTTAAAGTATTTATACTCTTGTATTAATTGCCTGGTCTGGCAAATGCTGTTCACCTAGGTGATCTGTCATCTAGACACCTGTACCCACTTGTTGCAGTGATGCCTAGGCAGTGTCCTTCTCACAGGTGTCACAATTATGAACTTATGCTTTTATTACCATGATTTAGCATTCAACCTTATGTTTAATCACTGGTAAATTAATTTAATAATCCCTAGTACGTCTACTGCTTATTCCCAACTGCAGGAAAGCAGTGGCACATGTACACAAGTACAACTATACAGAGACAGGACACAAACAGAAAATCTGTTTATCACTACAGACAGCAAATACAGCTATTTTACCTCTCAATGTCAAACACCAACACAGGTGGTTATTTCTGATGAGTAGTGAGAATAGCAGTCTTACACAGACAAGATTTGGAGGATCTTTCCTCTTTTACTGTAACAAAAATGAGAAACATATTCAGCCTTCTGCTCTCACAGCTTCAATATACGGTTAATTACCTTCAATAATGTTAAGCACAAGACAAAGTGTAATGGGGAAATAAAAAATAAGACCAAAACAAGAGTTTACATCTGAGACTTTGTGGAGTGAAAGGTTCAGTGGCTATTCAGTTTGCTCCTGGGTTCATTTTTCCCTGTGAGATACTGAGCATGCCATCTGACATGACTCAAAACACCTCAGCCCAAAAACTGAGATTCAAACTGGACTTTGGCCCTTAATTTCAAATTTTCATTCTTGAAAAGTGCTGCTCTGTCTCAGGTTACCTTCCACAGTGTATTTTGTATTTTAAGCACAACTTTTCCATTTGTTCACTTCCTTCTGAAAGCAATGAGCAGCCCAACACCTGACTCATGCCCAAGCCTACACACAGTTTCCAAAGGAGGCTTTCTGCTGCCTGAGTTGCTCAAGGAACCCCGTGTCACAACTACTGCAAACCCATGTACAAAATGTGCTTATTGATTCCCATGTGCCTCAGAAAATGTATTAGTGGCTGCTTTTCCAGGGCAAACTCACTGATATAACAGGAATGCTTTCATGCAGCAGATTAACAGGCAGTAGAACATTGGAAGATTTGTGTTCTATTCTCTCCTCTGCTTAACAGGACTTAACGCCCTGCCTCTTGTGTTTTTGGCAAGTTGCTTAGCCAACAGATTCAAGGCTGCTTGGAGGGAAGGTAAGATGAATCAGCAGTGCCAGATGAAAACCTTTGCAGTGTGCAGAGAAAGAATTCAGAATTCATTGGGCTAGAAAGAGAACATGAAAACAAGGGCAGCTCTAGCAGAAGGGCTGGAGACCTCCTCTGCAAGGACAGGGAGGCTCCAGCTCCACTTCCAATGGTTGTTTATGTGTTTTTCCCAGTTGTGATTTTATCTAAAATGCATAATGTCCCAGCAGCAGGGAGTGGGACCTCAGTCTGCTTCTGCCCACAACCACCAATGACTGCTGTAAGAAGTAAACTGTTCTTGAAGTGGGAATCAAGATAGATGACCCTTGGGATGGCTGAGGCCATCCTCCCTCTAAAAAGTTGTATTTTCAGGTGTTGAAATACACTCCATCAGCAGAAGATATCTCCTCTACATTTGTTCTCCCTCCCAACGCATGCTCCCTTTAACCAAGTCTTGGCAACAATATTATCCATATTTATCATCTCCATACTTTCTTTTTCCAAGTCACTCTAGCAGAATCTACAGAAGGTTCACAGAGAAGACACAGCTGGTATCTCAGCTGCCTGATTCTCAAATGGACTGAGCCAAAGACAGAGCAGCCTGCCAGCTCTCTGGAGCCAGAACTGCTTTCCTGTTCACAATCAGATTTATGCAAATATCCTGGCACAGGTCTAAAAATACCTGGATCAGGAGAGGCAGGGAGGCATAGGGGGCTCATACCCTGCTCTGCTATCTCATTATAATCCCCTGCATCATGTGTGATGGCTGGAGCTACACAGTTAAACCAGGACTATGTTATCCCCAGGGCACAGGCTTATTTTCTGACAAAAAAAACAAGAACAACAAAACAGAAACAACCCAACAAAAACACAGGTGCTCTGTCAGAGAGGAATAATTTCACTCTTTACTTATAGCTCACAAGTGTACTCTGAACCTATGACCACAGTCAGTTGAGAGGGATCAATGAACTGATACAGGGTAGGAAACATACTGTGCTTGTGTTTCCTGAGAGATAATCAATAGTGCCAGATAGAAATACTGAGACATGTACAGAAACTGAGCTGCATTTCCTAGGAGCTACTGGTTTATAGAGTAGATTCAATTTCTTTTTTTTGAGTATAGACCCTAATCTATACATATATTTCAATCTATAGACATTTATCCTTAAACATCTGATCAGTTATAAATAATTTTAGTAAATAGACTGATAATTAGATTTAAATTAATAATTTTTGAGGGACATAAGGGACCAGACTGAAATATTCCTGTCTCTGGTGTTTTTTCATTAACTGTTTGCGGAAAAACATGAAAACTGTTCCATAGAATGATACAAGGACTTACTGTTGGTCTTTATATAAGCTGTCGGTTACTTGCTGACTTGGACTATATGCTTTGCATGATGTAATTAATCTACAAGTTTTTTGTTATTTGCTGAATTTACTGCTTTGTGTTAGATAACAATGTTTGCTATATTAAATCAAATTATAATGTTTCTTTTTGCCAAAGAAATGGAGTTGTGATTAACTTGCTTTATCTCCATAAGTTAGTAAACAGGCTGCAGACCTGAAAATTAGCAGAAAACACAATTATATCCCACTCACCAATATATGGAAGAGATGTTCAAGAATGAGGAACACCATCTGTGTCTCTCCCTTACTGTGGAGAAGGTAATGGGCAACACAACAGGCAGCTCTCCAGGTATACTTCTGGGCCCCACAGTTCAAGAAGGACATGGAACTGCTTGAGAGAGTTCAGCGCAGAGCCACTAAGATGATTAAGGGAGTGGAACATCTCCCTTGTGAGGAAAGGCTGAGGAAGCTGGGTCTCTTTAGCTTGGAGAAAAGGAGACTGAGGGGTGACCTCATCCATGTTTACAAATATGTAAAGGGTGAGGGTCAGGACGATAGAGCCAAGCTTTTTACAGTGATGACCAATGATAGGACAAGGGGCAATGGTTGTAAACTGGGGCATAGGAGGTTCCATGTGAATATCAGGAAGAACTTTTTCACTGTGCGAGTGACAGAGCACTGGAACAGGCTGCCCAGAGAGGTTGTGGAGTCTCCTTCACTGGAGACATTCAAAACCCGCCTGGATGCGTTCCTGTGTAATGGACTCTAGGTGACCCTGCTCTGGCAGGGGGGGTGGACTAGATGATCCTTCGAGGTCCCTTCCAACCCTAGAATTCTGTGATTCTGTGATACTTCTCCACTGATAATATAACTTAGAAAGCCATTTCCAAGTTACAGGTCAAGGAAAAATATCTGACCACATGCTACAAGCTTCAGACATCTACAGTTCCACAGGTGAAATTATTTAGTTGTGCAAAAGTACATTTGAAGTTCACTATCTGGGGTTCATTGTATAAAAATTCACTAAGGGAGCCAATCTCTTAAGTCATTCAAAACATGCAAAAATCAATGAACTCCTCATGAAGCACAAGAACCACATTACTTTTAGGAGGCTGTGGGGAGCATTTCTTTTACAGAGCACATAACTGAACATTAGATCTGAAACTTATGCTGAAGACTCCGTTATCCAAACAGCATGCCCTTATTGCTTGGATATAAACACACAATTCTCCAATCAACCTGGACATTAATTATTACCCCCCAGTAGGTAGGAGAGGAGCTGTGACCAGAAGAGTGTTTCTAAAGCCCTCAGGCAGTGAAATTTAGGGGTTGCCAGCTCTATGTCGCACATCTTCCAGCAGATGTTATTTGGCTCCCTATCAAGAGTAAGGAAACCCCTTCACTTCCCATGGATTGCATCTCTCTAATTTTTACTGCTATCATGACAGTGTGATGAAGGAGTACACAAACTCCTATTTACATGGCAGATAACACTTTGCCTTTTCTGAACCTAAGAACTATCTACAGTGCACCTTTAAACAAACAAAAACTTAAGTGGGCACCTCCTTCATCTGGATTCACCCAAAAATATTGGCTGTTGCCCTGAGTGCAGTTCTCTGTGCTGTCACCAAAGTAAAATCATTTTTGCACCACAGGTTTGGATCATTCCCCTGGAGTGGGCCTATTGAGGCAGTTTGTGTAATCATCTGGATTTCTTTTGCTATATACAACACAGGAACCACTATGCATTTCTGTAAGATATATTGAAGAGTTTCCTGCTGTTCTATGAAGTAGTTTGTTATTGCCAGAGCATCATGAGTGAATAGAAAGCCTGGTAAACACATACAGAGACACAGTGCCTGCTGAGAGAAATTTAGTGTAGCTCAGCCAAGTGATAAGAAATCAGGTATAAGAGCTGATGTTCTATACACCAGGAAAAACTCGACACTTCACTTTCTTTCTTTCTTTTTCTTTTTTTCTTTTTCTTTTTCTTTTTCTTTTTCTTTTTCTTTTTCTTTTTCTTTTTCTTTTTCTTTTTCTTTTTCTTTTTCTTTTTCTTTTTCTTTTTCTTTTTTCTTCTTTTTCTTTTTCTTTTTCTTTTTTTTTTTTTTTTTTTTTTTTTTTCTTTTTCTTTTTCTTTTTCTTTTTCTTTTTCTTTTTCTTTTTCTTTTTCTTTTTCTTTTTCTTTTTCTTTTTCTCCTTTTCCTTTTCCTTTTCCCTTTTCTTTTTCTTTTCCCTTTTCTTTTTCTTTTTCTTTTCTTATTTTTAATGACATATTACAGTTCTGCCCTTTTTTTTTGTTTGTTTGTTTTCTTCCTAATACTTTTTTTCCTTTAAGAAGATGATGGAATTTGATGAGAAAGAGACAGCCACACATTTACATCATGATATAAAATCCACCTCCTCTTTCCTCTTCTGTTGTAGATTTGATGACCTGTTCAGGGAAAAGGACTGTGAAAAGATACTTGAAAATGCTTTTACGTGATGTCCATGCAGCAGAATTTCTGAACCTTTCATTTTGAAAGCTCTACAGCATCATGCCTTGCATATCTCATGTCATCTGTTCCCTTCTTGTAGCATACATAAATTGCTCAGATTTGTGAGGAGATGAATACAATTTAAGAGAGCATTGCAGAGCAATCCCCTAAATGTTGAGAGAGAAAGGCAAGACTCCAGTTCTGATTAGAAAGGTTTGCTGGTTAGTATCTGTGATTGATTGATCTGCTCTCAATGTATGTTTTAGATTTAGGGAGAATCGAGTGAGCCAACTAAGCAAAACAGCTGGGGACACTAACTTCACAGAAAAATGCAGCCTGCCTTTTGCAGTCTTTCAGCTATCAAAGTCTCATAGAGTCTCACTTAAAATGGAGTTAACTAAAGTACATAGGGCATAAATTATGTAGCTATAGGGTAGATAATTTTTTTTTTAATATGGACCCTGATCTATAGATATAGTTCAAACTACTTGTAGAAATTTATGCTTAAACATCTGAAAAATGAGGCCTCAATGAGCAAATGTGGGAGTTCAGGCTTGGCAGGTGAAACCCCCAACTTGTATCCCAAAGTCACTTTTTTATTAGCCTATAATTTCAATTAAATCACTGATCTCTGAGAAAGATCTTGCAGCATCATCCCACAGAAATTCATATGAGACTGAGCAAGGTCTGACAATAGGGACTGCAACGTTTGCTGTGCATCCTCTGTAGTAACCCCAAAGTACGTAACCTCAGGGATTTCATCTGTATTTCAGGTTCAGTGTTTATACCAACTGGAGGAGTACGTTACCAAGCTGCCTCAGACAACACAGGGTGAACTCTCATTAAAAATGGAATCTTTAAAAGTGGAAGCAGAAAGACAAAGCTAATGAGCTCAGGCCCAGTGAAGAACTATACCACTTTTTGGACTCAATCTATTACTGTCACATACCGTGTACTCTCCATATAGACCCAGTGACTCAGCATCACTCTGGGGACCTCTAACAGGGAAGTGACTGTACAGTGTCAGTGTGCCCTGTTGGCAGGCAGGAATTGTCATCCTATTTCCAACTGGGTCAGTGCCAGCTGACAAAGAAATTGGGAACTCAGGGAAACCACAAGAGATGTCGGTGGGATCGTGGCAGCATAATTTGCTCCACTGGGAAGCTCTTTTAAAATTCCTTTTGGCTGTCTGCATGAACCTTTATTTATGGGAAAGTCTAAGAAGGGTTGCTAGGGCACCCATGGTGCCCCCTTACTCTTTGAGCCATTTTGGTGTACTTAGCAGAAGGCCTATGCTTTTAAGGATAGAAGACCACATTTTCTTCTCACACGGTTTTTCAGAGGTGTAATTATAGTTATTTCAATGAAGTAGTTCCTGGCTGATTTCTGAGTAGGGAAAAGAGAGAAGCAGCCTTGCAAATGGCAAAAACACTGAAATTTTTCAGGAAGTGGATTGTATTATTGACTGATCGAAGAGACTCCTGAGTACCCTTGTACAATTCTTATTTCAGTTTTACAGAAAGGGATATCACACCTTTTTATAATGTTCTTTGAGACATTCTGATGAAAACCACTCTTTAAGAACTAAGTAGCATTGATATGATACTACAAGTGCTCCACATGCAGAAACAAATCCTATTCTCGAATTTAAAAGGTTATATTCAAACACTTCTTTTTTTTTTCATACTATGTATACTGTCTGGTTTGATTATTACAGCAGTAGAACCATGCTGAGATTGTTTCATGCAGAAATGCTTCTCTGTTCAGAATATACCCGAGATATTTAAAGGTATTCAGGTAACTATCTATCTGTCCACCTTTCTCTATAGGAAGAGTTTATCACTGAGACACCTGAAATCTGGCCTTTATTACTGTATATTGCTACTTCCTCCTTTCAATGCAGAACTGAAGCCCCAAAATACCTGAAACAGGCTGTTCTCATGATTGTCATAAAGCAAATACAAAATTAACTTAAATTAGCAACCAACTATTTAGAGATTAACAGGTTAACATCACCCTCAAAAAAGTTCAGAAAAAATGGATCATTTTATTTGGGGCTCATCTGGATAAGTCAGAACTCTTTATCGGAATAATAAGGGGCACTCACTGAGTCCAAAAAGGGTACATGAGCTGTTTTAACAGGTGACTGCACAGTGACGAATGTACACTCACAATACCAGTAGCCTCAGCCCTTATCTTTATTTTGATAGAGCAACTGCAGTTGTAATATCCTTTAATAGTTCCACTTAACTGACCTAAATTGCACAACATGCTTTACACAGAAGAGGCATCATGATGGAATATTTCACTCTAGAACCAAAAACTGCAAAGGCTGTATCTCTCTTCTCCATTATTAATGTGCCATTCAAAGCATTTCATAAGGTTCAAATTTGTTCCTATTAAAACTTCAGCAGTTCTGTTATTCCTGCCAAAAGATGGTAATCTTTTTCTTTTTTTCCCCTTGCTTTTCTCTCTATTTCTCAGTTGCTGTGTCGTAACACTGGAAATAGAATTATTTAATTCAGAGGATGGTTTAACAGCCATGTGTACAAAGAGGAAAAACAAAGCCTTCTCCCTAAATAAACAGGAAGATCTGAAACCATCTGCACATTCAAATCCCAGGAAAACACAACAATAACAAATGAAGGCTAATCTACTAAGAACAATATTGATTCTTGGATATTATTTCTATTACTATTAGATTAAAATTTGGGAAGAACTCCTCTCTTAACATTTCCCTGAAGTACTAAAAACAATGATCACATTACAGTGGAACTCAAGATTTAAAGAATTTGAAATTTAGCTAGAGCTGTTCCAGTGAGAGTATAAAAATCCATTTACTTCACATCCTTTTAAATCCTTTTAGTGTCTTAACAGATTAGTGTGCAAAGGGGAAGCAACAGTTTTTATTTTAATTAAACTGAATGTTAGTTTTCTCAGCTATGTTTGATGAATAAGTGAGTTCTCAGGCTGGAGTGCTGAGAGGTTTCATTCAATTGTAGCCGCTCCTCTTAGTGCTCTGACAAGTGCAGGGAAGAACACTTTAGTTTTATGAATGCTACATTTTGCCACCCTCTGAAATGAAGCTTGGGGAATTATATTAACATTGGCTTTGTCATAGTGGTTATCTTGGATGGGGAGAATTTGTGTACAGATTAACAGAGTGGCTCAGTTTGGAGAACGCTTGGTCTACAGGCACCGTTGTCCCACCATCACGGGGAAAAGACAAGCACTGGAAAAGTGTAGAGGACATGCCTGGATATTCTTATAAAACGAGTTGTGTCTGTCTTGTGTCTCTTGCATTTGTCTTGGTGGGTCAAACATAAAACTGTGAGTCTGAGGACAGAGTTACCTAATGGATGTGGTCAAGCACTAGAGTTTCACACTCGATCATGAAAGGTTCACAGGACACAAGGTCCAGTGTTCAATCTTTGGTAATAATAAAGTACATTTCAATTCATGTTGTTCATCTTTATCTCTGCAGAGTCCAATAAACATTATACTATGTAATGATCAGACTGCTTTCTCTGTCCTTTATGGCTGTTCATTATAAAAATATAAATTTGACCCAAATATATATTTGACCCATTAGAATATAAGAACACACATCTAAGACTGGATTCAATAGAATTAAAGAAGTATTTTTTTTCTTTCTTTTTAAAAAGCTATTTAAGAATTGACTCATACCAAAAGAAACAATATAAAAATGACCAATATTTAGGAAAGTCTTTTCCCACAGAAATTCCATGGACTGCTTGTTTCAACTGTAGTAGCCAGTAGTGTTTAGCTGATTACAGTTGCCCAACAGCGTTTCTTAATGCCTGATTATAGTTCCTCAGCAATGTTTCCTATTGCTTTCTTGGAATCTATGAAGCCAAAATTCAAATATATATACTTGCTTATTTGGCTTATTGTGCATGTCTTTCATGTCTACCTTCAGTGATGCAAAAGTAATGCAATTTATCATAACTTACTCTATATGCTGTGGACAGAGATAGATGTCTTACCATGTAGCATGATTTAGAATGAAAACATAACTTTCAAATGGGCCAAGCTGTATGGTAAATTACCCCCTTCTCCACCCCTTAGTAATTTTATTTCTTTAGATTCCCATCTCAAATAAATGCATGTACATCTGCATATAGGTAAGGACCTTCAAATGTAGGTTTTTTGCTCCTATTGAAAGGGAAGTACAATACAGAGAAAAGGTACATCTTAATTAAACCAAAAAAAAAGTAACAAAACCAAACCAAAAACTTTGGCAAAAGCGGGAAAGTAAGCTCTCCTAACAGTTCAGGGAAGCCACAAAAAAAGTGTCAGCCCCCAGACACCAATTAATTGAAAACTGGGTGACCTTTAGATTCCCTGCAGAGCATCAGGAGGGTCTGGCTTACTGCCGTGATTATGAGTCACTCCACTCCTATTGGTATAATTACTGCTAACACCAGGCAAATCATCTCAAACCTTTAACTGATCTCTTGCCTGAAACAATAATCCTCCAGCCGCCCACCAGCAGCAGATTTTGAGATGTGTATCACCAGCCTCCAGCTTTCATCTAAATTGGCTCTGTAGTTTGACATCTGACTGCAGCGTTCTCACCATCCCCTAGTGAATTGGTAATGATCGGTAATTTAAACCCCAGCAAATAAATTACTTTTAACCAGAGGAAAATTCAGCATCGTCATGACTCAGAGAAATGAAGACTCAGCAGTTCTGTAGGGAAATGTTGGCTATGATAGCTTTTGCTCTAGGACATTTGCTGTCCTAGCTGGGTTTCCATTTGGCAAGACTGAGAGACTCTCATATTCATCCTCACAGGACCACTAAAAATGTCCACTATTTGCCAACCATCCTTGCTTAAAGGCAGAAATGCATGTGATCACTGGGTTCACAGCTGGACCAAATGTATTGGGAATGGTTGTTATTTCCAGAAATTAAAAGCAATCTGTCTATACCAGTAGATTTGGAGGGGGGGGGGAGGCAGGGGAAGTACAATAGTTGACTGGCCTCTCTGATGATTACTTAGTGGCCTAAACTTCCCCTGTACATTTACCTAAACTGTAATCACACTTGGCTGTATCTTTGGGATACAACTAATGAGGGATAATCGAATAACTGTATTTAAGTATAATATTAAAGCTCTAACACTCAAGTATTTGTGGTAGCCACGAAACTAGTCCATTGCCTCTCAAATGCATGTTGAGTGAACAAGAAAAACAGGGGGCAGGAGAGGTGTCTCATCCTTCCTCCTTACCTCCCCCCGGAAAAATCTTCCCAAACCTGAGAATCTCCAAGCTGCCAGACTGCCTTACTAAAGTGGCTGTTACAACTAGCCAGTTGGCATAAGAGAAATGAGTGTCTACTTAAATACAACACAATTAATACAATCAATTTACATACTAGTTCCAAATTTGACATTATACCTGCTTTAAGTCTGAATTATTGCCAGTCATATCCATCGGTGAATTGGGAGCATAGTGGTCAGAAATACTCTGCACCACAGGATATAAACCCATCTGTATCTCATACAGAGCAAAGGGACTGAGTTTCTATCCCATAGTATCAATGGAGTTCCAATGGTCTCAATTTAAGCATGCTTCTGGCCTTTACAGACTAAGGACTTTGATGGTTTCTAGTTTGGATCATGCAAAATAATAATAATAATAATAAACATCATCATCATCATCATCCATCCCTTTATCGTTTTGTGAATAAGAGGTGGAAAAATCTATTTATTAGAGACTTTGAGATAAATCTTAGTCCCAAACAGTGAATCATTACCCCAGGTTCTAGTAAACAAATCATAAAGCCAGAAAAACCTGACCACTTAGATTAATCCAAATTGTTTTATTTTTATTTTCAAACAGCAACAAACAAAATCAGAACAAACAAAGCTTGGGGTTTTTTGTGTGCGTGTTTAGAGGTCTGGAATTCAGAAACAAAGGCTGAGGCATATGCAATTTATTCTGCTTCTTCAACCACAAAGGGATCCTTTTCTGCCTTTCAGCTTGAAAACCTTCTGGTCATAAGTCTCGGCACATCTTCTTCTTCAGTCTTGACATTTTCTGTTCTTGCCTGAGGAACTAAAACAGGGTGAAGTCGTTTAGGGTTTGCGCTAGAGAAGCAGGTAAACGGGTAGTTTCATTTGTTTCCTTCTAAACTGACATGGACTTGAAGCACTATAAAGCAGACAGTGCTGTTGCCTGATACTCACTTCTGATATTGTGGTTGTACCTGCTTGTTTTTTATTCATTTTCCTCCAGCAATGTCATTTACTTTATGTTGTATTTCAAATTCACACTCATTCACATCTTTGGAGACAAAAATCAATAGTTTGTGTGTGTTTGGTTTTGCTTGGGGTTTTTTTTAGGGAGAGAGTGGATCATGTCCTCTGAATGGAATTCTCTTATTTATATATGCACCCACATATTTGTGTACAGCCATGTGCATGCATACCAACATTCAACTTAAAATAAGTGCTGGAAATATAAATTGCTTGTCTTAACATGATGGAAGACTAGACCACCTAATTATCCATAGCAAGCATGGTCTTGAAATTGCACCAAGAGTAAAGTATGTGTATAAGATGAAATCTTTTTATATGCTTATTTTTACATTTTACTCAGAAGAAACTAAATAAAAAGTGATCTATTTTGATACTGAGAAAAATATATGCAACTTCAAGGAAATTGTCAAAGTCCTTGACTCTCTTTTTTCAGTTATTTCCCTGAAAATTGTCAAGACTAATTTCTTTTCATTCTATTATGGTCCAAGTGTGTAAACAATATATGACCAAGATCCAAAATGAACATCTTGTACGAACAGCAACTATTCTGCTTTTGGATTTCTTATGGTAATATGAAAAAAAAGCCATTTGCAAACACTGCTGCCTGGGTTATTTTTTCTGAAGTACAAACCAAATGAGCCACACCAGAAAATGTGTTACATGAGTGTGCTGCTGGGATTCACCTGCTCCCTTACCTGGTGATGTGGCCTAGAAGCAAAAACTGGTGAGACAGGAGTGTGTATGAACAGGACACTCAAAATTGTCTAAGGTTTTTGCCCCCGAATGGCTAACCCTAAAGGAGAAGACAACCATCAGCCAGATTAAAAGGAATTTAAACCAGGGAATTATGAACACACTTTTGAAAAAAGGAAGAGTCAGCTGGAAAAGAGGAATTAAAGATAGAGCAGCCTGTCCTGGCTTGCAGGGTGCTGCACCTAGGGACCCCACTTAAATATGTAGATGTGATCCCAAAGAGGCTTTCTTGCTGATTAGAAATGTATAGATAGTCATTAACACTCTGTAAGTGACTAGGATTGGAGTTTATCTGCTATATTGCCAAAATTGATGCTAGATATATAATTTACAGGTTGCCTGTTAATTATGTGTTGTTAATCAATCAATAAACCACTTTGATTCTGATTTGCTTGAATTTATATGAGTGCATTTTCCTGTGACCCTGATCCATAAAAGAAAGAATCATTATATCAAAGTTTTAATATTTAACTGGGTTGTTAACTGAGGAATTAGTCACCTTGGGCTCTCTTCAAGTAGTTAGAGGGACATTATGCTTCTAGGAGGAGATTTATGTCCCATACTAGCCGTGTGACCCCTATGACTATGGAAAGAGTCCACAGAAATCAAACTTCTAGGAAAGTGTCTAAAATCAGGTGGCTGAATAAGTGCTGGAGTGTATGTTTTCAGTTGGCCTTTTTCAGAGCTGGAGGAAGGTGTTGCCTCCTACCTGGGATCCACTACCCTTAATTTAGAAAGGTCATCTTTTTGAAGACAATCACAGGAAGTCTTCATTTGTGGAATAGGTCTGTGTTCATAGGTTTTGATTAGATGTTGAGAAAACTTGGATTCCAAATCTGCCTAAGAGTATTTGGTGGTATTATTTTATGCAAATTACTTCATTACCAAAACTCCAAATTCCCCTACAGCTGGTAGACACTTTATTAACATCTATATTAATGAATTAAACAATGCTTGGGAATATTGTTGACATTGGAACCAGACTGTACATTTGTGTCTGCCACTGTTTTGGCCCATAGCTCATAGATAACTTGCGTGAACGTGTGAATTTAATATTTATTTATTTATTTATCTGGGGGGAGGATTTGTTAGCATGCCTTATTGTGGGAGAATAATCCCAGGTATATTTAATTTGCTATCACAACATGCCAATAACCTGTTTACCCAGTCTGAGTACCCAGTCCCCCAGTACTGAGGGTACAATCCAAGTTGGAAAGTTGGACCTTGGTTTTCATTGTGGAATACTATCAACTTACAAAAGTTATGGCTTCACTGAATAGATCAGTATTATATAGCAGGTATTCAGTGTACATATTCCATTACACCAGATCAACTTCTTGATCAAGTTAACACTTACTAAAAATAACAGGAGTCAGAAAATTACATCTGTACAGAGGTAAAGAAGTGAATCAGATGTGATCACTGATGTCAAAGCCACCTGACAGACACACCTTCCGGTGAGACTATGAAGAAATGATACCTGTGTGACACATCTGCTGAGACTAAAAGCAACACAAATCCAGCATTGTGACAACACAAACAAAGTGGTTAGACAGGGGCTAATTCTTATTGGTAATTCTATTCTGGTAAAAGCAACTTGCAGCTATGAGTAACTAAAAAGAATTGGGGGCATTTTTTTTCTTAAAGGAGATCCTATAGTAAACTTGACACCTTGCAAACATATAGCTAGAGTCATCTCTGCCTTGTTGGTTTCCCAAGACAGAAATATTAAGGGACCAGGAGAAGATAGCAAGTCAACCAGATACAAATCTGTGAGATAGCATGCATACACCAGGGCAGCAGTGAGGCTTTTGAACCCAAAGATCCACAGCCCTCCCCAAAGAGTCAGCAGCATGTTTCATGCTAACTGGCAATTCTACTGACATTTTACTGACCTATCCCATTGGGAGCAGAGATGATAAGACCTGAATGCCTATTGATTAAATGATATTTTTTCTCCTGGCAAATCAGGAGACTGAAAGCAAAACTTGCTGACTGCTTGCTATTCTCTGTGGCTAAATCCAAGGCTTCTCATGCTGCTTCCCACTGTGAACATAAATTCATTTTAAAAACAAACAAAATAGAAGAGGGAAAAATAGGCTCTTCATGCAAATTGCCTAGTACTAAGCAAATAAAGAGGCTAATAATAAGTGATAGCAGTACAGACTCATGCCTTTGTCAAGACAAATGAGAGTCTTATTTGGTATCATTCATAGTTACAAATTGAAGACATTATAGGCATTTCTTTCTTTCTTGTGTGGCTGTGGATAATTAATCTTCAGACTTTTATGTTCATTTTCAGGTAAGAAAATTCTTTCTTCTTTGGATATCGTATACTAAGGTCACTTACTGACTTGGAGCTTTTTGAAGTGTCTCATCTTCCTGTCTCCTTCCTCCCTCTACCTAAGTTCCTTTCACAGTCCCCACATCTTAGGTCAAAAGTTAATTATTTAGGGTAAAATTACTTTTAATTTTAGGAAGTGAAAATCCCACTGATGTTTCTGAGAGGTTCATCCTTGTAACGCAGAACCTATAACACATATCCTATTGTGTACCTGAGAGGTCCTATGCTGATGATCCATTGTCCTATTAATCACAAGACACAAAGTGCTCCTGCCTCACAAACAGAAAAATGAGATAGAAAGTAGGCTTAGAGTGATGACCAAATTACAGCTATTTAATGAGTTACCATTAATCAGCTGAGCTGTGATAAATGATTGTGTATACATGGATTCTTTGTCCATGACATATGTGAGATAATATATATTATTTCTGGTTTTAGAACATGAGAACACCTTCAGAGTGGGTTACTAGAGCTCAGGTGAGGTGTGATAACTCACCGAAAAGCAGTAATTAATAGTTACTAGAAATGATTCTGTGTTAGACACTGGGACAAACAGTATATTAACATACTGAATCAATTTATGTTCTTTGTTTTGTACAATGTATCTGTATATTAATTGGATGATTTTCTATTGTTGTGAATAACAAGTAATGCTGAAAAATGCAGGTCAAAAAATAATAAGCCATTCCATACTTTTCTGTGCAATGCTGTATAAGTTATTGGATGGGAATTTATTTTACTCGGGTCAGATACATTGCTGAGAGGTAGAGCAAAATTTACATTTGAAATGTCTGTTTTGCAATAACAGCCACTTCCATACAGAGGCTTATGAACTGTTTTCTCTTGTTTGTCTATGAATAGGTACATTAGAGTCTAAGTACCCAGATTATCATTTGATCACACTGCACACAGGAGAGAAAATATTTCTGGTTGATGAAGTAATCCTAGCTGTGATTTGCCTATGGTAGTGATTTACTCAAAAAGCCAAAGGGCTATTTCAGAGAACAGCATTTTCTCTTTCGAAGGTACCTTAATTCAGACACTTCAGCTGAGTGTAAACAAGCCAGAATTGCATAAGAAAGAGTAACTTATTCCTGCCCAGAATTTATTAAAAATTAAAAGCACAGAAGAAAATAGGTAAATCCCATCAGTAATGCCACTGGTATCAGACATGGCTTGCAAAGTGCTGAGGTTCTGTGACCAAACAAGTTCCTTTTGAAATGCCTAGTGTTTTATGGATTATAGTCAAGTCTTGGACAGTCAGACATTTTGTAGAAATCCAATATTAAAATGGACATCACCTTACAAGTATAAGCCGGAACAGAAAGGGAATACAACATTATTTTTGTCATACTAGCCTGGAGGACAAAGTATGTTTTTCAAAATGGCTATCTGGGGATAATAAATGAGTAAACAATTTTTAATAAGATTCCCAAGATGTTTTCTTGGTGATCAGTGGAGACATCTCCATTGACTATTCACATCTTCAGACCCTTTCAGAGCATTTCACTGCAGCCTTCCATACTAAAAAACCTTACTCTAATTGTCTCAAGCAATTTTTTTTGTGTGTAAATCCTAGGTCCTAACAGATGTCAGTCATTTGATCTGCAGTACTTATAAACCTGGACATTATGGACATACCTTAATGAATATAATTTGCCAGTTATAGGCAGTGAAATTCATTGTTATATTCCAAATTATTATTTACTATGACAGCGTGTAAAGGCAGAAATGCAAAGTACTGTCACAAGTGCTCATCATCTAAATATTCAAAGCAGGTTTCAAGACAGGAATAACACAGACAGGCTCAGGGCAGAAAGTCTATGTTGTGCCAGTAAATTGAACAAGGCCTGGGTAGTGGTTTGTGCACTGGCAGACAAACATTTGGTCTATTTATTGTCACACTCACAGGCAAGATTTTGACACATGACAACAAACACATTTTTGGAAGTACCTGGGGTAGAACACAATTCCAATGTGCAGTATGGACATGGTGTCTTAAGGGAATTTTAGTTTCTTGGTTTTGGAGGGGGAAAGTGAGCTTAGGCAAATGGGCATCAGCTCAACCATGCTTCCTGGCATCAGAACCAGACGACACATCTAATTCCTTGCCAATCAGCAGACACAGCTACAAACTCTAGCCAAAGCTGCAAAAGATTCTGAGAATGGTAAGAGGTCTTAGCTTTGGCCATACTTTGACTTTTTCAGTGTTGTGGAATCTTTAAGATTTTTTTCTCTGCAAGTTATCCTTCAAGGCTGTGTGATTGGAGAGAGAAAATGCACCATGAAGTCATTTTGGTCCCCATGCTGGAGAGGACAGGGAAACAAAAGCTGTTGTGGATCTTTATCTAGGTCTTGGGTAACCTGATTGTTGCAACTAATATGCAGTCTGAAATCAGATTAAATGGAGTTAAAGAAAGAGAGAAACTGAAATCTTTGGTAATACAACTCCTTGATAATACAGCTTTTGAAATAAAGGAGATCTGACCCTGAGGTGTGGCTGTTAATATCAGTCATACCTAAGGCAACGGCAAATGGTGGATCCGTCAGGAATTCTTGAACTCACTGGCACATCACCTTCAGCCCTGAGAGCACTCAGTGTCTCTATTGAGTGGCTGACTACACGAAAAGAAACACTTCTCAGCATTAAAATAGAGAAAAAAGTCAGGGGTAGCCTGAGCAGAGAACTGCCTCATGGTAAAGAGGATCTATTTCTGAAAGATTATTCTGTCAGTACTTTCTCAAGACCCTGTTGACTTTGCATTTCTTTTCATAGATATTCTTATTCCTACATGTGCAAGTAGGACATAGCTGAGTCTTTATGCCTTTCACAAACAGAAGTTTAAAAGAATATTAGCAATTCACTTTATCAAAATTTATTTTTCTATTACACATTTGATACTTTATAATTAAAATCTTTGTGTCATGTAGATTAATATCTCAAAGAAAATAAAAAAATATCTTGACCATAATGACCTACTATTTGCAACATTCACCTTTCAAATTCAAAGTTGGCTTTTTTCTTTTATTGAAAACACCAAGATAAATTCAGACTCAAGCAAAATAGTGAATAAATAAAATAGTCCAATAAATAGTCCAATTCACTTAATAACAAGAAGAAAGTATTGGTATCTGCCATTAATTTCCAGCTTAACTGATTAAAAGGAATCTTGCAAATTTTATGAGTTTTAATCTAAAACAAAACAGGTAGATTTTAATGAAAACTCTCCTTCAGTAATAGTTATGCATTCAAAACATATTAAAGAAGGAAATAGTTCTGCAAAAATATTAAATTAATTTACATTTATAATTAAATTGAAATGAAGTGAAAGGTAACGTTCTCCTGTAGTCTACCGAAACTTTGGTAGACTGGCATTTCCTGGCTGATATAACTGCAAACATACTCCTGGCATGCAACACTGGCATCATGAATGTTTGAATCATCACTGCAATGTTATTTTCTACTATATAAATATTTAGCTTTTGTCACACTGATGTCAGTGTCAGCTTCCAAATCATGTAATTCCTGACCAGTATTTGTCAAACTGATAAGTAAGGGTCTTCTATAATAGAGACGTTGCAGCATTGCAGCATTCTCATACAACTTATTCTTGTGCTTCAGTAACCATATCAGTAGAAATTTTATCTTAATATCTAGGTCTTCTTTCTTTTCATATGACAGCATTATTGCTTACTGTATCCACTACTGTATGGGGAACACATTATTTTATTTATTTATTTGTTTGTTTGTTTGTTTGTTTATTTATTTATTTTTGGATGCCATTATGCATTCGTACAGTTACATTGTTTATCTTGAGTTTTGTTTTCCCTCTTTTCTCCAGATTCAAAAACTGAATTATTTTCAGTCTTTTATGTGGGTCTTATTTCCTAGGTTTCTAGAATAATTTTTGCTTCTCTTCTCTGGCCTCCTTCCAGATGTTCAAAACTATTTTAAAGTATGTTGCGCAACACTGAGGAGAGCATTTCAGCTAAAGCCACTGAGTAGATTAGAAAGATTACTAAGATTACTACATATGTCTTGCAAGATACAATTTTTCCTTTCATCTGACCTAAATTTCTTTGGCTCTCATCCCTTCTTTTTCATTTTACAGATGGAAAACTCATATACAGATAGATTATGTGAATCACCCCATTTCACATAGGAAATTCTGAGATCTAGGAACTGAGTACACAGCTGCTAAGTCTGGAATTCAGCTCACAGAGAAATTATTCCATAAGCCATTTTCGGGGTTTCACACATTATTGTTTCTCCCTAGCTCTCTTCGACTTTCAATAGTTTCACTGCTGTTTCTAGTCTTTTCACCACTGCCAAACACTTTCTCCATGTCTTGGCTCCATCTCCAATATATCCCTTTTGTCTGTATTAAAATTCTCAGATGGATCCATTCCTCTCACCAGTTACAAGAACCTCACACAAAATGGCCTCACACGTTACCTGTTTGATCTCTTTCTTTAGCTTTTATCTATCTTGGGCATTATTCTAAACAGAGATTCTCCTGTTTGGATATTTGGGCAGTAGCTACCACATATTGAATGTTACGAGCAAAAGACATTTTCCTCATTTATTTGCCATCATCTGCCATGTACAGGCATTGGCTCTACTGGAATTATTTTTCCTGGACAAATGTGAGAAAAATTTTAGGAAAGTTTATTGGTCACTACCAAAAAAAGGAACACCTGATAAACAATTTGCAACACAAGGTGGGCATTAAAGACAGGGTTAGAGATTGTTGCACCTGCAAAAACAAACAAACAACTGGACTAAATCTGGAGATTTTTTCAGCTTCAGAAATACTTTCATAACATCAGTGATGAAATTTCACATCAAATAAATATCTCCGTAATCCATGAGAAAAAGGTATTATGGAAAACCTGAACAGTTTTAAGGTAAAATTAGGTCATGATAAAAGTCCTTCTGTTAATAACATAAGATCAGCCCAGAATAAGAGATACAGGAAATCTGAAGAAATTCAGGGGTTTCTTATCTTCTACTCCTCTTACATAGGCCACAAGAGCATGATACTGTTTATATAAACAGGGACTTGGCAATGCACTTAGTGAAATCAATGATCAGAAACAATCAGTTTTAGAGAAGAACAAGTCCTTCTTCCTGCTCTGAAGTCTGATCTCTCAATATGCAAACAACCCTGCTCCTAACTCAATGGTGTTTGTAAACTGTGTAGAAGCTTTGAATCTATTAGTATCATTTGCCTTCCTCCACATTATTATCATATTCCTACCCAAACCTGTAGTATTCAATGGGATTTGGGTCACAACAACCCCTTATAACGCTACAGGCTTGGGGAAGAGTGGCTGGAAAGCAACCTGGTGGAAAAGGACCCCGGGGTGTTGGTTGACAGCCGGCTAAACATGAGCAAGCAGTGTGCCCAGGTGGCCAAGAAGGCCAACGGCATCCTGGTGTGTATCAGAAATGGTGTGGCAAGCAGGACGAGGACAGGGATCGTCCCCCTGTACTCAGCACTGGTGAGGCCCCACCTTGAATCACATGTTCAATTTTGGACTCCTCACTACAAGGACGTTGAGGTCCTGGAGAGTGTCCAAAGGCCAATGAAGCTGGGGAAGGGTCTAGAGCTTCTAGAACTCCTCTAGCGAGGAGTAGCTGAGGGAACTGGAGTTGTTTAGTCTAGGAAAAAGGAGGCTGAGGGGAGACCTTATCCTTTCTACAACTCCCTGAAAGGAGTTTGTAGCAAAGTGGGAGTCGGTCTCTTCTCCCAAGTAGTAAGACAGAAGATAGAACAAGAGAAAATGGCCTCAAGTTGTGCCAGAGGAGGTTTAGATTGGATATTAGGAAAAATGTCTTTACTGAAAGGTTGTCAGTCACTGAAACAGGCTGCCCAGAGAAGTGGTTGAGTCACCATCCCTGGGGGGATTTAAAAGATGTGTAGATGTAGTGCTTAGGAATGTGGTTTAGTGATGAACTTGGCCGTGCTGGCTCAACAGTTGGAGTCAATGATCTCCAGGTCTTTTCCAAGCAAAATTATTATATGATTCCATGTTTATTCTTATTCTAAGCATGTAGCATTGTCATTTTCAGAGTGTTTGTTTCCATGCAAGACAGTGGCCTAACTGACCAGTTGGTTCTGACCTAAAAGGGATTTTAGGACAAGATACTAGAGGGAAAACAACATGAAATATTTCAAGTATTTATAGTTCAGGGTGTTTTGTTAAATATTCACAGAATCAAATGAAGTGTTAGTGCTTTTAAAAAAATCTATTTTTCATTTTCAGTCTAATCATGATAATTGGAGGTCAGCTTTCTTTCCCTTTGTATTTTCCTAGGCTACAATTCATTTTATGGTTCTGTTATGGCACATGAAATGGATCATCTGCACTAGAATGGAGACTGTGGTGATGAAGTGCCTTCCATTTTCCCCATAATGTTCTCACAGAAGACTGATGAATAAAATCCTCAGAAACAATTACAAAGAGGGAGATCCATCAACAGTCAAGACTGACTTTTTTCTTTTTTCATTCCACATAGGTTTTTTCTGGGTCAGTTTAACTTAATTTCTAGAGTTCTGAACATCTTCTTTTATGGAAATTTATTTATAGAGGTGCTGGTAAAGCCAAATTTATTCAAGACAGGTAATTTTGAAGGCAGTTTTTGACATGGATTAAAATATGTCAAATTCCAGTTGATGAGTACTTACATCTATTTTCTCTTCATTGCTAATAAAAGAGTAAAGCATTATTCTCTTACCAGAATTGAGTTACTCTCATTTGTATGTGACAGAACAAAAATTTTAAAAAAAATTTTGAAGGTTTTTTCTTTTTTGTTGAAGGAGACTTTTAGGCTGCTTTATACATCTGATAGTCTGAAAACCTTACTTTTTGAAAGTGACTTACTCTTCCAGAAGTACCTAAGGTATTGTATTACAAACTGCTATTATTATTATTATTATTTACATAATTACATCCTTTTTTCCACTCTCTTTTGCCCACAATGTCTAAATAAGACCAGGATTTTCTTCAGTTTTGATGGTATATGAAACAAGGAAATACCACATGGAATACCACATGTGATTTGAAGGAGGACAAATCCTAGTGAAATAAATGTAATATATTCTAGTGACAATCCACACTAATGTAATGCACGTAAGCAGTGTTATAATTATTATAAAAACTCTGTTAAATGACATAATTTCTGCACATGGAAGATGCTTTGACAGGCTGGCAGTGGCATGATGTATTGTTTTTCCTTTTCTTTAGTTCTGTAATGAATCTTTTTCTCTAACACAAGCTAAATTTGGATTTCTTAGTTCATGTGGTTTGGAAAAAAAACAGCTAAAGTTACAGGTAATGAATTTTCCAAGTTTTGGGCTTCAGGTGATAAAACTAGAATAGATAAAAAACATTAATATAACCCATATCTTCCCAATGTCATCGAAAACTGAAGAATAAAGTTCTTCAACAGTTTCATTTTGTCTGGATACAGCATGAGAACAGACTGTGTCTTTACTACTGGTTTGTCTTTGGCCAAAACAATGATATTTTCTCCAAAATCCTTTCCACTAGAGTCAAGATTAGTATTTTCTCTAGCTGTTTTAATGAGCATTTTCTTAGTGTATGGCATATTGTGATGAATCTCAGTAGAGCACTGCCAAGAGCACTTGTGATTTCAGGAAAATGAATCATTATCAACATTGTAAATATAAAAATGCATGTATATACACAGATGTATAAACATATTGCCTGTTTTGGAACTGGTTCTCAATACAGTAAGAAAAGGTAGGGTGATCCATGGTAAATACTGGAAATTGGTGAAAAATGAATAGATCATTTATTTTCTGTGAAGTGAAAAAAATATTGTACCTGACATCTGCAGAAAGGCACTGACATCTGCAGAAAGGGAAGATGCTATCCTTAACAGACACAATGTACACATCCAGTTTTTTTGCAGTACTGAGAATGGCTTGAAGTCAATTAAACAGGAGTATGGTTAATACTGTACTCGACTGACTCAATCTTCATGAGTTTCCTAGCTACACAGTTGCAAGGTAATAGCAAGACACAGAAGCAAGGCTATTGTTATCAGCAATCGAGTTGAGATCAGAGACACAGCATTTTGCCATGCGTTCAAGGTTGTCAAGTTGGGAGGAGGTTATTTCTTTTTCAAATGATATTAACTCTTGTCTTTCTGACACAAGTGAAGGCGATTGCTTATGTTACTAAAAGTCCTTAGAAAAAGCAAAATTAGAGGATGGCAACAGGTAACATTTTCCTCTGGAAGTCCTTAACTTTTTTTAAAAAGATGACAATACTTAACCTTCTTTCTGTTTTAAACACCCAGAATGATATCTCAGCTACTTCCTCAGATGTTGTTTGAAACCAATGATGAAAAGACAGCAAAAGTAAAGTGTGATGACCTCTGTTACTTGTTTAAATTAGAAGGAGAAGGAAGTATTAAAAGTCATTCTTTATTCCATTGTTTAGAAAGATACCCTAAAAAAGTATTTCAGAGGTGGAGGTCCACATTCCAGGTGGCTAAAGTTAACTGCAGTGGATACCATCCAAATTAGACTTTCTCTCCATAGAGGTGTGAATTCCAACTTCATTTAATGTACATCTGTATTTCTGTGGTCTTACTGAGGTCATTCCATTTGCTGCTTGGGGATGAAAAATAGGAACCTAATACTGTACAGGAGCACCAATATCTGCTGAGGTCCTGCCAGTTTAGCAATAGATCACTCTGTTCTAACCTTGAAAAAGGCTAGAAATAAAATCTGAGCTACCCTGCATTATCAGTTTTAGTTTATAGCTATACATATGTTTTTACTCTCTCTAGCCTAGTTTTGTCCTAGACATTAAGCATATTGATTGTGGCATGGGTAGGGTGTGTGATCTTACATGAGGGTGAATGATTTAGTATCTGAATGCAGAGGAGTCAGCAGACAAACCATGCAGAAGGGTCACGGGCACCTGTGGCACCATCTTTGGCTCATATTAACAAGACCAAAACCACTTAAAAACTAAGAAAATTAAGGCAAGGTTTTTCACACAGGTAGTCACTGGTCTCCTGAAGGCCTGTGTCTCTGCAGTTTAATTAAAAGGGAAATATGTTCAGGTACAGATATTTTTGTGAAAAATGGGTTAATGCATTTCACATGTTTTCATCAGGTTCAGAGGGGGAGATGTCAACCAAGAAGCACCACAGCTCTCAGGAGAACTCTAGTAATTCCAGAGCTTCACAGCCCCAATAATGGGTCTGCAGGGAACCTCTTTTCACCTAGGAGGGTCTCCATACCTTTAGATTAAGTACCTCAAAACCCACACCTCGGAAGAAAATGCCTTTAGTGGCTTGTTGTATTTGCAGGAAAGTAGCTTAGCAGAAAACACCCAAACATACAAGATGAAAAGTCTTTATCTGTAGCTTGTAGTTTATATTTACCTGGAAACACACAAACAGAGCAAACAGGGAATAAACACAGAAAGAAAACTACTTTGATGTACTCATTTCATCAGTTAATCCTTTCTGAAATGAGTGTGTTAGGTACAAATAGTGGGGTGGGACCCTACTCCTACACAACGAGAAAACTGCAGTGCAGCATCTGTGCTTCATAAACAATGAATTTATCTGGAGGCTACAAGGAGAATGGAGGGGTGAGCTCAGCTCATGTAAAATAACTGATGAATTGAGCACACAGCTATTTGCGGCTCCTCTACAGTGCTTGATTTGTGATAGTGATCTTTCATCCAAGCATGGATGTTATTCAGCCATGGTTGGTTAGTTCTGTAATTGACAAAATCCTTTGCTAAAAGCAATCTCTTATCTGCTCTTGCTGTCCTTTATTTGTTTTGATAGATATATAGACAGATTTTCTTCTACTCTGTTCATTTACCTTTCACTTGTATACTGTGATTTTCTTGGATTTATACTAGTACTCTTTAGCTATTGCCTTACTTTAATATAATTAATGTCTAATTTCAAAATTTCAGACATTTCAAATCAGACTTTTTTTTATTTCCAGTACATGTGCTTGTATTTCTTACATTACCAATTCTCATTTTTCACACCTACTTTAGTATATACAGCCTGAAAATGACAACATGAAGCTATTCTAAGCTTTTTTTTTAACTAAAAGTCCTTACCATATTTTAAACTTCTTTACATTTCAATTAATTAAATTGATCTTGCCTTAGAGATTTCTACTAATGTCATCTAGATGACATTAGGGAATTATCTCCTCTGAAATGCTGTATTCCTTTATGTGTTACTTTTGTGTTATTCCTGCAAATCAGATACATGAATGAACTAGGTAAAGCAAAATTGCTCTGTGATTTTTGTGGGCATGGGCGAAAGAGGAACAGAAGTGAAAAAACACTGCTATAGGAAATCCAAAGTAGAGCTTCCCAGACTTTTCACAGTGACCACTGCCTTTGAAAAATAATAATAATGAAACAGTACTTTGAACTCTTACTTTACTCCAAAAGTGTCAACAGACAAACTCATCTATAAGCTTATATGACTCATTTGTTTCTTCTAAGAGACTGGCAGAGAGTAGTTTATCTTGAGAGAAATTAATTGACCTAGAATATAGGCTGTGTCTTGTAAAAAGGTTCCTGACTACCACAACACTGAGGTTTTGAGAGGGTGTTCCCATGTGAATGGGGAAGGAGGGAAGAGAAGACAGGGAAACCTACCTGGGAATATGTAGACCAAGACTTCAGGTGTCAAAAGGATTTAAAACAATAGCAGTTGCCATAATAGTGACTTAATCCCCATAAACTGGCTGGGATCTGGAAAGACATCCTGATTTAGGACAGCAGACACAGAGAAAATATAATTTCATGTGAAATTTCCTTGAGAAACATATTCTCCTGGAATAAATAAGCCTGGGATTTGGAACATTTCGCAAAACTGTTTCTACATTGGTCTTGATATTTCTTAAAGAATAACCCAATTAATCTTGTAGAACTTGAGATTTTTTCCTTCTGCTACTACCAACTCCTACCACTAATAAGCAGGTCTTGAAATAAAATGTTAGTGATCATCTTTCAGAAATACTTCAAGAAACAGAGATTTGATGAATTATTTTCAGTTGAACATTGTAATCTCAGTCTGACCAGTTAGATTTGAAGAGATTGACCAAATATGTGGATGTCAGAAAAGCAAAGCAGGAAGCAGAATAATAAAACAACAAAAAAACCCTCAAAAACCCTTCCAGACGTTAGCAATTTTATACTTTTAAACCAAATATTTGTCTGCACTTAACTGACAGTGTTTGCTATAAGAATACCGTTCTTTTTGTAACTTCTGCCATTAATAATTTCTTTGGTGTATTCCTGAAGTGAAAACAGTACAGGCTTCATAGGAAGAACAATTGCTCTTTGTAGCTGAAGGTTAAACTACCAGTGTAGAATTGCTTCCTACACAGTGGGAGAAGTGAAAGACTATAAAATATGCTCCCTGTCAACAAGACAGCTTTAAAGCTTCTTGGCTCTAAATGAATCCCTTGAATTGATAGTTTGGGAGCATGGCTTCTGCTTCATAGGACTCAGTTCAGTTATAAAACAAGCAGATCCCTCTTATTTATGCAGAAAATCTGGAGAATGCAGTTTTCCAAAGAATTTCTGAATAAACGATGCCAGACTTGTGATACACTGAAGCTCAATTTTCACATGATAGTAAATACTCACCCCAAAGGAGCATCCTTGTTTTCATTTGTTTATATTTCAGAGCAGGTTGAAGGTGGAAAATCAGGAGGAAAAAAACTCAAAACAATACACAAGCTAATCTTTCAAGCCTAAATAGAAAAGTTACAGGACTTTTTTGACTTGTTATAATTTGCCATTAACAGGCTTAGTTCTTTAACTTGCCAGCATTTTTGCTTATGTTTCTCAAGTGTCTTCTCATTTCCACAGATTGTATATTGTTGATAGTAATAGTAATGAAACAAAATAAAACTGCATGTCACAAGGAAGTTTTAAATTAAATATTTCTCATAATTTAAAAAGAAGCCATTTCTTCAAGAAACGTAAATATTTCAAAATGAGACTTTTAATTTAAACTAATCTGAAGTAATTTCTGAACATTTTTTTAAAAATTATTACTTATGGACAGCTTGTCTTAATTTTGGGAAAATTGAATCTACATATCCAGCACCAGAGGATCTAATCCCTCAGTTGTACATGTCCTGTGTCAGAGATCGCTGAAAACAAAATATAGAGCCTGTATTTACAGCTTGACCTGAAAACCACAGAAGTCCACTGTAACTGCCACTGATTTTGATTATGTATTTAGTGGATTCCCAGATCCTCACTTTCTGTCACCTTCTGCTTTGTTGGAAACCTATAAAACTATTGTTGTTATTTTACATTTTTTTTACCTATTCTGCTCAGTGGGTCAGTTTTAAATGAGAAGTCTTTCTATTAGACATGCACATTGTAAAAGATTGTGCTTGCCCTGATGATTTTACTGCATCGACAGAAGTAATTAGCAGAACATGGGATTCATATGCTATTGAGCTTATTTTCAGAAGACTGTGAGATCCATTTTATTGATGCAAATGGAGTGTTTTCCTTAGGGTAAGCCAATGGGAGAAATTGTAATATTTAAGGGACAGACAAAACAAACAGTTACTAAACTAATCCCCCATCAGTTTAGAGAAATTACTATTCCTGCTTCACTCTTTCTGAGGGCGGAGATGTCTCAGTGAAGCCTGCCTTTGGGACTGATATGTCTTTACAAGAACTGTGACTCGAAGAGCAGATTGTTGTTTAATTCTCCCCATGTGTGCTGTGCTAAACGTAATGAGGCTAATGCTGCTAAGTCAGTCACACTCTGTAAGTCATAAATAATACAAGTAATCAGTAGTGGATGCAGCCCCAGTCTATATGGAAGTAACGGCTTCAGTTTACTAGTCCCAGCATTAAGAAAGAAGCCAAAGTCCTACCCTCTGCAAGACTCTCTGTTCAATAAATCCCAGGATGCTCAATGTAATGGAAATTCTCCAAAGCCTAAGTCACAGTGAAACTGAGTGCAGAAAGCATCCTTCAAATAAAGGTGGTTCATAGAACAATCAGACAGCTAAGAAAACATCCTATAATATGAGTTTATAGTGTTCTAGGACATGATGCTATAAAAAGATTTGTACCTGTGAATACATTCTCCTAGATAATTGGCAGGTTATAATACTGAACAGTCCAAAATAGAGTTAATATATAGTACTACGTTATACTTTTTTCTTTGAAAGAGCAACTCTTGCTTGCTCACCCCTCCATAAGTTTTATTTTTACTTTTGAGTTTATTGGTTTGTATTTTGTTGGATTTACATTTGCATTTCAGTTTTCTAGTTGCTCAGTACTTACATGGGTTTCTCTTAAAACAAAACAAAACAAAACAAAACAAAACAAAACAAAACACCCTTACTGATATTTAAAAGTGTTCATCAATACATGCATAGAAAAGACCATGATTTGATTCTTGTATTAAATTACTAGATTATGTCTACTGACTTCAGTGAAGTCCTTTCTCACCTAGATCAAGGAAAGAGTCTTAAAATCAAGCCCAGTGCATTTAATAGTAAATGCATAGCTTTAATTCATATCAGAATGTGAAAAGAAAGCAAAACAAATTCTGACAGAGAGAGCATGATGAAAGCAGTGGTGTATACAGATATTTGCTGCCTTTAGCTATCACAGTGATTCTTTTCTTCTAGCATGGATTGAAAACACACATGTTTGGCAGGCTTGTTGTGATCTGATATTTTTTTCCATGAGTCCCGGCTGTGATTTCACTTTGGGTAATGAAATATAAAAGTTACAGTAACAGGTATTAGATAGGTAGTATTTGCCAACAGATGAAACAAGGAAAGGGAATTTGGAAACATGGCCCCTATGTTCCTGCTGCTTTTGGTCTCCATGAGACAGCAACTGAGTTTCTCCACTCCTGTATCTGCACTGTGTTCTGAGCAAGGCCACCAGCCCAGGCTCAAGTTCAAACGTCACAAACATGAACAGTTCTGAAACAGAGAAAATTCAGGTCTAGCAACCAAGCAGCAAAATGCTTTTATGGTTTTTCATTGTGGGTTTTGTTTTGGGTTTGTTGGGGTTTTTTTTTGCAATGGACCACTATATCCTTCCTAGAAAGGCTCTCATATTGCCTGTTGAAAGGATAGGATCTGAAAGATACTTAGATTGGGCTCCTTGTAGGACAGTATAGACCCCTGTATATATCCTATAAAGATTAAATATCAATGCATATGGAGTTGTGTCAGAGAATATGCTGAGCTTTTTGGCTTACGCCCATAAAGGAGGCACAGAGATTGTATCTATTCCTTCGTTCTTTTTTTCATCTGTGGTTTCTGTAATATGCTTCTGCACCTACTTATTTACACAGTGCCTGGCGGAGTGAGGATTTAATTGTATCTCTGGACTTTGTGTTTCTGAATGATAACCACCTAAGTTGCATGAACACAGCGGTTGCTTGAATTCCTGGTATAACTTTGCAGGTAGAGAGTGAAAAATTATTTTTTTTAAACACCCGGTTGGAAATTATTTTTTATTGATTTATCCAGGAATAAAGTTCTCTGCAGGAAACATAGGACTGACTTACCATCGGTTTCTCTTTCCCACATTCTTCCCAGTAACTGACGAATCTAATTATTTTGGAGTACCCTTGATATCATTAAATAAGGTGTCCACAGGCCAATTAAGTCTGGAATTGTCTTTGAGATGTGATTTTCTCTTTTTGTCTTTTCAATGGCAATAGAAAAGAAAAATAAAAAAGCAAACAGATATGAAAGTACAGCTAAGAAATTGAATTATTTTCACTAATTCAAGGTTCAAAGTGTACTGCAAAGATAGCTCTGTGGTAGCTCATGGCTATGTGGTGATCAAAAGAGTTTGGGAAAGCATTGCTTTGCTTTAATGTATGAAAGTTAACAATAATAGCAATTAAGCTTCAGTTAGAGTAAGACCAGTGACTTCCATGGTATTTGCTGTTGACATGATCTCCTTAGGTGTCTATACTTACTTGTGGCTCTTTGCATCCATCTTCAAGTGTTACTTGAGTATTTGATTGACCTTGAGGCTTTTGGAAATTGACACAGTAAATGTGGTGTAAATAAAGTGTGCAGTCTCACAACTGTTGCCTGCAGATATGAATGAATTCATAACACTAAAAAATATTTTGCCATAATGATGGTAACAATAACAACCCAAAAGCACAAGAATCTTCTGTTGCTTTTCCTAGTTTTATAGCAACATTTCTGTATTAAGTTAGTGAGCTTTCTAACACTGAGGATAGAGGATTTCGGTCCTTATATTTTAGGAAAGGTACCAAATGGAAGAAGAAAATATGGTAATAATGGGTCCCTCAGCTTCTAAACAGAGACCAACAATTTCCAACTTAGTGTCTTCACCCTTCCTTCTAGCAGATAGCAACCAACTGCACAGCTCCTTTTAGCCTGGTTTGACTCTGCAAATAAGTCATTATCTCCTTGTGAGGAATAGTGGTAAGGACTGGCATGATCCATTTCAAGAGATGCCAAAATATTGGCATCTAGGTGTGTTGTGTCTACTTGTAATCTCAGAAATTTATGTGATAATTTATATATAAAATTGTCACATAATCTTTACTGCACTTCAGTGCGGCAGACAAGAATTATCATCCCAGCTGACAGGTAAGGCAATAAACATAGAAGAAAAGTGATGTGCACAGAGTCTTCAACCCAGTCTGTCTGAGCTACAGTTCAAACTAATCCAGGTTGTTTCAAGCTACAAAAACAATTCACAAGGCAGTATTGACTGAACTAACAACTCAATGTCATGACAGCTTGTCATTCCAAACCATACCACTGCCACAGGTTTGACTACAGTTCAATATTGTTACCTATCATGCAGTAACACTTGGATAACTCTGTATATTTTTATAGAATTTTTAGTCATTATAAAGAAGAAATGTTTCTTTTCACTTTGTACTAGGTGGATTAAGAGTCATTGAGGATAACAGGGTCACAAAGGTTAATTATATTTTGTATGCTTTTACTGAAGGCAAATTAATTTGGGGTTACCTCGAGGAAAGAAAGGACAAGAATCAGTCACGCAACATAGCTAAGATTATTCAGCTTTTTATTCTGCATATTGAAAGCTCAGTTGGTCTGTGAGAAATCACATTTCTCTGTGACCCAAAGGACATCATAAAGAAAACTATCAGCTTAGACCTTATTGTTGAATATCTGTCGCAAAGATAAAGGAGGAGAGAATCCAGGATAGCAGGATTTTTCACTGTATTACAATTTCTGATGTTGCTTTTATCCAGATATAAGAGAAGAGAAAGAGAAAGAGAAAGAGAAAGAGAAAGAGAAAGAGAAAGAGAAAGAGAAAGAGAAAGAGAAAGAGAAAGAGAAAGAGAAGAGAAGACATAGTTTATTTATAACACCTGAGAAAATGCAGTTTTCTTTAAAATTAAATAATTTAACAAGATTTTTTGGCATGAGTGAAAACAGAGAAAGAATGCACACAGCCACCTTCCTCTATACTGAAGAGTTAACATTGTCAAAGTTAATTATGTACTTTTCAGGTTACAGGGATGTAAAGGCAGAGCTGGGAAGGACAGATAATTTCTATGCCAAATTAAGGATGGCTCTAAAACCTAGTGACCTTTAAATGGGTTGTGAAAATCAAGGGTAATTGAGTGACATGTCTGCTAATTATTTAAAGGAATTAATAATTCAGAAATAGAGAACTATCTCTGACCTGGTCTCCAACTTGAGGGGCATATATCCAATTTTGAGAATCCATCATCTGCCTTGTGACCTCTACTTGAGATTTTCTAAATTCAGACTAAGATATATGGGATAAATTATAGTACTGGAAAATATAGCAAAGGTCAACTTGTAATTGTTGTTCCTGTAATACAGAGAAGCTGAGAGCTGTCACTGCACCGGTAGACATCAAGTAATTGGAGATGGGGAACATACTGCTTCAACTGTGCTTTGGAAGTACCCCGGCCACAGAATGGTGGGGCAGTTGGACACCTGTGAGGGGCATTCTAGCGACTGTCCACCATTGCAATTTTCTTGTTGAAACTAGTCCAGATTTCTGCCTACACGTAGATGCAAATTATGAGGAGGAGGTAGAACTCTGCTGGTGGGTGGGGATTCATCTGAGCAGATGTCTGTCTTGATTGTATATACATACATCTGAGTTTGACATCCAAGGCTCCTTTCATAAGCAATACCATGAAGGGGGCATTCTGTATACAATTAACATGGCCTTAAAGTAGATGCAGAAACAGTTCAGATTAATTAATCAAAACCAGTGCAAATTTATGTCTGTAAGTGTAAAAAACACTTGAGGTGTTCAGTGTTTTGAAGATATTTAACTATGGATGAGATTAATCTTACAGAAGTCACAGAGATCATAAAAGGACCTTGCTAACATGCATAGAGATTTGCCTGGGGCATGCAGAAAAATTCTGCAGACTACAGAAAAAATTAACCCTTCCTTGATTTTTTAATTTCAAACACAACATTTTGCTCGTCTTCCATGTATTGGTGTGGGGATTGAATAAAATGGTTTGGAAACATCAAAGAAAGTTCACTCTTTATTTTAACTAACCTTCCTGAATAACATATTAAACCTGGTTCTGTTTCAGTCCTCTTCATGGTTCAAGTATCCTTTGCAAAAGTCAGCCAAGTTGCTACACACATATGAAACAGTAGACATAAATTTCAAAACTTTCTATGCTGATGATGTTGAATATGTCTTAAAATTTAGGATATATTTTTTTGAATAGGTTGTTCCCTGAAGAAAGATTTTCCAGCTGTAGTGTGATGAATTATCTGGGCTGAATAGTGGAATTAGCATAGCTATGTTGGTGAGTTATTTGGGCTAATTAACGTTGGTATTCCTGCACAGTTCTGCCCCATATCATGTATACATGTCCTGTGAAACGTGCTAATTTGGTGGGATTCAACTCACAGATGAAAGTTACTAAATGTAAGTGTCTACTTGTAGGTGCCTGTGTGTGAACTATGGGTCTAAGCTGTTACAGTCAGTAGAGATCTGGTCAATACAATGGAATTTAAGGAAGTATTTTAAACAATGTGGATGCTTTCATTTGATTATCTGAACAGTTTGTAGACTCAGTTGTCTGTACTGAAGAGATGGATATGGACTGTAATGAGTGTTTAGACACTTAGATCATATGCAGACACATGCATTTTAACACCTACATTTATACCTCTTAGTCTGGAGGTTGAACTGCATCCATGATGTGCATATACCTTAATTTACCCATCTGTAATAGCAATCAACATAATTACTAGTCCTTACAAATACATATGAAAGGCATGAGAAGAAATGCTTGTATTCTCTAAGAAGAGGGGCTCTGTTATAACTGTAATATCTACAAACACACAAAAAACTTCTCTGTATATTCATTAAAATTGCAACATTTATCAATCTAAAGCTATCCACAGATCACATGTGACACAAAATCTGAAGAATAAAGTGCTTGTGTTTATCAGCAGAATTTCTCATGCCTGTTAACATGGTGGATCCCCCTGGGGGGCTATATGAAGCAACTTGTTTACTCCAGGAAGGTGGTAGGTTGCAGAGAAGTAACACAGCATCAAGCAGTGTACAAAACTCAATACTGTAATTTAATCCCTGTACACAAAGCACAAAAAATCAATATGCACACTGTATAGAAAAGTTACAAGTCTCTTTCATCTAATACTAGTAAACCTTTCTCTCTATAAAAACAAAAGAACACACACTAGAGAACTCTAATGAATAGCTGCAGAGGGTGGATCTGTCTTTTGTTATCAGCTACTGTTACAGAGGACTCTGAATTTTTTTTCTCTCTCCAAGGCCCAGAAGTCATATTTTGGTTTTGAGTTTCTTTTATCTTTAAGCTTCCAAGTAGATATATTTGATTCAGAAATTCATTCAGAAAAGACTTTTGTTGACTCGTGCTTCAGTAGCAGTATGTGTTATTCTTTCATCAGGAACAAATAGTTCTTGTAGACTGGAATTCAGTAACTCTCCATAAGGACTTTTCAGAAAAATATTGAAGTTAGATTGAGGAATTTTTGGACCTGAGGTGGGATTAGTCTGCTTCTGCTCATATACAGCATTTTTGTTGCTCTAAACAGTACATGCATGCACTAGATGTGAAACAAGCAAAAGAACACTAAAGAGAATTGGCAGAAATAAATCTGTTGTAATGAGATTCACAACTGTTGTATGACTGCCGCCAGGGACGTTTTACTGTGTTATTGCTGCCCTCTATCCTCCCTCGAATTTTGAATGAGAGATCAGTTTTGTTATAAAAGGTAGGTTAGATTTGCTGATAAGCCTCTCTACTCCATTCTTCTGAACTAGTTCCAAAGACATTTCTATTGTGAATTAAAACTCTTAATAGATGTTGCAGGTGGAAACAAGCATTAGGAGGAGGGCAAACAGTTGTCTTTTGTTTGTTGCCATATGCCCATAAAGACATATAAATGTCTTGTTCTTTGTCCCACAAATGTCCCCAAAACTTCCCCCCCCAATTTTGCTAAATCCCTGGGATATGCACCTCAAGTGTAAGTTAAACCATTACATATAAACACACTAACAATTCCTCTTTTTGGAATGACTGAAGCACCTGTAAGGATAGGGCAGACCAATTTTATAGTCAGTTAGTAGGAACTGTTGCCTGTGCTGACTTCACCAATAAGGAAACATGATTATGTAGTGGGAATAGTTATTTTCTTAGGTGAAATCTCCCATTTTGCAAATAAGGGGTTTTTAATTCATAGCAGACATAGATAACCATCTACCTGTTTCCCCACTTACAGATAGTTAACAAAAACAACTGAATTGTGCACCATAGCCTCACCCAGTCACTCACTCTCAAATTTCCATTTTCTCCCTTTCCACATGCTTCTCATTTTGTTTCCTCTCTTTTTATTTTTCTGTTTCACTTGGACACTAAACACATTGATCTTAAAAGCATTATTGTGAGATGAACTTAATGTTGAAAGTAGTTTCTACTGTTTATTAAAGATCTCTGTTATCCACTCCAAAGAAATATTAAACATATTCTGATATAAGCATAACATTGACTATTTAGTGAGATTTTTTTGCCCAGGCAATCAAGAGGAAAATGTTCCCTCAGTTCTCCTGGCCTTACCAGGATAGTGTCAAAACATGAAATATCACTAGGACTTAAAAATTTTATTGTGAAATTTGGCATTTTTTCACTATAGGGAAAAACAAACAAAACCAAACAATTAAATCACTATATAGACATAGCATGTGTTTTTAAAGGCCACAGGGCTATGTCTTCACTTTGAACTTCTTCTACCTGGTCCTTCACATGCATCCAGAGAGAATTACATCACATATTGCAACATGATGACAATGGTTCCCAGAATGGGATGCTCCCTCTCTTTGTAATGTAATATGGATATTTTGCAATTAAATATTAATATTAAAAGTCCAAGCAGACCGTATGAGGTGGAACTCACCAAAGTGAGTGTGTCTGAGCTATTTATTCAGATTCTGCAACCCAAGGAAACTCTTGCTACACTGAATACACTTGCTTCCCCTTGTTTCCTGGTCCAAAGATTTATAGCAGCAAACGACAAGAATTGACAACAATGGCTGCTTTAAAATGAAACTGAGATTTAGCAAAACAATTGGCAGCTCTGTTCAAACTGTAAACATGCAAATTTTTTACTCCAGAACATATCCTTAAGTAGTTACATCTTCAATGATTAAAAAAAAAAAAAAAGAAAGGAAAAAAAAGTGTTGGTTTACACATGTAAATCATGTAACTCTTATCAGGAAAAATGTTGCTTTATTGCACTGAATTTCACTGAACAAGAACCACAGTCTCTCTGACTTTAGGATATGTATATAGGGCTTGAGAAAACATCTACTAATTAATTCATTGCAGCAGTTACTGAAAGGTTATGTTTTATTTACTAATTTGAATTTTTAGTATCAGTGAACAGCAAAGTTAAGGGTTTTTTTAGTAATTCTGAATGTAGCTGTATTTGAGCAACCTCTGGAGAAATAACGTTTGAGGAAGGCAATCCTTAAAGGACTTCATTCTGCAGGTAGTAAAATGCATTCCATTATTAAAATTGTCATATTGATAATTAACATGATGAAATGTTTTAATGATGGGGGGAAAATGAATAGCTGTGCTACAAAACACTGCTGTAACAAGGCGGATACTGCTGATATTGTCAAGGATTTTTTTATAATAGTGATCTACGTGTCTTCTTTCATTAGCACAAAATAAATAGTGGTTTAAAATGACAGATGCTCTCCAATAGTGTTTCATATAAGACGGCATCAAGTTATAAAGAATAAACTTAATTTTTGGTCTAATTTCTTGAAGCAGGCTGAAAAAAGGGGTGACTGATGTAGTTAAAGCCACACAGACAAACTCTTAGAGGTCTGTTTCAAAATACAGCTCTTGCACAAATTTTCTATGTAACACTGGTAGATTATTTTCTTTTGGAAATTCTTCTCTTTCTATGTTGAACTAGTATGTGAAAAGAATATTTATTTCCTCCACTGCTTGTCCATATGGTTTACAAATTTATTGTAGCAGGGTTTTCTCTCACCATACAAGCCCAATATAGCTGAATATACAAGCGCAATAACCCTGAGATATCAGGATTAATAAGTACAATTACGTACATACATTCAATTTTATAACAGGAATATTTTTCAAGTTGTGAATATCAGCATTTAAAATCAACATTTGCCAGTATAATTTTGTTCTTCTTGCCTGCATGAGTAATAATTTGTCTTTACCATGTGATCTTTCCTGAATGGTGGGAACCATCTGCAAATGATCTGAATCTTCAAATTACTCATGGGAATAATTCCTGCAACTAAATGCATTTAACAATAGTGTTGGGGACTTGGTCCAGGAGAGCTATGAGGTGTTGAAATAAGAGTGCACTGAGTGCATTTTATCTGGTCAGATTAAGGATGGGTCTAAATGAGTACATCCTATGCACCACTTAAACTAAATGGAGAGAAGCAGATGTTCTTAGGGAGCAAATCATCCTTTCCCAAAAATAGATGCTTATAATAGCACTCAAAAAATTCCTGTATCTTTCTTCTCAAAAAGAAAACCCTTGAGTGACAACTTCAAATATGAATGTGTGTATTGTGTGCTTTTTGGTTAGATGAATGCTATTCCAAATGGCAACTGCAGGCCTGTGTCAGTGGATAAGACAAAAATATTTTTGAATTCTGTGGTCATTCTCATCCTTTTCAAGTCAATGGTATACCAGAAAAATGAAAGGGCACTTTCACTCTCATTGGCTTTGTACCAGGTACTCTTTAGAATGAGTCAGTTAGTCTTAAATCAGCTCTGATCCTTACATTATTAAGACATGATACAGCTTTTAAATGTAAAGCCTATAAAAAAATCCATATAAGAATTATGCAGTTAAGCAGCTTGCTGGAAGCTAAAGATGCAATCTTCGGTAGAGAATAATATACCCCCAAAATAAGTGTCATACTGCAAATTATTCACAAAAACTCTGGGGTAAATTTTGACATAAGTAGGTTTTTGCAATAATAATTACAAAAAATATATCTTCTAGAGCTGAGACTTTACCATGTGCACTGAAAAGAGATGTTTCTCTCCTTTTGTAAAAACTAAAAATATCTCTGAAGTTCAACAAAAATAACTGAAAGTCTAAATTAAAATGCAGGGCTAGAGACAACTGCATTTTAATAGTAAATTTAAATTGGGACAAATCATAAATGTGTTTGGATAAAAAAAAAGATTGAAAAAATTTGTTGCTAAAAGAAGATAATGTATTAATCAATACAAAAAGTAAAAAGACCTGCAGTAGCAGACTAGTAATCTGGAGGAAAAATGAGAGGGATATCATCTAGGTCATAATATTAATCTAGATAATGGAGAATTAAAAAAGTTAAAAGAGAAACCTTGAATGTGGTCTATACTTAATTCAAAATTGTTGAAGCAAGTGAAGTGCATGGGTAATGTAGCAGTAATGATGTCTGGAATGTGCAAAGACACTAATTGCAGTATTCTTTGTTAATTAAAGAACCTATAATTATAGCACAAGGATGTTGAAAACTATCCTGTTACAGCACTAAGACAATGTCATGTAAATTACTTCTTCCAGGCACACAAAGGTGGAGCTTCGTTTCTACATGCACCAACCATGGATGTCAGGCCCTTTACTACTTAAATAGACATATAAGCTGGTGATCAAACAAATTTATACAGAGGAAGACAGGAGCAGATTTTGTCACTTCTCCATTATCTTGTGATTACTCAGCCATTTCAGCTGAAAGAGCAACCCTACTGTCCCAGACACAGATACATGCCTCTAGTTTTTTTCCCCTTCTGTGTATAACACGTTTGTATCTGATTTGTTGCAGAAAAAAGGTCAGGATCTTGAACCAGAACTTGCAAATTTTCATACGTTTTCTAGCTGTTTCTTACTCAAGTCTTTTTTCTTTGCAGTGATCAATGTCTCTGTTGTTATTTTCAACTGCTTCCATCTATATTGCTGAAATTCAATCAACATGATGTACTTTTCTTATTCATTGCTAGTATCAGCAGAATCATCCAGAAAAACTAAGTTTGGGAAAAAAAGATTTCATTCATACTTTCACATGAGGCTCTGTGTTTAGATCAGTATATTGAATCAATGTGATTGACATGGGATGTGCTTAGATTCCTTATAATTATTTGATGGAGGCCAGGTGATGTAAAGGTCACTTGTGGGACATAGCATAAATGTCATTATCTTCCTTGGACTGAGTGACAAACAATTATCTCCATGATAGGATTTAATTGGATGGATATGTAGTGTTCTAGCACTGACAGCTGCCTCCAGGATGAATATTTTTTGATATATGCAATTGCATGCCATCATGAGATCATTGGTGATTAATGTCAGTGCTTCAGAACTGTCACCCAGGAAAGGAAATAAAGGCAAAGACTGGTGTTCAGGCCTGAAAAGATAATGATGACCCTGGAGCCTTCAATGTGGCTTTTTGATAGAAGCATAGTTTCTTGAACTAGCTCTGGGCAACGGTGTTGTAGATTTAAAAGAAGCCTGTTATTCAGAGTTTGATTAGGTCTCCATTTGTTATATTAGTAGTCTCAGTGGGAAACACCTAACTCCTTTTGAATAAGGTGTCAGAGGAACTGAAGAGAAGTAAATGAGAAGTTAATTGGACACATGAGAGTCACTTATAAGCTTAGTAGTGAAAGAACGATAATGGTATCCAGCGAAAGAAATGTCTCATGTCTCCAGAGTTTGTGTGAGATAGATTATAGCAATGGTGGGTATCATTAACTAATGATGAGCAACCACAGTGCAGTGAGTAGTTGATTACCTTGGTTGGGAACGTAATCTGTGTCACAGCTGAATCCAAATCAATCTTTTAAAGGAATCAGTTAAAGGAATCACTTTGCTGTTATTGGGAAGAGAGGATATGCCCCAGTAAACTGATGTGTGCACAACTTCCAGGAGATGCCCTCTCCTCCCATACCATTCTCTTTTTAAACTTCTGTGGGAGACAGCCACAAGAACAGATCCCTAATATGCTTTTTGCAGATTCAGGAAAACACATTCAATTTTATAGTTTAAATTTACTGCTGGCATTCCTGTTTTCTTCTCCTCCAGAGAAAACATAGAATTATCCCAGGAATTATATTTGCTCTTCCAGTTAACAAGTAGATACAGAGTGTTCTTTTATTATCATGTTCTACATTTCTAATTCAGTTCTTTGAGACTACTCCTTCTTTCTTTTCATAATAATTCAAACATAAGGAACCTGTGTTCTTCACTGTATTCTCTAACCTCATCATTTATTGTCTAGGCTCTTCTTTGGGCTATCTCAGTTTTTCAGTATTTTTTCAGTGCTTGATTGTGGGTTGAAAACCAGAATTCTAGAAATGTTCTTGTTAATAGAAGCTGGAGGTAGTATCATGTCTCTCTTCTCAATAGGCCCAGCTTTGTAAATTCAAAGTTTATATTAACCAATTTGTTTACTGGAAGTTGATGTTTATCTGACAATTTGAAATGATCCGTAATTACTTTTTAGAATTAATTTTCTCAGGGACAAATTTACTTACCCTGTAGCAATGGCTAACAATCATGTAAAAAATGACTTTATATTTGGCTATATTAAAATGTATTTATTTATCCACTGATGCAAGTATCTCTGTAGAAGTGACCTGTGTCTTTGCTATTTATCATTTCACTGAAATCTCTGCTATCAGAGTTCAAAATCTATTCTTTATCACCATAGACTTACAGACTTGGATCATTGGCCTAGGTCACTGGTAATGTCCCAATGTACAGGAACCAAATGAAATATGCATCCACTATGAATGAATCCTCTTCCACACTCACCTTATGAAACCTGAAGTGTAATCAATTTTCTATTTTTGTATTTATATTTAACTCTATGTTACAAAGTCAAATGTCTAATTGCAGCTTATTGCAGTGCTGTCATTTCTTTCATCAGCCAAAATCTCATCTTGTTAGTCAAGATACAAACTTAGCTAGATGAATGTCTTTTCAATGTTGATTGATGTTAATTATTTTGCCTTTCTTTATTTTTTATTAATTGAACCTCTTGTCAGCTGCTCCATTATTTTACCCAGAATCAGTATCAAGCTAGCAAGAAGATAATTACCTAAGTCCTTTATCTTTTTTTTTTTAAATGTTGGTACCTTCAATTCTTTGTAGTCTACAACTTTACCCCTATGTTAAAAAAAAAATAAATCTATCTCCTATCCATATTCTTTTTTGTTGCTATTTGATACATTGTGTAAGAAGACACTGAAGATCATGTCACTACTGGAATAGGTGGACAAAGTTACATTGAAAAGAAGATTTTTTTATAGTTAAGTAAGTCTTGCATCTTTCAGAAAAGTGAAACAAACTGTACATTCTATGCTACCAGTTTCAGTTACATCAAGCAGGATCGTGAAGATAACAATTTTTATTTATTTATTTATAATATATTTATTATAAATATTATGTTTATTGTCACTCAAAAAATGTCAAGATTTCTGTTATGCTAAGATATCCTGTGAGTCATTTTACAACATATATTATAATGAGCACTTCTCTTAACGCTAATCAAACTCACCATGAGTAAACTAATTTATGTTAGTCGGTAGGTACCCTGAGCCAAGAAAGCTGATAGGAATATGCTTCATTGGTTGTCTTTATTCTAATTAATCATCATTGTGTGACACAATCCTATTGGCATAATATAACAACTGGTGCTGTCTATGTTCTTGAACTTCTTGAAGGTACCAGTTTTCACTGGAATGACATGAGTAAGTTTTGGCTCCTTTTAGGATTAAAAACTATTAGTATCATCTAAGTCTCTGAAACACATGAAGTACCTCAGGCTGATAATGGTATTGAGGATATAACCTGAAACACTGTAGAGAGAAAACAATTTTCAGTGCTATATATTTTACTTTTATTTCTTCATGTACAAGAAGCCAAGGACACTCACATTTTCCATGTGTTTAAAAAACCTACTGTACACTACAACTTCTAGGAATTAGCATGCCTAAATCATGTAATAGGTTTCCTGGAAATTTTTCAGACATCATTTAATCTTTAACATGTCTTTTCAGCACTCATGTGTCCGTGGTATTAGAGCAAGAGATCTGATATTCTATGGTAAAAACAGACAAAATTTAAAAAACAAACTGTTTTACTATCATTTGAAACCACAGTGTGGTTCAGATTCTTATTTCTGAAGAAAAGATGGCCCTTCAAGTTTAAAGTTAGTTAACATTTTTTATTTAATTTTTTTGTTATATTTTTTATTTGATTTTTAGAATGAAATAGATGCAGCAAATACAGGAATGATAATCTGCAGCTAATATAATTATTTATTAATTATATCTGTAAAGGTATTCAGTACAATATTTACATAGTGGCCAAGAAATTTAGCTGCATGATTGTTTACTTATGGATTCTGTTCTTAATACCACATTACTTGGAAAATATATCACCATATAAACCACACTGTAGTTAGTTTGCCTGCAGTCCACGGGTTTCTTATAGTATATCTATATCACAGCCATAGACTAACTGCAGATGGAGAAGTGTGGAGTGTGAGGAGAGAAATGCAATGCAGAGACACCAGCTTTGCTTATCCTGCCTAAAAGTACTCGTAGCAGGAATCATGCTATGCTATGCCTGGCTCTATAAAGCAGAAACATATAGTGCTTCAGGCACAGGATAAAAAATGGCAAGGCAGGTTTCTGGCATTCTAGCCTGGACTATAAGTGCATAGTGCACTATATGAGCAGAGGTGGGTCAGCTATGGTGGATCTCATTACCCCAAAGTGGAAAAATTAAATAGAGTGTACCTTTCTCTTCATCTTGGTGTTAATTTTAATATGCAACCAAATTTTTTCCCTTCCACACAGATTTACCTGAAGACATATGCAATCACTGCCAAGGAAATCAGGGAGAACTGTATTTTTATAGTTGGAGATGAGATAGCAGACCTGACTTTTACTTCTGAAGAAGTTTCAAAGTTTCTGAGATTGTTTCTGCATATACGAACAGCTTAGCCCCCAAAAGTTATTTGCAGTAAGGTCTGGTTTGTATAAGACAAGAAGTCAGAGAATCACATTGTTTTCCAGAAAATACAGACTTTTAAACAGAACTTCCTAAATTTCACCATCAAAGAACCTGGCCTACTAGTAATGATATCTGTGTACATAAGGTACCTGGTTTTCCTTGAATATTTATATTGAGACAAGAGGTTCTCATCCATTTTTAGATATTGGAAAAAAATAAATCCCTCAAGGGGAAAAGAAAGAATTGTAAACTCAAGTTGTGTAATTATACATAATCGTTTTGACTCTAAGTACATTGATTTGCACTGGCTTGAGACCCATCCACAATTTTTTATGTTAATTGTATAACTCAGTCCCTGTAGAATTTTTTGTAGCATTTGCCAGTGTTTCAAAGTGTCTGCATTAATTTTAATACTCATTAAAACCAGGTATTAATAATAATAATATCTAAAGCCAGATACTTTATGGGAGGTAGCTTTGATAGTTTTAACTCACAGTTCTGTTAATGTACAACAGACACTTCAAGTTACTTCTTCTTAGTGAATGTCTTGCATATTCTTGACTATATAATGACATTTGTATTGTCAATGCATATCGGAGGCTCTCTGTCATTTTCATATTGTACGTCTTCCATTCACTGCTCACTTCTCACAATTTACTTTCAAAGTGTCTGCAAGAGAGAAATATGAACTCCTCACACTGGTAAACCACATATATCTTTAGTAACCATTATAAAGTATGATGGAAAAAAATAAAAATCTCTAGGTACTTGCAGACTAACTAACCCTTATCAACAGTTTCTCATGTACATATTCTTAATACACCTTGTAGGTATTTTTTCTTTGTGCTTCAACTGTTCTCATGTTGGTTCCACACTTTCCCCTCCCCAGTCCCTGAAGAGGAAAAGCATCCTGTTGCTTGAATTCTTTAAAGCAACACCTGGTGAAAAACTAGTGTTAGACCAGCTAAAGAAATAATACAAAATAAATAACAGTTCATCCCAGAATAGGTTCTTTTTCTTCTAGAAAAGAGATTTAGAGTTTCTTAGATGTTTGTAACACAGGTAAATAACATGAATTATGACATGAAAGTCATAAAATGGAGGAAACTCCCTGTTTTCCCAATTAACAGCATTTGTATGGTTTTCTCCTTATATAGGAGAATAAGCTTTACTAACCTACTCTGGGTGACTCAAATCCATACCTCTATGCCCTATGGAAAGGTTTAGATCTCTGTTCTTTTTTCCTGTGTCCTGACAGTTTACTTCTACTGACAGTAAACAAGCTTAATGTATGGCAACAGACAATAGATGGCATGTTGAAACAACATGCTCCTACATCGTGATCCTGAGAGGTCCACAGAAAAAAAGAAAAAAAGTATAAGCAAAAATAGATAGAACAATTTGTTATGCAGTGCCTGTGAACACTGTTCATTAGCATTAGACAGCAGCAAGAGGTGGCAGTGGAAGGACCGTGATTTGAGTCTGAGAATGGGAACCTCAATTGTCCAAAACAAGTACAGCAAGTCATATTGACTGTTCATGGCAAGGTTGTTAACTTCCGTTGTTAACAGAAGGGGGTACTGAAAAATAAAATGCTATTTAATTGTTCTCTAGTTTTACTTAGGCTGTAAATTATGTGCCCTAAGATATTTATTACTTATTGGATTAATTTGACTACGAATAAGAAAAGAGTTGTTTTGTCTTTGGCAAAGGAATTAAACTTTTAAAAGACTTTTTGCATCTGCAAGGTGCAGTGTATTGGGTATTTTGACTAAGACTATGAAGAAATTAATTAATATCTCTCATGAACCATTCCAGAAGAATTAACTTGTAGTTTGTGATTGCAAATATACATGAAAGTAAGAAACAAAAACAGCACTGACATTTCAAGCATGAGTTTTTCTTCAGAGAGGAGCTCTGAAAAAAAAAAAAACAAGCAAATATAAGTCTGGATTTATATATATTTATTTTTCAACTGGTATGATTTTACAATAAAAATATGACAGCTATAATACTTAGTTCTTCTAGGATGAGATCTAGATTTTGTCTGAGCTACTGTAAAGTTGAAGTGAGACTTTGGAACAGACAGAAGTTTGCTAATGATGAGTCAAAAGAAGGATGACATCCCAAAGGAAATAAGAACCCATGTAAAAATTCACTTTCAAGTGTAAACTGCAATATTTCAATCTTTATATTCCTAAAGAGAGAAAAAAAAAACCAACAACAAAACCACAATTACCAATATGTTTGTAATTAAAAGCAGTAGATATTTAAATTAATTTAATCTTGAGAGAGGATAACCAAAGAATGAAAATAAATTAACACCACACAAATGAAAAAAAAAATCTCTTTGATGAAGTGAAGATGTTGAATGTATTTATCTTAATCTCATGTAGGGCTAGTGAACTTAAACAAAACCTCATGTTAAGGGACTTGCTGATTTCTTCTGTCATTGGGTACAATTTGAATATTCTACTTCAGTAAATTGTTGTTAATGTACAAATAAGGTGAAATTAGATTTATAATTTTTTTTTGGTCATTTTGCTTTTATTTGCCTCAATTATCTACATTCATATACCACAACCATTTGGCTTACCTAGAAGTCCCTGTCTTGGAGCCAGGTTACTGATGAATTCAAACACTTTTTTTCTATTTGCTTAATTCTCCATCTGCCATTCACAGGGTCATGCAAGACTGATATGGGAGCTACCTCTTAGATCATCCCATCCATCTGGAAGTGCTTCAGGTTTCCTACAGAATAATTATGTCTTCATACTTGTTTATGCTGTATTGGGGTCTACCACTGAGTGACTTTTCTCATCAAGACTCCTAGGAAAGCAAAGAAATTATTTAGTGATTTTGAATGGATTAAATATATTAATAATGAAAGGTTATGAAAATACTTCACATTGAAGTCTTCATCAGGGGTTAGAAAACAACAGAACGATGGCATAAAATACATACAAAATGGTGAACAACCCAAAAAATGATTCCTAGCCTTTCTTCACCAATAATAATGAAATGCGTGTTTGCTATTTATATTTATTGTTTATTAGGACAGATTTCTAAAAGCAAGTAGATTGAAAGTGGTTTCAATTTTAAATCAGAATTGAGGATTTAAATTAGATACCTGGTTCCTAGAAGCTTGTAAATCAAAATAAAGGATACTAAAATCTATTACTATCTGCCTCTGTTAAATTCATCAATGTAGGTGAAATTGAGTGTAAGTGATTTTAAATTTAGTACCTTTAGTCTTCCTATAGGCACAGAAATGAGAGTGTTTCTACCTGTTCACTTCAGTGTTCAGACTGCTGACAAGTTGAAAAAAATAGAACTATTTCTCAGGGAGCTTACTGGCCAGTGAACTGAGATAGCCAAGTCCCAGCATCACAAATAGGAAAAGCATAAAATAGCCATGGGATATTCAGTATCATTTTATTGAAATAGTTATTAGTTGGGGGTTGTTTTTGTGGGGTTTTTTTACAGCTATAAATTTTCATTTTTTCCCTGCACATAAATTCAAGAGCCTGTTGTATTTGGATTTCCTGATCTATTATCGCAGACTTTAGCAACACTACATCTGAAATATTAGGAGTATAGAATAGTTTGGGTTGGAAGAGACTTTAAAGTTCATGTAGTTCCAACCCCCTGCCATGGGCAGGGACACCTCTCACCAGACCAGGTTGCTCCAAGCCCCATTCAACTTGGCCTTCAACACTTTCAGGGAGGGGGCAGCCACAACTTCTCTGGGCAACCTGTGACAGAGTCTCACCATCCTCACAGCAAAGAATTTCTTCCTAATAACCAATCTAAATCTCCCCTCTTTTAGTTTGAAACTGTTTCCCCTTGTCCTATCACTCCATGTCCTTGTCAAAAGTCCCTCTCCAGCTTCTCTCCAGGCCCCCTTCAGGTGCTGGAAGGCTGCTCTGAGGTCTCCCAGATACTTCTCATGGGAATGATTTAGTAGTGGGAAGGGGGGAAGAAAATTGTAGCTTCTAAATATCAACAACACTCCTGTTTCCTGAAGGAGGTTGAGTGAACATAAAGATAGAGTGAGCAGCACAACGTGACGCAGGAACAGTGAGTTAGCTTGGACCAATCCAGCTCTGGAATAAGAAGAAATATATTTGTGTTCACGTAGTGCCAAAGACAAACTAATTATCCCCCCTGAAGTGGAGGATTTATTACCTCAAGCAAAGCAATGTTTCTGTGAATATACTGTTTTTAGGACACAAGAACATGAGAATGGCTGTATTTGGCTGTAGCAAAAGTCCACTTAGCTCAGCACCTTGCTTTGAACAGAGGCCATTAGTGGATGTTCAGAAAAGACATTAGAATTAGAAACCATGTCATATTCCTAGCATATGCTCCTAGACACCAGCTAACTGTGGTTGAAGGGCTTTGCAAGCCATGGGTTATATCTTCTTGTTTCAAATTGTTCCTAGCCATGAGCACAGCCATACATCCAGAGGTAACCTGAGATCCATCTCACCAAAACAAGTGCATGACACATGTATGTCTGCAGTGTCTCAAGTGCAATTAAACAGGAAGCAACGAACCTATTTAAAAGGCTTACTAAATTCACAAATGATCATAGCTAAATTTTGCTAAATGTAAACAGTGCTACAAAAATGATCCTTAAATGAAAATGTCTGTGTAAAATATAGCTTGACTTAGATGAATCAATTTAGATTAATAGGCTACACCAAAAAAGCTTGTTCGTTTTTCTAATCGTATAATATATATTAATCAGAAGTGACTGTTTCCAAAATCACCATAACCACAATTTCATGTGAATTAGTTCAATTAAAATTAATTAATCAGCTAGTTATTCCGTTTGGGTTTTTTCCCCCTTCTTTTTTTTTTCAGCCAAAGTTAGACACTGATATCCTTGCCTGGGGTCAAAATGCATTAGTGGTCCTACCACAAAACTCTCTGACACTAAAATTAAAACATTAATTTGGTCATCTTCAACCTCTGTGATAACTTCTGAGTAGCCAACAGACAGAAACACTAACAGAAGATGACAGAGCAGATTAATGATAAATTTTGTATTGACCATAAAAAAATTAATTATCATTTGATCCAAGTAAACATATTTGCTAAGCATACATAAGGATCGATACGATAACGATCCTCAAGTGTCATCTGCAGGATAAGGTACTAATGTTCATAGTTATTTTAGCCAGGCTATTTGGCAAAGTACATCTACAAGAAATAGAGTCACTAAGTATATCTATACCAGTAAATAAAGTATGCCTCAAGCAATGACCCATGATTGTCCAGAGAGTTCAGTTCTTAGTTACACCCCATTTACAATGAGTAGCAACTAGCAGGCATTGTTTGCAAATGGTGTGAGTGGAAGTAAATACTAAAAAATGTTCATAATAGGCAATTTGAATATGGTCATTGTATTTTGGGGGAAGGAGAGCAGATTAAAGAACATGGGTGTGAATAATTCCATGCCTTTTGGGCCCTGGATTGAAAAAAGGTCTCGACCTGCTTTATTTGTATCACAAATGCAGACAGTTCTGAAATATTTGTTTGCTTGCTCAATCTTGTTTTTTGTTTTCTGCTAAATTTTTTGCACCACTTGTTTGAATAACAGAGGGTAATTTGGTAGAACTTCTCTGTAAGCATAACTGTGCCTAAAAGAAGGTTTTTCTGGCACAAAAGTCAATTGGTGATGTGACTTTGTCACGCTCTGAAATGGCAAAGCTTTGCTAGCAGAACTTTTATAATATAGATGTGGAAATTAATATTCTGATTATCTTCTGACAGCTACTGGAAAGCAGAGTACAAAGAGAACTTCTGAAGAGTTTGCAGGCTAGTTAGAAGGACTATTATGCTAATGTTGTGTACAGTAATTAGACTACAACATACTGACACAGTCCTTCTCTGGATAAACAACTCTGAATTGTCTAAATTGTCATAGTTTTTTGTGTGCTCATGCAAAGTCAACAACTGTAAAATCATAATTAAATTTGTCAACCTAGAAATTCTGAAGAATCAAAGATCTCTGGAAAAAGAAGGATGGTTTTATACTCCATGGAATTTTCTTGCAGGACAATCTCTCATGCTGGAAAATGTGGAGATCATTATTGTGTATCTGTTCTCTCCTGTTTTCCTGGATGGGAAATATCCAGAACAAAATGTGACCATTTGAGATGCAATGGCATCTTCATCAGAGGCAAGTGTCTTAAAAAAAAAGAAAAAGTAAAGTAAACACAACTCCACAATTTGTAGCAGAACATATAACTGATGGAATAATCACTTCTGCCTGAGTATCTTAGTCTTGGTGAAACTCGGCAGAAGTTTTTTCCATAGACATTAAATCCTTTTTATTGGCTAAACTTGAAACTCAGTCACATTGTCATAAATCTGAAGAAGAAATTAATTAAATTGTATAAAGTTGTTGGGAAGAAATGAAATTAAGGCTATATTTTTGAGAAAATTATTCTTTCTAGTGATTAGCCTGAAAACTATAAGCATGTCATTTCAGTCCACTTGAAAAAGAAATGCTTTCACGTGAGATTTGTACAGATTTGGGTTTTGCAATGCAGTTCCTACGATCACAGTTCAGTTCTATCTGTGCAGATGAACTCAGATGAGCATCTGAATCTGTGATTATATGATCCATGGCTCATCCGTCTTCTGACAAAGTTGTTGCCTCCTGAACAGACTGGAGATTACCTATGTGAGCTTGTCTGGCAAGACCTTAATCATTTAGCAGCTTGCTAAGGCACTGGGGATGCTGAGATGCACATGGATTTAAGTGTCAAGCAGATGTATCTAACCACCTATTTCCAGTCTTACTGTCTGCATGGACAACGTGTCTTAAGGAGGTTGTGGTGCTGAATCTCAAGGTGCAGCATAGACATACGGGATGATGATATTTACAATAATTTCTCTGCTGCATCAAAGATAATCTAACATTATTCTAAATTAACTCTCTAGTGAAGATAAAGACATTTGGAGACTGCTGGGGTGCAAAGTGACATGGACATATGCCTAAAAAAGGACCATAACATTTAAACTATAGGGTGTGAATTTGACCAAAGAAAGAAAGAGTAGTGACAATTGAATTCTGTTAAGAGGGACCTGGTCTAACATAATTTCTGAACATTCAGACAGAAAATTAATCTTGCACTTTTACTCCTGGTCATGGCCATTTATCTAATACAGTTTAATAGTCCCACAGTTAATTAATACAGTTTAATAATCCCATTTATACAGTACTTCTTTACCAGATCAGGGTATTTAAACCATTTTAGCACAATTTTCTCATGTTATAGTCATACACCTAATTTCTGACTTTCTAAATAGTGAGTACACAAGAGAGATCTGCAATTTGCTCACAAGAGGTCTACCAGTGAGAGAAACTGTTCCTATGCTTTCCATATCCAGTACAGGTTCTTTCTGTATGGCCATGGAGATTTCCAAAGCAAATACACAACTGAAGTAGGACTTCTTTTTGTAAGACACGAGTTTGTACTGTATTTTCAGACTTCTTTGCAAGTGCTTTATCAGTGTACAGGAGGAAATTGATTCCAGTCTTTTCTATAGAAAACATGACAAGTGCTAATAAGCTTGTCTGTTCACAACATTTTAGATTACTTAGAAGTAGATTTTATTTAGAGAATATACCAAACTGACAGTTTACTGGGAAAATGATTTGTACTAACAGATGGTGGGATGGTTTTTGTTGCTTTCCCCTTTCCTTTCAGGCTCTGTATTTCAAGGACCCAAACCAAAAGGTTTCACAAGCTTATATAAAATAATGACATGGAAAAAAATTAAGTAGGACACAAATCTGCTGTCACTGGACTAACACCCCTTGATTTAAGGAGGACCCTGGTCTGGAAGTTGGCCAGTGGAACAGCAGTAGTATTAATAAATTCCTGTATCAAGTGAGATTGGTTTTCTGTGAACATCTTGTGGAGTTTTCAGATTTGAGCAGGTGCTTCTTCACCATTAACTTCTGGGACAAATTCCACAGCAAAATAAATGCAAGAGCAATTTCCTCCCTTCTCACAGCCACTGCATCTGGCCTAATATCCTCCATGGTAATTGCACCTGCCTTGTCCAGATTTGAATCTGGCCTTGGCCTTGCTGTGAGTTTTGTACCATCTGCATAGACTCCTTTTAGCATCCGTGTGGCTGTATCAGACCTGCTTGCAACCACAGAGCTTTCGAAAACGCCTTCGTGAGCCCTGGGGAACACCACTGAAGTTAAGAGGTTATGTCAGAGGTGCATTTGTTTTCCTCCTCTCCCCTGAACAGTGATGTCAGAAAAAAGACTGGGTTTTCTGTAACCATGGTATCTTTGTGCTTTCTGCCAGTCTTATGTAGTATATCCATATTTAAAGATTTAATCTGTTTCAACTTCTAAATCTTTCCTTGTGTAGATTACATAACAATAAATAAAGTCTTTGGTTTTGTGTAATCTGAAATGGATCTGTCACATCTGGAGAACCAGAGTTTAGTGCATTTCTCAAGAGCATATTTTTGTCTTTGGAGATGCATAAAGTAATAGAAAAATGGATGTGAACAGCAAATGGCAAAGTGCCTGGTCTGATTAAGACACACCAACTGCATAGAAATTGCCCTGGCAAAACACAGGCAAGAGGTTGAGAATTCCACAAAACTAGGGAATATAAAATCTCTTAACACTCTATAATGCAGTGGAAAGCAATCAGTCTTTGTCAACACAAAAAACAGAATAGTAACCAGATTATTCAAAGGAAGCAGGTTCTTTGCTCTTCTTTCATTTAAAGAAGAAATGTCTAAGTAGGAATTCTTTAATAATCATCAGGTTCTTGTCAAATAGTGTGCCTTCAATGGAAATAAAGTTGATAGCAAATACAAGAGAAGTGAAGACACCTATACAAGAGAATGTAAGATGAAAAAAACCCCAAAAATCATCAGGAAATGTGTATGAAGTGTGCTAGAAAAACAGAGTTTTACATAGTCCTTTAATAACAATTGTTTCCTCCAGGTCTTTTTAATTTCTTCTCTATGTATGTCTGTCCAGTGATAACTTTTATTTTCCATCTCGCCTTTCCAGAAAATGTCTCTTTAGTTTGTAAAGATCAAGCAACTGTTGCTTAAAACTTGCTATTTTACAATTAATTGAACTTACATATTTTTTACTTTTCTGAGCGGGGAATTTTCTTCTGTTATTTCCATTCACATGGAGTGTGGTTGCTTTGTTTGTTTTGATTTCAGTTTTTGCCTTTCAGGATTAAAATTTCACACTGGTTAGTCTTTCCTCTTATCTCAGTAGTCTACAGACTTCCTGTGCTGTGGACAGGAAAGCTGTGAGAGAATGGGTGGATAGCATTACTTTACAAGAAACATTTCAAAAGACAGTCATGTTGACTCTTTGAAAGCCTGATTCATCCATGGTGCTTTTTTGTTAGCAATATTTTCTCTATAGGTGTCAATTTGCTTTAGATCACCACCCAAGTCCATGCAGTGATTTCCAAAATCATGAGTACAGATAGATTTAAACTCTCTATGACAGTTTAACCAGTCACTTCATACATATTCCATGAAAGTAGAGATCAAAAACAAAACAAAAAAATACCTCTATCTAATATTAATAGTGTTCCCTTTTTTTGGTCTTCAAAATGCTGTGTGCACATTGGGTGACATTTTACAAAATGCCCGCATGAAATAGCAACGTAGTGCCCGTGTGATCTAGAGGGGAAATAATCCCTGGTGGATCAGTCGCAAAGGAAAGATAAAGAGTCTGAAATCCCTAACTCCTGACTTTCCTGGTTACTTTAAGCCATTCTGCCTCAGCAAGTTATTTTTAGCATTCAAACTGAGTTACAAAGGAAGGAGTTTAGGCACAAAAGAGGAATTAAATGGAGTGAAATAAAGGGTTTTCTGCGTTGGAGAGAGACTGCACACTACACAGAACAGACAATGGGGAGGTCATGTTAATTTGCCAATTAGAGCTAATGATTTCACTACCTGTAGAAAGAGAAATCCTAAGACCTAATGGGAGAAAAAAAGTTCAACAGATTAGTGTAAAGAAAAAAATTTGTGATGAAGCAGGCTTAGCTCTCTTTCCATCAATACTATACTTGATTTGGTGTGAAGTTCAATTGTCTTCCAAGACCTAAATATTCACACTGCCTATGCAAACTTTCCTAAAAAGTTGTCTATAATTAGATGTCATTATCTCATTGACCATGGCCCACTACTTATTTTCAGTTCCTGAATTTCCTTAATGCAGTTGATTAGATTTATAACTGCTCATTTATCATTTGATGAATTGTATCCAAGGTTTCTTTAGAAAGACAAATACTTGTTAATCACGGGAAAAAAACCTGTCAAGCACCAAGTGGAATAATTGCTCAAAATGTTAAAGGAAACTGTGTTATTAGATCTGCAAAAAATTAAAACCATGTAGCAAAAAATCTAAAATCTTTCAGTCTTAAAGATGGCTTTGGTAACTCTTAAAAGATGGACCTAACCCCATTCTGTACTGGAGTTCAAGGCTAAGTTTGCAGATCTGAGTACATGAAGGCAGTTATATCACTGCTTGCTGCATGACCCCACAGTTCTCCCCTGTTGTTTGACTGTCTGATATCCCACCTGGCTTTAGGCAAGTAGATTCAGGCAGGAGACTGCAAATAAACAGTATGAATACCAGGAATTAAGATTAGATGTTGTCAAAGGGTTTCAGTATTGATTGTGGACCTGAACATGGAAAGATAAATATTAATACATACACAGAACCATGTATTTATATACTCACAGCAATTGACTTGCATGTAGTGAGCCTCAGGGCTCCATACTAGATCCAGTTCTCTTTAATATCTTTATCAGTGCTCTGAATGAGGGGATCAAGTGCACCCTCAGTAAGTTTGCAGTTGGCATGATGTTGGGTGGGAGTTTTGATCTGTCTGAGGGTAGGATGGCTCTACAGAAGGACCTAGACAAGCTGAATTTATGGGCCAAGGCCAGCTGTATGAGGTTCAACAAGGCCAAGTGCTGGGTCCTGCATTTGGGTCACAACTCCATGCAAAGCTACAGGCTTGGGGAAGAGTGGCTGGAAAGCTGCCTGGTGGGAAAAGACCTGTGGGTGTTGATTGGCAGCCAGCTGAATATGAGTCAGGTGGCCAAGAAAACCAACAGTATCCTGGCTTATAATAGAAACAGTGTGGCCAGCAGGACTAGGGAACTAGTTGTCCCCCTGTACTCAGCACTGGTGAGGCCACATCTCGAATGCTGTGTTCAGTTTTGGGCACCTCACTAAAAGAAGGACGTTGAGATACTGGAGCTTGTCCAGAGAAAGGCAATGAAGCTGGTGAAGGGTCTGGAGCACAAGTCTTGCGAGGAACGGCTGAGGGCACTAGGGTTGTTTAGCCTGGAGAAAAGGAGACTGAGGGGAGACCTTCTTGCTCTCTACAGCTACCTGAAAGGAGGCTGTAACAGGGTGGGGACTGGTGTCTTTTTCCCAAGTAACAGAACAAGAGTGAGTGGCCTCAAGTTGCATCAGGGGAGGTTTAGATTGGATATTAGGAAAATTTTCTTCACTGAAAGGGTTGTCAGGCACTGGCATGGGCTGCCCATGGAAGTGGTTGAGCCATCATCCCTGGAGGGATTTAAAAGATGTGGTGCTTAGGGATGTGGTTTGGTGGTGAACTTGGCAGTGTGCTAGCATTACAGTTGGATTTAATGATCTCAGATATTTTCCAACCAAATCGATTCTGTGATTCTATAATTCTGTGAATGTTGTCCCATAGAAAATAATAGAGAATTGTATAGACTGGAGCAAGGCATACTCTTTTCTATATTAAATTTATAAAGTATCCCAGACCACAGAAATTATTTTATGGCCATGTGGAGATTCAAATAAGTGAATTTTGTGTGAAAACCTTTCCCTAGGTTACCTGTTATGGGTTATATTTTCAGAATCACAACTCATGCAGCTGAACTTCTGACAAATTTTTTATTGTATTTAGGGTGGCCACAACAACACTTTGTTGAACAGCCTTGCTCAGGCAGCTACTGAGACAGAAGTAATATTTACATCCTTATTTGTAAGGACTGTGGGACATGAAAAAAAAATACAAAAGAGACATAAGCATATAACTCTTTGAACTGCTGTTCCTCTGATCCATTATCCTATTTCCAATGATGGCAAACCCCAGAGTCTTCTGAAAGATGTGCAAGAAATTTTTATGCTGCCTGAGACAGAACACACTCATTGGGAAAATGTTACCTTAACTACTCTCAGTAGTTCCTCCTGCTCTGAAACCAAATGTGTAATTGTATTCAGAAAGTTTGTTGGTTTGTCTGCTTGTTTGTTTTACACTTAGTGCAACAACATCTGCTGTGACTTTGCATAGTCTCATAGAATGTCAGAAGTTCCCAGGCCTCACAGGATGAAGTTTGGTTATTGAAAATATGTTTATTTCCTGAGAAACATAATGAAGTGCTGGCACAAATAACTGCAGAACTGTCAGCATTGTGTCTCTCATGGTCAGCTTGAATAACTATTTCAATAATCTCTCTGTAGCTACTTAACTACAGACACGGAGTATAGAAGTAGCATTAATGGTGTTAGCCTTTCTTTTTAATCTCAAGAAAGAAGAACAGGGAGAGATTATGACCAGCATTATGTTAAAACATTTTATTTCAATTAGATTTTAAGGATCTCATCCATGTTTCTCTCTTAGTAATACCATGCAATACTCCCAGGCTTATAAAGTGTGGGGGTTCTGAACTTATAAAAGTCTATGTAATAGATTTATTGTCAGAAAGCTAATATAACTTTCAAGAAGAAGAGAGATTATAAATGAATCACCATACCAAAATGCAACAGAGGAAGAGGAGGAAGGGGATGGAAAAACATGAAGGTGTCTCAGAACAGAACTAAGCAATGAGTTATTGAATTTCCATTTTCTAGAAGCCTTAGGCCTCTACTGTTCACCAAGTACCTTGTAGAAGTATTGGTCCTGATTCTTGCTCATCTACCTTCCTTTTACTGTTAGGCTTGATGTCTCCCTTAAGAAATACTAGGTGACGTAGAGGTATGGCTCATACTAGTTTATGAATGTAAAACTACCATTCCACGACCAGACCCAGATTACCTTGCTAAGTTTGTATGCTGCCCATAAGAACTGCCTTTGCCCCATCGCTTGACTGAAATATGGATTTTATATCCAAATAAATCATAGCAATAACTATTCATAAAAATGAAGCACATTTTTATTATTGATCTGTTTCTTTGAGGGATGGCAAAAATGGTCCTGCGTGCTGTTTGTTTCTGCTGTTTGCTACGTGATGTAAAATGTAATTTCTGCTTCTTTGTTCATTTGTTTTGAACTTGTAGAGCTTTAAATCATGTGAACTTTAAATAATTTTTCATTTTAAGGTAACATATACAGGACTGCAAAACCAAAAAACTCCAGCATCCTATTTTTCTCTAACATGACAAATTTTTTTTATCACATTTTATGTAAAGAACATTATTGTGAAGAGAAAGGCTAGACTATGCAGGCACTCCTACAAAATGTTCAGCAGTTCACCTTAATTATGTTGCTGAGTTCTCGAACAGTGCAGTAAGGCTATGGTGAAATACAATGTCTGGAAGACAACTGTTGAGTAGGAGTTTCTAGTTGTGGGCAACTCAAAAGATATATTAGAAGGATCCGAGCTTTTTCCAGTAAAGCTTCGATGACTTAAAACTCCTGACAATTCAGAACCCCACAATCTAAAAAAATGCTTAACCAGTTTAATCAAGCACCCAGCTGATAGCTGAGTGCCTGCGGATGAATGTTGGGCTTTAAGGAGGGCCAACCAGATCAGACCTCACAAAATATATGCATAATCTCTCTCATTTAATGTAACAGTGCAGTGATATTACATATTCTGGATAGGGCAGACCAGGGATTTCTTCTCTGCTTGTGCACCAGCATTGAAAGTAAGGTTTACCTTTCTAAGTGATTATTCTTACTCCTAGTTTAGAATATTTATAACGCCTTCTATCCCCGACCTAACTCAAGCTCCCTTGTGCTTGAGAAACACAGAACAGAGAAATCTGTTCACAGAATCAAGAGATCTGTGAGGTACATCCTGCTATTATTGCCAAGCACAGTGAGCTTTTATTACCTCAGTGGCAAAATATAGCATTTTGTATTTGGATGAACCTCTATGTACTTGGGAAATCTGATAGCTGGTTCAGTTTTGCCATAACAATATACTTGCCCTCTAAAAGAGCTTAGAATACAATGCAGTTTAATTGGCAGTGCTTGCACAGTGTCAAGGTCTTTTCTGCTTCTCACACCACCCACCAGTGAGTAGGCTGAGGGTACACAAGAAGCTGGGAGGGAACACAGCTGGGACAGCTGACCCCAACTGACCAAAGGAATATTCCATACCATATGACATCATGCTCAGCATATAAAGTTGGAGGAAGAAGAAGGAAGGGGGGATGTTCAGAGTGATGGTGTTTGTCTTCCCAAGTAACCTTTATGTGTGATGGAGCCCTGCTTTGCTGGAGATGGCTGAACACCTGTCTGCTGATGGGAAGCAGTGAATGAATTCCTTGTTTTGCTTTGCTTGCATGTGCAGCTTTTGCTTTACCTGCTAAACTGTTTTAATCTCAAATCATGAGTTTTCTCACTTCCAATTCTCACCCCAATCCCAGCAGGGGGAGTGAGCAAGCGGCTGTGTGGGGCTGAGTTGCTGGCTGGGATTAAACCACGACACACAATGTGTGTTTATTTATGTCTGTGTAGCAAATGAACTGTTGATAAAATATTTACTAAAGCTAGACAGATAAGAATAAAACAAGTTCCTCACAGAAAATGTGCATAAGATGCTTAGAAAGCACTATGGGCTAAGAATAAAGTCTCAGATGAAAGATAAGTATTTATCATATCAAAAAAACAGATGGAACAAGAGAATGCATGCAAAATCCTTGATGAAATTCATATATTTGTTGAAATGTGTTTCATAGTGCCACATACCCCCAAAATAAACAGTTTTGCTACAAGATGAAGTGGAAATTAGGGTGAACAGTAAGACACTCACACCTGCAGATGAGAAATACTGTAATAGAGACAACCAGTGAATTTCAAGGGTGATGGGTTTGGGGTTGATGAAAGGAAGAACTATTTCTCCAAAGGTACCATTAAATAGCATGACTAATTGCCCTATGCTGATAGAAAATACTTAGAGAGATTCAGAAGGGAGTTACATTTCTGTATTGTTAGCAAAGATATTTAACATCAAACAGCTCATTCCAAGCAAAAAAATAGTACTAGAAGAGAATAATAATCTCATGCTTGGTGTGATGAATCAGTCTTTTACTGATTTTAGAGAGCAGACTGAGACCAGCAGAGGCAAAGGGATTACTTCACACCTGCCTTCTCGAGGGCTTCATGAAACATCTGGTGCTGTACTAGTGATTTAGTTTACTGGACTGTATGTTTATTGGTTCAGATCCATTTAGATTATGCTGAGGTTCCAAAAGAGATGAAATAACAATGAACTCCCAAAGCCAAATGTTTCAGAGTGCTCTAGGAAAAGCTGATTTAAGGCCATGGGGATGAGATTCCCCAGCACATTTTTTATTTATTGCCTCATCAGCACAGTGGGAAGGATTTGAATGATGTCAGTGACTGTAGACCATCATTTGCATTCATCTGAAACTTTGTTGTCCAGGTGTCAAAAAGGTCCTTTGTACAGATCCATTCCATCTGTGTTTTTCTTTTGAAACACCCAATGGTTTCATTGTCAAAATCACCTGTAAATTAAATACCATTAGAGAATGTCTTCATTTTGAAACGATCTTATTGCAAATATTTCAAATTAACAAAGGGGAATGGAAGTAAAATAAAATTTTTTAGAGAGTCTTTCAAAACAGTGTGTAGATCAGGATTTTACTGTCTGAATATACCCAATGTTTTTGGTTTTTCTTCCTGGTAGTAGTACTACTGATGGGATATTAGAGCACTTGATGAACTTCGCTGTTTAAAAAATTGAAGAATATACTGCATATGCCCCATGATGATTTGTTACACAGTTCCACCCTCCAAAAGTTGTACATAGTTCTCAGATCCTGGTTAAAACCTTTCTCTGCTAATCCTGATCTTCTGGTACTTATTGGTATGGTATTTTAATGACCTTCAGGAAATAGAAGAGAGTTTACATGAAAAAAAGAAAGCAAACAGCAAAATAAGTAACATGGGGGATGGAGCTTGAATCCTTATCTTACCCTCAAAATTATTAAACTGTTTGTGTCATCATATAGACTCCTAGTTGTTAGATAATTGCAGAATCTTCTAGAATGTTTTTATTTTGAACTTTTACTCATTTTAACATCTATTTATTCATGTTCTGCCAGATTTATTTGACTATGCACTGAATATAGTGGAGATTTCCCCTCAAGAGAAATTTACTAACACTGTATTATTTCCTACTGACAGTTTTTCTTTTTGTGATGAACTGCTGCCTTCTGAGAGAATGGAGAGAATACTAGGAACCAAGTGTTTTGTTTTTCAAAACTTACTTTTGTTCTTTGTAATGCATCAATATTTTTTATTAAACTGTTAATGAAATAAAATTATTTATTGAACTCTCAGGTTGAGCAAATGACAGAAAAGTAATAACCATGATAACTAACATTCAATAAAAATAATAATATAATCTTTAAAAATTAACAATATTTTCCAGAAAAATGATAAATGTTTGTGACATTGAATACTTCAGCAGAAAAAATATTTTCTGTAGGAAAACACTGGTTTAAAATGGAAAATTGTTTTCCCAGAATACATCTGGGTTCAATAAACAAGGTACTTCCAATTCATAATTTTAAACAATCCAAACACCACCAAGTGTTTATATTTGAGAAGGAATTGATGTACTTACTATATTCACTAAAAGTATGCTTACATTTAAAGGTGCCTATGTCTAGTTTTTGCTCTGCTCCTCTCTCTACTGTTGGGAGAGAGCTAAGCTTGAGTGGAAGTTCTCATTTTAGCATGATACTCCATTAATTAATATACCCTTCAAAAATAATGGGATTCCAGGCTGAAACCTAACACTGAAATAGTGTGTTAATACAAGCAATGGCTAAGAATTATTTGAGTCTGTTCAAGAGAGAGAGGATTTGTAAACCTTCATAATCATTTAAAATTACTTTATAAAGAATAAGGGTAAGAAAATCAAAGTTCATCAGGTAAATCCAGCTGTCAGAGTAATCCTGATAATAGACTTGTGAGGGCTTGGATCTACTGTCAAAGTATTGCACATCACTTAAAGCACCTTAATTGTCTGTGCATGTTTTTAGCTTGTAGCTAATCTGAGATAATTGGACTAAAGTTAAATTGAATTAGCTTGTAATAGTCTGACTAATAGGACACACATGGACAGTCACTGGTGCCTCACCTAGCCCAGTAACTGGTTAAGATGAGATAATTTGTTCATCTTTGTGAATGCTTGGAAAAAAGTGTCAGCCTTGGTGATGCTTCAAACTAGACAAGACTTAAATGCATTCTATGACCAATCTTGCTCTTTTGGGGTAATGGACTGGATGATTCAATTTGACTTTTTAATTTCTTGACTGTTGTGATTTTCTGAGAATGGCTTCCCTTTAGCCACATTCCTGTATCAGTGTGAGAGTATGGTCCTAGAAAGTATCCCAGAAGGGTTTTACAGTCTACACTCGAGCAACTTGAGCACTTGCCTTTGCTGCCATAATAGCCCACTACTGTGGCATAGAATTTTTTTTTATAACTCACTGACAGATCTGATAGACAGAGGAGACTCAAAAGAAAAGAGACAGACTGGAAGCCGGAGGCTTTTGTGTATTACATAGCAATTGAACTTACATCTATGATGGGTCTGGGTTGAACAATTTATTCTGGGCAGAAGTGATGAAATTCATACTTATTTAGGACAAGTATCTCTTTTTAAGAAAATAAAGTGCTTATTTCTGAAAAAAAGCCCAGAAACCTACCAGAGATCCTATAGCTCTTGGATTTACTGATTTGCAGTGACCTGCACACTGGCAGTCCTTTGATAGGAAGTTTTCTGAGAAGTTTCTCAGAGGTTGGAAGAGTGCATCAGAGTCTGTTACTGTCACCTGCTGGAATGCCAGACCAGAAAGATTTCTTGACTCAAAAGTTATAATCACCTGTTATGGCAAGAAATTCTATTGTATGGCCATGGCTTTTCCAAACTTCAACTTCAAAATAGATAACAGTTTTTCTTCTCACTATTCTGACTCAGTATCTCTAGAAAAAAAATGTATATAATTATTTTGGTTACATCTTACACTTTATCCCTGACTAGCTTTTCTTCTTTTCACAGCACTGTATTCCAAAGATAATTTTGTAGAGCACATCTGAAGATCTATGTGCTTTTAAACATCTTGCTTAATAGGGTATTAAATTAGTTATGGGGTAAGAAGCCCAGAGGGTTTGCTTTGCTACTGAGGAGACAGTATAAATATTAAGAGTCATGTACAAGACTACTTTCTATCATCTTGGGTTTTTTTGTTCTCTTTAGAGTTGTAGACTCAGAATTTATCTACCAGTAATGCAGTCATAAAAAGAGAGTGAAGAGCATCAAAGGGAAAGAGGCACACAGGTTCCTACTTCAATAACATAGGAAAACTGTTGGATGAAAAATAAAGCCAAATCTCTATTTTGGAACACTGTCAGCTGATACAGCAAAATTGTGGAGTGTTCATTCAATCTGATAAGAAGTCTTTTGCCTAAGTTATCAGACCAACAGGCTGGTATTGGGTCCTCCTTGAAAGAGTAGAGAAAGGCGTCTCCAAAGAGATCCCAATTATCTTAGACATCTGTCGCTGCACAGGATGAGTCATCCTCTGGAGCTGTTTTTCTCTCTCAAATAAAAAGCAGGTAGCCTATGTTTCCTTTTGACTAGACACTTAAGATTTGGAAAGCTAAAACTGCAGCAAAGCCCAATAGAAAGAGTTAATATTTCCTTATACAAGCCTTCTCTGTTGTCAATATTTGGATCTTAAACGGCTTAGATTGATGTCCCCATCTCTGTTTTCCTGGGAATGTTACAGTGTTACTGTATTAACACTGTAGCTTAGACCCTACAAGATTATTTCTGTTTTCCATCGGGTCCCTTCTTACATAATGTATTATTATACAGGGAGCATGTGTGGAAATTATCATCCTGTGCTTTTTGCCTGAGAGCACTGCAAGGGAATTTATGCCATGGCTCAAAGTTCTACTGAAAAAAACTCTTTTTATATTGCAGACAACTTATCAAGAGGAAACCCCTGAGCGAGACTTTTATAGCCCTCTGCTGGAGATTTGCCACTAATCTGCTCTAGCATTACAATCCTATGCCAGTTGTAGCCCCGGTTCTGAACTTTTTTTTCTTTTGTAATTCTATCTATATATAAAAAAAAGAATAAAATTGCAATGGTTTGCAGTGGAAAAAAGGTTTCATTTCAATTATTCATGATGTAATTTCACAGCAACTATATCATGTATTTGCTGAATTTTTTACTGCTTTTAGCATGATGTGAAATGGAGACAAGGATATTATAGGTACATGTGCTGGTGGTGTCTCTGCAGATGAGAGGGAACTGAGAGGGGTTAGCTGAATCTCTGGAAGTAGTTGCTTCATTAGTTGAATGAGTCACATTGAGCTCAGCTGATGTGATTCTCCACAAGTTTCTGTTCGTTTATTAAACTAGTATCATTGGACAGTTAAATAAATAAGAGCTGTATGCAGTTGGTGCAAGGAATTGAAGGAAGGCAGAGTCTAAAAGTACTGAGGAGGCTATGGCTTAGAGTCACAGAATCATAAAATCATCAAGGTTGGAAGAGATCTTCAAGATCATCCAGTTCCAAATGCCTGCCTACATCACCATTAAACTGTATCACCCACCACCACATCCAGATGTCTTTTGAGCACCTCCAGGGATGGTGACTCAAACACCACCATGGGCAACCTATTCCAATACACAATCACCCTTACAGTGAAAAAATTTTTCCTAATCTCCAATCTGAATCTCCCGCATTGCAATATAAGGTTGTTTCCTCTCGTCCTTGAGGCTTCTCCTGCTTCAGTCAGACCAAGGCAGATTTGGTGGGCAAAGTATAAGGTTTCTATTCTTGATATGTAAGATCGATTTTCAACACCACTTTAGACTTTCTGTACAGCTTCAGAAACCACTTAACTGATCTGGGCCTTCAAACTACAGGTGTAAAATCAGAATTGTAAAAATGATTATTGGTTTCCATCTCACTGTATTTATCTGATTTCGTTTCTGGGATTAAGTATTTCTGGGATTAAGTATTTCCCCTTTGCTCATATATGTAGCCTTGCATAGACATATATACAACACTTTGCCCGAGATGGAACTCTTCCAGTACTTGCAGATTTCACTTATTTAATAAAGATTATTATTAAATATTTAATTTGAGTAAGATATCCCTTCTATCTTACGCAAGCCTTAAAGAGTTTTACTAAGATCAGTATTTCAGGGGCTCATAAATAGAAATGTATCTGGTTGGACCTCTCCTACTTAAAGCTTCTCTTGACTTCAACTCCTTTTAGTCTACCACGTTCTGTCTATGGTATTGTGTGCTTGATATTATGCATTTCTTGGAATAATGGAAGTAATATTGCAAAAGTGTTCTTGGTTCTGTGCAATATGGGTGGAAATGCTGTCCCTCTTTTGCAATTGCACTTAGCATGTACACCTTCGAATCTTTTGGTGGTTTCAGAAATCTTTAGATTGAATTCCTTCTCAGCTTTCTAAAATTTGGACATGTCACTTTAATTCAGAGAAATGAAACAGGAATTTTCATATCAACAATGTCCAAACAAACATGCAAGTATGTTGCTAAGCTGCAGCTCTCAATAAGAATGGCAAAGCTGTATTACAGAGTTGTGATTGTCAGACACTCTAAATTATTAAGTAGAGAACAGAATGTCTATTACTGACCCATGTAACTTCAGATGATGAAATAAATTGTGTGGTCAGCATCCGTATTTTTCTTACTGGCTTATCTACATTGATAAGCAGAGAGAAAGTCAGTAATATCTGGCCTGTAGCTGAGCTACTAAGATGTAGTCCACCATCAGCATAGAAGTGTATTGGTGTAGTACTGTGTCTGGACCAATATGAGCTGCAGGTTTTTGCTGTTATTTGACTACTGTTCTGGTATTGTTTTTTAGCAGAGATGTTCAGGTCATGGTCCTGTCTACTACCATCCTTAGAGGGTATGTACTTACTCAGTTACATGAGGCTTTCCCTAGAAACATTGCTGGGCAGATCTTATTTTCATTGCAGGAAAAATTCCTTCCTTTAAGGTCCCAGTCAAGGTCTTTAAAAGTGTGCTAATGCAGGTCTTGAAGTGGAGAAACTCAGAAGATAAAAATACTCTGGCTTTTCTAAAGGGTTCACTGTGTAGAAAAAGGTAAACGATGAATACACAGAACTAGTAAGAACAAGTCTAATGACAGATTCTCAGCTGTATTCAATATTGGCATAGTTAAGGGGATAAAAAGTAAGTTGAATAGATCCAGGCTCTGCAAGAGTAGGATGACAAATGGAGTGCCATTGCAGTTAGTGCCAAGCCTAATCTCATTCACATTGTGTATTGATGAGATGACCAAGAGAAAGGAACATTAAAAAAGGTGTACAAATGAAAAAGTGACACCAGACTAGGAGCATTGATCAATACTAACAAGGCAAGAACTAGATCAAAGTGGACCTTGAAAAATTGTACTACTTTTTTTTCAAATAACTGCTGAAGTCTTTTGTGGGAATAGGAAAGGACATATATACCCTGGAGAGTTAGGGAATTTAGTTAATATTAGGATGTTTAAAGTGCAGACTGAAAGCTTCCAAATATCAGTCATATAAATCATATCAATGAAAAACATATCTATGTGATGATGCATCACAGCTTAAAAAACATTGTCATGAATTGCTGTCAGCAGAGAGGAAAACAAGTGAGAGAATGAAATACGTAGGGAAACAGCACAAATAGAGGATGTCAGGTGAGAGAAATGTTGAATGAGGAACAAACATCTGTCAGCTTTGGTGTTGATTCCCTGGTGGACTTTGGCGTTTTCTTGAATCAAAGTGCTTAACTGTTTATCTTGCCTTAATTAACACTTTAAAGAGCTTTATAGATAGAAAAAACCCAAAACTCTCAGTATAGTTGGTAACAGGTAGAAATTAAATGTGGCTGAGCAATGCAAACTGAAGTGAAATAAAGACAAAATAAACCTGAGGTCACCAATTGGCATGGAAATTTTCAGTGCACACAGTTCCAGTTTCTGCCTATAATAGCAGTCAGTGTTAGCTTTGGTGATTTTTCCATTGTTCCTGCTTTCAGGTAAGGACCACCCCCATATATTCAGTTGAAGCTGGCCAGAAGGTAATTTTGTTTTGCAACAGCTTGTAAAGCATGGACATTTATATTTGGTCTACACTGGAATAAAAACTTATGTTCTGGTACATTTTTGTAATCTTTGTCTGGAATTTTTTGTTTTGAATCAGAAAGGTCAAGTTTAAATCTGTGAGTAAAGGGTAAAACGCATATCATATGAGAAATGCACATCATATAATTTTGGGGTTGTAATGTTAAAACAATTATCTTGAAAGAAACTTCTTGGGATGTACAAATTTTGTACTACCACAGCCAATGAATTGTATAACATCATCCAAAAGTGTGCAAAACTCTATTTTCAAAGCAGGCTATTCTAGATCCTGAATTTTGTAATTGTTCTTATATTCTGAAAGATCCTTCTAATTTCTTTCTTATTTAATAGCTGGTTTAATCTATTTATTCTTTTCTCAGTATTTACCCTTACATTTTCTACCCTTATATTTTCTCTTCAAGGGTAATATTTCTTTGTCTTTGTTTTGTCAGCCTGTACAAGCCAGGAGCTTATATTTACATTTTGTAAAACAGGATGTCTAGATTTAGAAAGGGTCACCAAAATTACTCACAAATGGTATATTTAGATTCAGCGGGTGAATTTGAGGCTCCCAGAGCTCATCATTTTGAGGATTTACATTTATTTGTCTTTGTCCAGAACTAAAATACAAGCAAACGTCTTCCCACCACTCCCCCAGAACTCTGAGCTATTCATGTCGTTATAGGATGTACGTCCTAGACCACTCATGAAAAGGACAAATAATAGAAATGTCAGATACCACAGTGACCACCTGACCTAAAGACAACTGCTGTCTACAAAGAATCCCTTGTTTTGCACAGGCTTTAGCATGCTCTGGCCTCTAATACATCCCATTGTGTTTAAAATTACCATTCATGCACTTAATTATTTCCTTAGATGCTTGGCTGCGTAACGGAAGAGCAGAGTAAATCCATGTCTTGGATAAAAAATGCCACCTCATAACAAAAAACAGTGAGCCAACAGGAACACAAGCTAGTAGAGCTACTCAATAGACTGTGGGCTATTTTAATGGGGGTAAGCTTATGCCAGTACAAATGTCTCTCTGCACTGCTCTCTGGTTGTATGTCCCATATCTAGTCAAAATTCCTACTTTCTTTTTTTTTAATATCCACCAATTCTTTCCTTCTCCCACTCTCTTGACTCACTTTGCTACTAGATGTGGGTTTTTATATGCAAGTTCCTGCATGTACTTTACTCCTTGGGTATCTGGAAGTTTCCATTTTTGTCTTGAGTTGGAGACAAAGTGCTATATTTATTTTGCAGAGGTGAGAATTAAATGACTGTCTAGCAATGTTGTGATATCTTTGCAGAGATTATATCACACTGCAGAAATGGGAGGGTACATCCCCATCTGAAGAAGCCACACTTATCTTGAAATAATAACAATAATAATTAATAATAACAATAAACAACACCAATGCTTCATCCCTTTATAAACCTCAGGTAAAATGCTGTTCATGTTTAAATCTGATATCCTAACTTTAAAAATGTTTATTCTGTCACAGTATCCTTGTGTTTCTCATTGTTTGCTCCTCAATAATTTTTGTACATGCCTGTGAATTTTGACAAAGTTTGATTAGAAAAAAAACATACAGGGGGAAAAATATCAATTGTCAACTTGGTATTAATGAAGCAATTATTTCATCTTGACAACAACAACATTTGTCCATTAGGAAATTCCAGATGAATGACAATAATATGAAAATATTTTTTTGTACATTTGAAAGATAATCTCTGTGTTTTTGCTTCAGTAATAGGTATTTTTCTGCATTAAAGATGAAATCCCATTTGTTCCCTAATAATCTCTATTGGAGTCAGTGAGATTGTCAATAAAAGAAGTTTAAACCTCAGACTTCAGGGTTTTGTGTGCATTTTCATATTACAGACTGGAAGAGTGTCTCTTCTCACATGACATCCTTGTCTCTAAATTAGAGAGATATGGACTTGACAGATGGACCACTTGGTGGAAAAGGAATTGGCTGGATAGTCTCACTCAAAGAGTTGTCGTCAATGGCTTGATGTCCGAATGGAAATCAGTGATGAGTAGCATTGCACAGGTGTCAGTATTGGGACGAATGCTGTTTAACAACTTTGTTGGCAACATGGATGGTGGGATCAAGTGCACCTTCAGCAAGTTTGCTGATGACACTAAGCTATGTGGTGGAGTTGACATACTGGAGGGAAGGGATGCCATCTAGAGGGACCTTGACAGGCTGAAGATTTGGGCCTAGGCAAACCACATGGA
>VZRW01007856.1:20032-33214 GCA_013398125.1 Aegotheles bennettii | reverse complement strand
GATGTGAGTGAGGGGCGGGGGGGGCACCGGGCCGGGCCGGGCCGGGCCGGGCCGCTTCCCCCGGGGGTAACTTTGCCGTCTCCCCTCAGGCAGGCGGCCCTGGAGATCACGGCCCGGTACTGCCGCAACGAGATGGAGCAGTACGGGCGGTGCGTGGCCGCCAGCCCGGCCTCTTGGCAGCGCGACTGCCACCGGCTGCGCCTCAGCATCTCCCGGTGCGCCGCCGCTCAGTGAGTGCGGGCCGGGGGGGGCGGCTGGGTCTGCCAGGGCTGGGCCGTGCGGCTCCCGGGAGCTCAGGGCCCGATGTTGTCCCGGAGCGCGGCTGGGCCGGGCCTGGGGCCGGGTCTCGGGCCTGCGGGTCCCTCAGGGTTGAGCCGTGTGGCTCCCAGGAGCTGAGGTCCCGGTGTTATCCCATAGCTCAGCAGGGCTGGGGCTCAGGCCGGTTGGGTCCCTCAGGGTTGAGCCGTGTGGCTCCCCGGGGCTGAGGGCCTGGTGTTGTCCTGCAGCCCCATCGTGCAGCAGATCCGTCAGGACTGTGCCGAGCCCTTCTCCGCCTTCGAGCAGTGCCTGAAGGAGAACCAAGCTTCTGTCATCAACTGCAGCGACCATGTCAACGCCTTCCTGCTCTGCGCCGACCAGGTGAAGCTCTCCACGTGAGGTGAGGGACAGGGTGTGGAGCTGGGTTGTTTTCCCTCCAGGCACTACATCTGCTCATTTAAACAGCTGCCATGGGATAGGATGGCCCAGAACAGACCCAGACCTGCGTTTTCCTCCTACCCACCTTCCCTTCCCATCACAGAAAAACTTAGAGCACAACTAGGAGGTTCATCTAGGCTAAAAGTGTGGTGATTAATTGGCCTGGCTCGTCAGGGGATGCAAACGATGTGTGTGTGGCCCTTGCAGACACGAACACAACAGTGTGTTTCTCCTGGGCTTGGTCCTTCTCAGTGTCAGACCGAGCCAGTGCCCTGTGGCAAAAGGCTCTGGGAGGAAAGCGATCTCACTGAGGTAAAGTCACGAGTTTTGTCCAAATCTCAATCAATTTGCTCATCAATTTTGTATGGAAATTCCACAGGTCGGGTTTGTTGGGGTGGGTCAGCTCACAGTGCTCAGCTGGAGGTCTTGTAAACATCTGTGGGGCAACGTAGGAATAATGTGTTCCTAAGGATCTGGGAATCACTGGATGGGATGTGTTGAGGGGGATAACGTGTTCCTGAGCATGCAGAAATCACCTGAATGCACCACACCTGCCTGATGCTTTTATTTGTGCTGTTTTTTTTCCACAGGGGAACGTTGGAATTAAAATTCACCTTCAGGACTGACCGAAAAGCTTTTCTGTGCTCTGGAGGACTGCTTGGGTTGGTTTCTCCCCCCCCCGACAGACAAATCACAGCCCCGTGACATGGTTCTGGTCATGCCACGTTTGTCTCCAGCAGCTGCCTGGGCTCTGTGTGGGATTCCAGAGCATTCCCATCCCTCGGCACTGGTCACACTGGGGTTGTCTGCTCTGAAAACTTTAAATAAATGACAGGTTTGTGTTGAAGTGGCACCAAGGGATCAGAACAACCTGTGGATGTGCTCCAATGAGAACCAGAACCTAAACCCAGCCCTTGCCTCTCTTCCCATGGTCTGTTCTTTATTATCCTTTGATAATTATGCACCATATTTTCCTTCATCCCAATAAAAAAGATATTTTTCAAGATCCAAAGCCCCTCTGGCTTTTCCTACTGGTGATGGGAGCTGCCCTCTGCACTGGACCAGCGGTGGGGCCGTTTCTTTGACCCACCTGAAAATGCCCTGCGTGGGTCCCAGGTTTGGGGGTGCTGTGAGGAGTTGTCACCCCGGGCCTTCTGCTGCTTCAGAACAGCAGAGGGAGTCTTCCCACCACAGGAAAACGGTGGATTTTGGAGCAGTGACTGCCCTGTCACTGCCAATCGAGATCGTTCAGCACAGGGGGCTGCGGTGGTATCTCTGTTGTCACCTCCATTGTCACCTCTGTTCTTACACGGGGGAACAAAGAGCCCAGAGGTGGTGTCTGGGCTGTAACTGGTGGAAAAATAATTAAAACAATACAAGAATCAGCAGATGGGCTAACGAGGAGTGGGATTAAGGCCTGGGGCTCGTGAGATTGGTGAGCATGTCTGCAGAGGGAGAGCTCTGGGGCCCCTGGATCTACTCCAGTGGGCCATGGCTGTTAAGTGGGACTGAGAATCTCTCCCAGAAGTTTAAACCTTAGAAAGTCCTTTGGGGTACTTGAGAACAGGTTCGAGGAGGAGAAATGAGCTTCTACAGCCTGGCTATACTGATGCAGCTTCAGAGGAGCAGCCTTGCTGCTGTCTGGAGGAGGAACTTGGTTTTCCAGAGGAGGAACCTGCTCTTCCAGAAGTGTTACAAGGAACCAAACCCCAAAATTTTCCAGAGGTGTGTGCAGGGAGCGGATGACACATAGAAACCATGGTGTGCGCCAGCAGAGTCTTTCTCTGAAGGCAAAGCTCAGCTTTGCTGTGCTTGTGAGGGTTTTTTTTGTCCTAAGGGAGGGTGAGGCAGAGCCAGGATCACAAAGCTGGGTCAGCTCTGGAGGAGGTGGCAGTGATGGGGACGTGCGTGGTTGCTGGGATCGTGTCTAGAACCATGAGTGCACTTGTGCAGCAGACACTGGTTTGCCTTTTATCAAACACCATGCGTTTGAAATGTAAAGAGCCCGCTCAGCTTTGGGCAGAAAAAGTGGGGGGAAAAAAGGGAAGGGAGAAAAAGGTGAAGCTTTGCTTCAAAGTGAATTTAAGGAGGGGGCAGATGCTACCAGAAAAGAAAGATAAATCTATTTTTAGTGGGTCCTTTGAGTTGTGTTTCTACCAGGGGCTGACGGCTGAGGTGCGGATGGCTTTATTAAGGATGCGGCTGTGGCGGAGCGAGGGTGCTCTCGTGGTGTTGACATTGTATTGAAATGTCAGCCTGTCAGCAGAAAAGCCCCTTTTCATTATGGTTAAGGTGTGCTGGGCCCCCTCTTAAGCCCAGTCCTACCTCCTCCTCCTCCTCAGGAGCCTGAGCCACTTGATTATTACTCTGAGTCATTAACTGCTGAGCTGCCAGGCGCCTGCTCTTGGTGTCCCTGAGCCGAACTCTACCAGGGTTCACGTAACCCTCTTACTTCTGGAGAGGGAGATGCTCCTCACCCTCCCTCCGTGGGCATTCTGAGACAGTGCTGGGCAGCCTGGGGTTTTAATCTGAATAAACCATGTCCTTGGGCATCTGCTGTGTGTAAAATGACTTAGAGTGAGGGGACCTTCCCACCGAGGGGGTGGTCGCTGCCTGGAAGCGTTGCCTTCCTCCTTTGGACGGTTCCTAGATGCCATTGAGCCCTGGCAGATTGGGCAAACCCTTTGAGAGAAGGGAAAAGAACACCAAGCTGGCATAAAGGGAAGAAAGACCTGGGGCAGCCACTCGGACTGGTGGCATTGGCTTTGTCTCCAAAGGCTGCAGAGATTCAGCTTGATGCCAAGAGGCTGAAACCAAGAAGTGAATGAGCCTGAGTGGGAGACCTGGGGGGGGGAAAAGTAGAGCAGGATTTGGATCAATTGGTCCTCTGCCATCCTCCCAGACTAGACCAGAAAGAGACACTAAAGCACCAAGGAGGAGAACCCAAAGGTGCAAGTTCTGAGCTGGTTGAAGGTTGTTACAAGCAGTGTCCGACTCTGTGGGTGTCCTTGCTCGGGGTTCGTTGCTGTGCAGGAGCCTTCACCCAACTCCTGTGTCACTGGTCCTGCTGTTTCTTGTCTCTGCTTGGTTTCCATCCCCTGGTTCTGTGTTTTCTCCACTTTTAATTGCTCTCAACTCTTGTTTTCAGGCAAACCTGTGTTCTGGCTGGTGGCTCAGCAAACTGGTGTTGGGTTTTTTCTGTTCTACCTCCCCCACCATCTCTGTGTGGCCCTGGGAGCCAGTCGTGACCTGTGCCGTGTCCCTGCTTACTCACCTCTGAAATAAACAACACCTCCTTGGCTGCGGAGGAATGAGGGGTAATTAATTAATGCATGCAAGGAGTTCTGAGGCCCTTAGCTAAGAGAAAGCTGAGGATCATTAGGTTGGGTGATTCTCTGCTTTGTTTTTCCTCCAGTATTTTGGTTTAGAACTCTGAATGTGAGGTTCAGTGTGGTGGGACGTTTTCCATCCCGTTGATGTCACTTCTCCTTCCAAGCGGAACTTTAAACCCAGTCAGGTAAATCACACATGAGCCCAGAATGAGGAACTGACCAGAACACCCCTTTAATTGTTCATCCAGAAAATGCTCTCGTTTTACACTCTGCTTCCCTTACTCAAAAGGCACCATAAATCTGCACCTTCCTTTGGTCTTCGTGGTCACGGGGGCAGAGATTTAGTGCTGCTGGCAAACCCGGGTCTGAGGTGGGCAGCTGTGGAGGGCAGAGCCACATTCCATCCACACACAGGATTGCTTGGCTTGGCTCTGCTCCAGCTGGAGTTTGGTTTTGAGTTACTCGAGAGAGAAATGGTGTGGGCAGAGGGGAGCGGTCAGTCCGTCACCTCCACTCGCTTTTATTCACCTTTATTCTCCTGTCTGCAGAGAGGGGGGAGGAAAACCCCTGGGCCTGGCAGGAGAGCCCATGAGCATCCCCAAACCAACCTTCCCAGCAAATCCTGCACCTCCCTGCTCGATGAACACAACTGCTCTGCCCCTGGCCCGAGAGAGGGAAGCCAGAATGTGTGGGTGCTGCCCAAGGTGAGCTTCACATTTCCACTTACAGGTCACTTTTTTATTATTATCATCATTTTCAAATGTACATGCAAAAAAAAAGCCCCAAACCAAACCATGGGCACATCACAGCACTGGGTCACGAGGGGGAGAGGACGGGGGACGTGGGGGGAGCTGGCTCTGTTTTTTGGGAGAAACATCGATTTGCACATAGTTCACTGTCACATTCCCATAAAACTTCACCTAAACCGAGACCCTCTCCAGTGCAAGGAGCCTCTGAAGGTGACACACGGCTCGGGGAGTTCCTCTGGGTCGCTTCCAAGGGGTGGGTGACCACACAACAGAGGTGGAAGTCACCCAGCTTGGTCTAGAACTTCTCTGCCTGGGCAAACACAGGTCCCAAATAGCTGCTTCTGAAGGGGCTCCCCCTTCCCTCCCGGAAAGGGACACCAAGGGGTCTGTAGGCTGTGTGCGTGGCTGAGGGGAGACACCGACACTGAGAGCAATGGCAAGTCCAGCTGTGGAGCGGGAGGTGACAGCACATCAGCACGTGTCACCTTCACAGCTTCATTAAGGGTAAAGCAATGGAGTGATCTTTGGAGGGGCCGTGGTCCTGTTGCACCTCATTCTTGACATCCCTTCACTGTGAGTAGCTGAGAAGGTGCCAAAGTCCTGCTAAAAAGCAGAACCCATCAGGGCTGCACCTCCTTTCATCCCAAACCCAGGGTTAGGTCGTTCCTGGGAATCCTCCTGTAACTGCAGACAGCAAAACCGAACCTTTTGGGTTCAAATAGCCAAGGGAAGGTTGGCTGTGGAGGATGGTATTCTCCCAGCTCCTGGGCACACCTGACCTTTCCAGGAGCACTGTCCATGGAAATAAAGAACCAAACCCCAGGCTTGAGTTCTGGGCAGGAGAATGAGGACTTTCCCTTTGGTGATAATTCAGATTCCCAGTCCCTGCTCTCTCTTCCTTGCCCTTTTTGGGGGTTACACGTATTAGTAACTCTAATTGTAACTCAGCATGATGGTGGGTGGAGAAGATAGATGATTCCTGTCTATCCACAGCAGAGACTTTGCTCGTGGCTGGGTCCTGGTGTCCCCTCAAAGTGAAAACCAAACGGAGCCTCTCGGAGTCGAGTGACTTGGCAGGAATGCTTCGTGGGATAATGCAGTCCAGTTCCTTCCTCCCATCACTCACTGGAGTGAACTGGGAGCACAGTCAGGGTGGGAAGTCCTGCTGTGGACAGGCCTGTGTAGGAAGGGCTTCCCAGCAGGAATATTTTTAGAGTAAATCCATTCCACCTTGCTGTTTCCAAAGGGAAACAAACAAATCATTGTGGCTGACGGCGGTGGTTTGGTGAGGATGAGTCCTTGTTCTGTCCATCCGGGCAGCAGAACTGCCCTGTTAGAGGAGGACAGGCAGGAAGGTGGTGGAGAACTCGCTGTGGGTGTGTTGTGCTTCCCTTGGCACCCTCGAACATGGCAGAGGAGAAATATTCCATTGTTGATTGAAGCAGATTCCCAAGCATTGCCGTTTCAGTCATGGACCAAACTGCTGTGCATTTCTGAAATGTCAAGCATTAAAAAACCATCCTGGGCCAACCCATGCAGGAAATCTGTGAAGCAGCAGTGGCATCCCTGGAGACACCTCAGGACCTTTGATTTTACTGTGGAAAATCAACCTTGTCCCACGAAGCCTGCGTGTGGGTTGGGAAATGAGGAGAAACAGCACAGCGAACACCTCGGCTGCAACCAAGACTTAAATAACTGGGGTCTGGTGGGAAGGGCACCTCCTGCTCCCAGGGAAGCTCTGGTGAGCTTGGCCAGTCTCTGTTTGCAAGACATAATGCTCAAAAGCTTAAACACTGGACAAACTGCTAAAGTTAAAGCTAAACAACATCATACCATTGATCTACTGGTGGCTAGAAAAAAGGAGAGAGGCCATCCAGCGTCCTTCAGGCTGTGCAAGGTCCCCATGAGTCAGTGCTTGTACGTGTGGTGGACCTCGTTGCCTCCTCCGCTGTGCAGTGCTCGAGGAAATGTCTCTGAAGGTCTCAGGCTTGTTTCTTCTCCCTCAACCTCCCTCTGAATTTGAAGCAGCATCCATCCAAGATACTCACGAAGAGCTGGGAGCTTTTCCATGGTCAGGAGGTGAAGTAGGAGCTCTGCATGGAGTAGAGTCGGTCAATGGGGTTGCCCACGCGGGCTTGGAGGAGGTTGGCTTCAGCTGTTGACAGCAGACAGTCTCCCAGGTGGCTGATGCTGTCACTGTCCATATCGTGAAAAACTCCTTCTGAGTCTGGAGAGGAAGGAAGAAAAACCTCAAGTGAATGTGGCAGGAACTGCAGGGCAGAGAAGGGTGGGAGCAGGGCCATGTTTCACCGGGAGCAGTGGGCAGCAGGGCTGGTAGGAGGTGACCCCCACATGCAGGACCAGCTTTAGAATCAGCATCATCTGATCATTGGGGTTGGAAAAGACCTTTAGGATCATTGAGTCCAACCACTAACCCGGCACTGCCAAGGCCACCACTGACCCATGGCCCTCAGCACCATATCTCCACAGCTTTGAGGTCCCTCCAGGGGTCTCCCTCTCCTACCGTAGGGGTGCAGGTGGTCTCCAGGCAGCTGGGGTGGTGTCAGCCCTTGTCTGTACAGGTCTGTGCTGTAGCTGTTCTGGTCCAGGGGCAGCAGCTGCTGCTGGGGGATCCTGGGGTAGGGGACCATGAGCCCATCCAGGCCATGAACGCTGGCGCCGTCTAAAGACACAACCGGAGGAGACACGTGCTGTGCTACGAGTCTTGCTGAACATTCCCTCCTCATTCACAGAATCATAGAAAGGGTTGGGTTGGGGGGACCTTAGAGCTCACCCAGTCCCACCTCTGCCGTGGGCAGGGACACCTCCCACCAGACCAAGTTGCTCCAAGCTCCATCCAACCTGGCCTTGGACACTTCTCTGGGCAACTTCTTCCAGGGTCTCACCACCCTCATTTCTTCCTGATATCCAACCTAAATCCCCCCTCTTTCAGTTTGAATCCTTCCCCCCCTCATCCTATCCCTCCGTGCTCTTGTCAGAATTCCCTCTCCAGCTTCCATCTTGCCCACCCCAACTCCATCACAACCCTCCTGCTCTTTGCTGATCTCCTCCTGCACACATCCTCGAGTTGTTCCCCCCTCATCCCCACCTGCAGCCCCAGAGTCCCCTCGGTGGCTCCTCACCTTCGCTGTCCTCATTGCTCTGCCGGCTGCTGCGCCCGGTGCCCCTGCCCGGTCCCAGGCGAGGGTTTCCCAGCTGCTCCTGCTCCTGCTGCTGCTGCTGCTGCTGCTGCTGCCTGCGGGCGATCTTCTTCATCTGCAAGGAGATGGAGATCCCACATTTGGGGTTCTGACTCTGTGTTTGACACAGCAGTGACAGAGACCCAACGCCACCATGGGGTGACCCTGCCAGGACTCCCCTGGTGCCTCCTCCACAGCCATCCCTGAATGGGGCTGATGGCAAAGCCTGCGTGACCTTTGGAGGAGATGTTTGCAGTTTAGAGACAGAGAACTTTGTTTTACTGCAAAGTGAGGTTTCCACAGCTACGTACTTTCCCTTTTCACCCTTTGCATTCTGCATAATTAGAGACGTTTCAGCTTCTGGAAGAAAGGAGTGGGAAATCTTTCTAGTCCTTTTATAACAAGGGGGGAAATGAGTAGAAAAAAAGTAATAATAATAATAAATAACATGGAAAAAGTGAAGCCCTGCAAACATCTATAATCGATTGATTTTTGGATTTCTCTTTAATGTTGGAAGACGAGGTGGACCTTCAGATAGTCCTGCCTAGCTGTCCTTCTGTCCTAACCATTTGCTCTTTTCTGAGCTACTCTTTGTTTTCTCCAGTTGAATTCATGTGTGTGATATCCCACAGGAACCCAGGAACCCCGCTGGGGCCCAGGAACCATCACTCACCTTGGCTCTTTGGTTCTGGAACCAGACCTGTACCACCCGCACGGTCAAGCCCGTCTCAGCTGCCAGCGTCTCTCTGACCTGCCCACAAAACCCGAGAGCTGAATCAGAACCTAAGTCACTCTTAGAAGGGTCCAAACCAGCAGCTGTGCTGAGGAGTGGCCTCCTTGTACCTTTCTGCAGGGTTTGGAGGAAACCTCAAAGGAAGCCTTGAACGCCCGGCGCTGCTGCGTGGTCAGGATGGTGCGCGGGCGCTTGGAGCGCTTGTGGTCTTTGCTCTCCTCGCTGCCTTTGCCGTGCGTGTGGCTGCCGTCCTCATCCTCACTCTTCACTGCAATGGAGGAGGAGGAGCAGTGATCAGTGGTACAGAGGGGACTGGAGCATCTCTTGGATGAGGAAAGGCTGAGACACCCAGGGTTCCAGCCTTCCCCATGGTTAATTAGGGACCAGGGTTCTCCAAGGTTGCCCACCTGGGTTTCCAACCTTCCCCATGGTTAATTAGGGACCAGGGTTCTCCAAGGTTGCCCACCCTCCTCCCCTCACCGGACTCGGTGGGCGCAGGGCTGATGGCACTCAGCATCTCCTTCTCCTTCTCGTAGTCGCTGCGACAGAGCAGCTGCCCCTCCTTGAGCACAAACTCATCGCCCCGCTGCAGACGCCGCTCGCACTCGCAGCAGTAGAAGCAGTGGACGTGGTAGACGTTCTCCAACACACGCATGATGAGCTCGGAGGGAGCGATGGCCTTCAAGCAGCTGCTGCACTTGGTCTGGAACAGCCTGCAAAGGAGGTCCCGGTGGTCAGACCCTTGGGCAGGGAAGGTCAGCCCTGGGTTGGCGCTCGGGAAGCTGAGGGAAGGAGGAGGGGGATGTTTGGGGCTGTCCTAGCACATCCCAGCAAGAAGCGTAGATCCCAACTGGGCTCTGGGGCTCTCTCAACTTCCACAGCCCCAGGGAGGAACATGAACGTCCCTGGCCCAGCAGGACAGAGGTCCATGGCCTCTTGTCCTCTCCAGGCTGGTCCCTGCCTGGCTTCGTTAGGTTGCCCCTCATGAGAGGACTTCGCAGACCCTCCAGGACCATCCCCAGGAGCCCCACACAGAGTCTGTTTGTGCCCCACACCACATCCAGAGAGAGAAATAAACAACTGTACAGAGCAGATGGTTCTGATGAAGTAATTTGGGATCTAAACAAATGTGAGCGGTGGTGGCTGCCGGCTGACAGCTTCTATTTAGCCACTTGACAAGAGAAAGTAATAAAATAGGGATTAATTAGGCTGTTGTTTAAACACACAGAATCTTCCCCACCAGCAGGGAACTCATAAACTGGGATTGAGAACAAGACTGGGTTAATCCTCCTGGCAAACTCTGTGGAGCAGGATGAAGAGGCTTACAGGGCTGGGCTCATCCCTTCCAAATACCACCATGGATTTGTGCTGCGCGCTGGCTCTCGGCTCAAGTGCCTGGGACATTCCGACTGGGATGGGGTGGGATTTCACTCCCCTTTGTGCGGGTGTGTTTGCATCTCCCTGCCTCTCTTTTCCTCTCCCCCTTTTCCTCTTTGTCTCTCTGTAACCCACACTGCAAAAATAATAATCGATTTTGAGTTGAAAAAGCTTTTTAACCACAACCTCTCCCTGTCCTAGCGAAGGAGCAAACTGGGAGCGTGTTCCAGGCACAATCCCAGTCCAAATCTGGGCTGAGTCCAGATCTGGCCCTTTCCTGCCACCAACGTCCTTCTGTTACAGCAGAAGCGAAAGAGTTTTTACTCTAGAGTAGAATAAAAGAGATGAATAAAAAGAATAAAAATGCCCAGCGACAGAGCCAGTCTGGGGTCACGGCGCTCTTGGAGCAGTCAGGAGCAGGTGATGTCCCACCAAGCATCACGTTATCGATGTTTCTGGACATTGAGCCCAGGTGGAATACAACAGTGATGTAGGTGGACCCCACGTTTGTTACAACCTGGAGAACCTTGCCCAGGGATTCCCACTCATGCCTGTTGGCCAGTGGTGGAGATGCAGCAAAGGCCATCCAGGCCATCCAGCCTGGAGGCTCCCAGTGCAGGAAGATTCATCTGCATCCCTTTGGAAGAGGTTCCAGAGTCTAACTGGCTCCTTATTCCTTATTTCCAATTCCAATCTTCCTTTATTCTGTGGACAACTGGACTATGTCCCACCTTTATCTTCAGAAGAACCACTGATAATTGGTCACGCCAATCCAGGTCATCAAACTTCTTCCTCCCAGTTTTCTGCCCCTTACCCTTCAAACAACTGGTTTAAAAGTGAGCACTGACTTTTCTTTGCACCTCGGCTGGGAGAATTGCTGTTCCCTGAGGAACATCGACTGACGTGTGGCTGAATGTAGTGACACAACCACTGTTGGACCTTGCGATGAGCTCACCCCAAGCTCCCATCTGCTCTCACCGTATCGTTCAGAGAGGGGCTCGCTCCTGGAACGACTCCTGGTTCCACCCCAGAGCCCCAGATCCAGGGACAGACACACTGAGAGCACAGACCTGACCAACAGCAGCTTCACTTCAACATCCCAACCCGAGGCCAGGGACAGTTTAGGAAAACACAGATGGAAAACTCCCGGTCTGGTTTCACACTTGTGTTTTCTTAATTATTTTTATCCTATAGATACTGGAGCATTCCCTGGGTCCTTTGGTGCTTCTGGCCCCAGCGATATCGTCGGTTACTTGAGGAAAACCTCCCGAACCTTGCTCAGCCCAGGCAGGTGGAGGAGAGCTTGGAGCCCGATGAGTGGGAGGGAAGGAGCAGGACAGGGAGACACAGGAACAGATGTCTGAGGTGGGAAAGGAGCTGGAAAAGGCTGGGAAAGGAGACCTGTCCACCTGTGAGGCACCGAGCCGACTCCTCCCGCTGTGGCTGGGACGAGGCAGTCAGCAAGCCTTGGCTAAAGACACTGTCATGGGCCAGATTTCCATGAAAAGGGTTTTTTTGTGCAGCCATCAGGTGAGGGAAGCTCTGTAACTTTGGGCATCGCCCATCGCCCCTCGCCCAGCTGAGCCCCGAACACAAATCCTCTCTGCTTTGTACTAATTGAAGAAAACATCCAGCAAGCAGCTCATAAACACGGTGTCAGCTCGCATTACACAAAATTAAAATTCTCAGCCCCTCCAACACCAGGAATTCCTAAAGAGGCTGGTTTTAATATTGCCTGAATCCGTTTAAGTCAAGGTAATATTGTTTGGGTTGCCATAGGAACAAAACACATCTCGGCTGCTGGCGGTGGGCTCCGAGTGGGCTCGGGAGGCTGCGGCGTGGACGCGGCTACGTGATGGCTGGAAGGAACCACTCTGAGGGACAGTTTGGAAAGCAAACAGGATCCCAGGTTCGTAAGGAAAAGTGCATTTAGGAAGAGCAGTGACCCCAGCGGGATCTCGGCACACTCTGGAGAAGGGAACACCCTCGGCAGCAGCAGGGGCACCTTCTAAGTGTCTGCAACTCACAACACCTTTGGAAGGACCCTCATGCCATGTGTCCACATGCCTTCACTTCTACTCTGACCGAGTTGTCCCATGTCCTTATTAACACCTTCGTGTCCTCAGGATCTCAGCTGAGCTTCATTTCTGTTCAAGGTTCCCTTAGGGGAGGTGTGTGAAGGCCAATGACTTCTCTTGGGAAGGTCCAGGAGCCACCCAGCAGGCAGAGGCAGGTGTGTGCACACAGGTACAAACCCCACATCCTTCTCACCAGCCTGGCTCAGATTAATTCCCTTTGCAAATTTGATTTTCCTGCCAGGGGAGGGCTCACCTGGATGGGGAAAGTGTCAGCAGCAGGGAGGCAGATGGGCTCACGAGTGGGGATGTCTTGGGGAATTGCAGGGAAGGTGGCTCTGGAACAAGTGGGATGGTTACTCACAAGCGGAGCAAGTGGGATGGTTACTCACAAGTCAGCATCATGAGAGGCTCCGGGCTGCAGGGACACCTCTTGGCAGGCAGTGTCTCATGCTGGTGGGCACTGGAGACAAGAGGAGCAGCCTGGCAGCTGCTGGACCCAGGGCAAGCACATGGGTACCGTTTGCCAACTCAGAGACAGCACGTGTCACCCGGGCAGGGAGGAAGATACACAGGGTCTGAGGAGAACTCGGATGCTGGGCTGGAGGCTCGGAGCTCTGCCAATGGCTCTGGAGGGGAAGCAGCAGCCCAGTTCCTTGCTCTCCAGATGGGGCTGAGTTATTTGAGACCCTCTCTGCCCCACCATGGCACGGAGAAGATGCTGACCCAGGCCTGGGAAGGGTAATTTGGGGGGCACACGATTGTTTCAACGGGATTAAAAGGTGTTAATGAAGCAAGGAATAAGCTGGGAGCCTTGTGCTCCAGGAAAGTGGCTTATTTGGTTAGGGTTTAGCCAAAATGAAGCAGTCCAGGCTTAGGCAGGGTCTGTTTGCTCAACACTGAGCTGCAAAATCCATTGTAGCCCTCTGAAATATTGGAGTGGAACTTGCAAAGCTGCTTTCCAGATCTCGGGCTGGGGGCTCGGGGGGGGATGGGGCAGGGGACAGGCAGGGGCAGCAC